>OX382357.1:5400482-5736982 GCA_947508005.1 Amphipoea lucens | reverse complement strand
GTGATCTTTTTCATGCGGAAGAAACAAAAAGACATGGGCAAAAAATATAATCATCAAAGGATTATCGATTTGATTTTTCTTTTGTGTTTCGTAACTATTTTTGCCTGATGAAACCAAACATGAAAGAATATACGTATGTTGAAACGTAACGCTTTTAATTTGTTTCTTTCGTCATTTTGGGATTTATAATGACGTATTTTCTGTCTACTTACGTTCATTAAAAGTCACGACGCTTTACTTGTCTCGTGACAGTCAAAATGTTACACCCTTACTTGTGTCGTGACGGTCAAAATATTACACTTTTTTTCGGTCTGGATACACAAAAAACTCATCGGTCGGTCAGTGAAAGTCTAAAATCGAGTCGAATTTTAATGAACGTAGATAGAAAGTACGTCATTGTAGATCCCATGATGATCCCAAGATTGTGCAGACGTGCCCATCTCAATGACTATTACATGTATAAAAGTATAAGGAACAGGGTGTAAAGTTCACTCATACTCTATAGAAAAGGGAGGATCCTCCGACTAGACGGATGTTGTGTCTGGCGGGCAACTGCCCGATGATTCATGTCGGGCAGTTGTATCTATGCTAGTTGCGCGGTAAACTCTGCTTGCGAGATGCAGGATTTTTCATGACGTCAGTATGACGCGTTGTTCACATGTGGCGTTGTAAATATCGCTACACATGAATCTGGATTACCTATTTGTTATTAAAAAATACTGCAGTATATTTTTGCCAGTGAGTAGTTTAATTATAAAAAAATAAGTTTATAATTACGCTGTTGGTTATGGGAATAAACCGCTGCGCCGGCCGTCACTCCTGTGTCCAATTTTCTGAACTGCACACCAAGCGAAAATTATTTCAACTTTGCATTTTTATACGCAATTATTTGCTTACAAATTGTAAAGTTATAATTTTAATGAGAATAAATAATTTTGAAACCACAAGATCATATATATTTTTAGCAAACAACTGTTGCTAAAATAAATTGTGTTATTAAAAGAGAGTTAAGTAAGATGTTATTTTTTCTGTAAGAAAATGCCTTTTTTTTTCTTCTTAGCTTCTTAACCAGTTATAAACGTACGTTAGAACATCAACACGTACTATTTATGCATGGAACAGATTTTTTTTGCCACTTTTGGCCCTTTGAATAGCTTAAAAAACATGTAAATTTTTCACCGCAAAAATCTAGGGGCTGTGAAGACGTTACCTAACACATTTTTTAGACAAAAAGGCACAACAATTTTGTAGGACTAACGACTATTATTTCCCAAGGCGATATTATATATTATTACATTATATTTGTTTAATTCCGTACCAAAATGGTTCCAACGGGACCCTATTACTAAGGCTCCGCCGTCAGTCTGTCACTGGACTGGGTTGTATCTTATAAACCGCAATAGGTAGGCTTGAAATTTTCACAAATCAAATATAAATATTTTATTTCACATAAACCTACATGGGCACTTATGAAACGTCACAAGCTAGGTGCACAGAGTGTGTATTTATTTTCTCACACAATGGTTTTGCAGCACTTAACAGTTAACTAAGGTCCGGCCGCGTTAAATTTGCCAAAGATGTAAACAACAATGACCGCTCGAATCGCATTTAGCTAGCTCGGAGATTTAGACAAAAACAAACATTACTTAAAATAAATGTTCTTGTATATCTGTCGTAGGGAAATGAGGATATCAGGGATTTCACGAAATCCCTAGGGATATTGCGAAATCCCGGTAGATGTCGAATATTCTTGTTTATTACATCTTTTTACTAAAAGTATCTAGTGATATGACGAATGACGAATGACGGTTTACTATCCGTGCCTGAAGTAGGTATAGGATAAACCTGTATAATTAAGGTGTACTACTGAGGCCGCTTAAACAACAAATAATAAAAATATAAGTAACCTGCATTCGCGATTTATTTGCCTAAAATGTAATCAAATACGAGTTTATGGAAAAATAACTTTAAATCCTACACAATGTAAGTTCAAATTACGCTACAACTGCAAACATTTTTATAACTTTTTCAATAATGCTAGTCACTCCGAAATCAACTTATTTACAAATTAAAATAAAGTTGATATAATTTGTTTAACTTGAAATAATATTAATTTGAAACATAAGTTTGAATAGACTATAGTGTCAAATATCGTCTACGATATTTACACTCTTTCAATCTTTTTTTGTGATTTTTCACACGAAAAAAGTAGGTATATTTTCAACAAGAAATGCAACCGCATGCTAATTGACACCCCAGGCCCAACGCTAAATGAGGTAAACTTATACATTTGTAAAGCCAATCTAAATTCATGTACACAACATGCCACGATACATGGCCAGTTTCGGCCGCTACGTGCAATATTTACGTAGTTACAGAGCCGGAATGGATACTAAAAAATCCACGTGGCTGGGCTAAATTTTTTGGCTTTTTCTGTACCGTTGTTTTTTGCTAATCCCTGAAGTGGGGCAGTATTCTTTTGTTCGTTCAAATTTGCATTTATTTATGGAATTTCAATGTTGTATGAAGTATTTTAAGAATGTGGTTAACATTGCTGGCCCAGTGGTAACGACCGCGGCTTACGAGTTGTAGGTCGTAGGTCCTGTTCGAACCCAGACAGGCGCTTTGCTTTGTGTAAATTATTTCATCACCACTGCTCTCAAAACAGTGAAGGAAAACATCATGAGGACACCGGCATGTCCTAGAACAAAAAAAATCGAAGACATGTGACATTCAACCCGCACTGAACCTGCGTGGTGGATTACGGCCCACTCCATCTCACAGAGAGGAGGCCTTTGTCCCAGCAGTGGGGACATTATCGGCTGATAATACTTTTATTCTTTAACAATGTAGGCAGTTTTAATATTTTTTTTTGTGTTTGTTTAGTGTTGTTGTGCCTGTGTAAAGTGGTTCCCTAGAAGAGCTGTGAACGTGAGAAAGTGACGACAGAAAAGCCAAAAATGTATTGGATTGACACAAGCTATCGAAAAAAAAACAGTGGCACTCCCGGAGTGCCGACAGAAGTGAAAACAAAAGTGTTTGTAGTATTCTGATATGTCTATCGGATATACATTAAAACCGAGTACATCCCGAGGACAGCCGAACACATCCGAAGCGGTGTCGGTTACTGTAAAAGTATATTAATTATACTGTGGTAAAAGTGGCGGTTTTTTTCCCATTTCAAAAAATGCCCAATGCGTCTAAAGACGTTTTCATTTAAAAAAAACCTGAAATCCAGTTCGTAGTAGTTGTAGAAATACGAAATGCTTTGAAAGTGATTGTCACTCGTCTAGACCCTCTGCATGCACGATAACGTGCTACACACAGATATATGTATATATGTATGCCTAGATAACGCAAGTATCACGAACTGTATGAAAACTAAGCGTGCCACTTTTTGACTACCTACTATGACGTCACAAGCTCGCGCTCTCTCGCTCACGCTCACCCAGCCAGCAGTACGCAGGACTGAGCGCGAAAGGGGCGTCTTATGATTTTCGATCGTAAACTGCCCCCTTATTCACAAACACTCGATATGCTTCCGTATCGTATCAAACATTAATCATTGTTGTCGTACGAGTCTTCTCAACGCTGTTCACAAGTCCAAAACCCGAAAATTCAAATAGACGCCCGCTATTCTTCCAACAGCTATTTGCTGTTGAGGGGAAGTCAAATCAGGTTATCGAAATGTCAGGTTTTTGATACGATAGCCTGTCGTATGGTTGTGAATCAGGGCTCTGGTGCGATTTTTAGCACGCGAAGTAGGTGCTCTTGCGTTATCTAGGTGTATCTATATCTGTGGTACTACACGATATTCGGAACGTATGCAATTAAAAATGTAACATTAAGTTTATTCTAGATTACAAATGCTTAAACTTGGTGTTTCAAAAGTGAATTTCTCGAACTGTACTGCGTGCCCGCTTTAATGGCGACATTAATATAACGGTTTAGCGTTTTCGTTTTATGAACATACACTAGCTGCGCCCCGCGGTTTCACCCGCATAAGTGTCGATCCCGTGGGAATATCGGCTTAAAAACTATTCTATGTCCCTTCCCGGGACTCAAACTATCTTTATACCAAATTTCATCTAAATCGGTTCAGCGGTTTAAGCGTGAAGAGGTAACAGAGAGACAGACAGACACACTTTCGCATTTATAATATTAAAGTATGGAGGATTTCACTTTCATTATACGTTATTATTTCTTTACAATTTTCTAAAATAGCATCTTGGAGTACAGGTTACTTAAAGAACGGATCATAACATCGCATCAATGAAATTAAAACGAATAACGAGCAAAGAGTAGGCGGATTGAAGGACAAAGAGAGAGCCCTATGGGTCAGTTCACACCGCGACGCGACGCGACGCGCAGTTTTCAAGATAGCAATACAATTATAGACCTTATCTACTGCACAAAAAGGTACACATCAGTGCGGAGGGCCGCGCGGCGCAGCGCGGCGCCGCGCGGCGTTACGGCGGCGTAGCTCGACGTAGTAGACACACAGAATTATGTACTTTTTGTGTAGCAGGTAAGGTCTATAATTGTATTGCTATCTAGAAAACTGCGCGTCGCGTCGCGTCGCGGTGTGAACTGACCCTATGTCGGCAAGCGGCGCAGGCGCTAGTTTTATTTATTTGTTCATTAAAACTTTATGCACAAGTAAAAACTGTACAAAGGCGGTCTTAATGCCTTGGGCATTTTCTACCAAACAATGGACAGTTTTAAAATTAAGTAATATTTTATGTAGGTAGTGATTATTTTTATGATTACTGGCTACTAGTCCTGCTCATGTGTTATATAGATGTCGCCAATGTAGCGGCATGTTGTATACCTACCCAATAGACTGAAATTCAAAGCACTTTTATCCGCCCATTGTAAAGTTTCAATACAGGGTGTCCCTGGAAGTATGGATCAAATCGAATAGGGGCGTGGGCAAGGTCATTTCCAAACTTTTTAACCCTGAGAATGTCAGTGAACTTTATTTTCCGGTTCAAAAGTTATGACCGATTTTTTTTTCAATCACTTCACATAGTGCTCAAAGAAAATAATCATAAAAAAAATACTATCAGGGCTATCTAAAAAAAATAAATTGATAGCCCTGATATTTTTTTTTTAAAGATTTTTTTTAAAACGATTCGTTTTCTCTTCTCTTTTTTTTAGTTTTTTGCTAAAACGTTTGGAAATGACCTTGCCCACGCCCCTATTCGATTTGATCTATACTTCCAGGGACAACCTGTATACATATGTCTGTAATTATATCGTTTAAACAATAAAGAGTATTCTATTCTATTTTATTGTCAAGGTCACTTAGTCAGAAATATGAAGCTTGTTGCCCATTTCAAAGTGTAGAAGAGGAACAATTTTTTTTTTTATATATAGTATTTTTCTTTAATACAAGTTTAATAAACCTGCTAAGCCCGAATTTCTACTAGTCTTGGAAAATCCATTCAAAATCATTGAAAATTCATTGTAAGTAATTTAATTTCGGCTTCGGCGGGGTAAAACCCGGGCACTTACCAAACCGTATAAAAATAGTTGTACATACCAAGAAGGCTTTGTTTGGCCTTTAGGTGACTTTTTAGCTTTGATACATAATAAAACATTTGGTTACGTATACGTTAGGGATTTTTAGACTCTATCAAACTAAAACTACGTTATTCAACTGTGTTAATACCATTTTATACAGCAGTCAAGAAACAGTTGTGATGTCAATATACGGACAATTTAAGTCGGCTGTCAATTTGCTTAACAATTAATTTCCCTGACTTTACATGATAGGTATGTTTTGTTTGAGGCAGCGGGGAATATTCTAATCGCGTAGAATGAAATGTTTTGTAAGTCTAAATGATAATAATCGAAGGTTAAGCTACGCTTATCGCGGTCGGTTCGTGGATGGGTGACCATCCTTTAAGTGTGACTTCAAGTGACAGCTATGTAAACAGAACCCAGCATTGCATATATATGTAAGCTGTCACGCCCTTTATACCTGGAGGCTTTTATTTGGTCAGTATTTTTTTTTTGTTTAATTTTTTTTGCTTGAGTACGTATAGTGTTTATTGTATTTGTTGGTATATTGGCGTGGCTAGCTAACCTATGGCAAATAATTAAATTTAAGGTTCTGTGTCCTGTAATTTTAATTACTTTGCTTACTTAGTATTGTATAAAATTAATTATTTTCTAACTGAACAGACAGCTGTGCTGCTGGGGGGTTTGTTCCGCCACTTCTTCTCCCCAGCGAAAGCACTAGGAAGTGGCGAAGGGCGGGCGTTTTGGGGGGCTGTCTTTTGTAATTATGACGTTCGAAAAGTGTTGATTCTCAGCCTAGTTTGAATAAATGACTTTTGATTTTGATTTTTACTTTTGGAGACCCCGGCGTGCCTCGAAAATCACGGTAAGCTCAAAAGTCTGACATCCAGTCTTACCAAGAGGTACCATGTTACCCAGTACTTTGTTGTAGAGGTCAGATAGGCAGTCGCTCCATGTAAAATAATGGTATTCAGCTGCATCCGGTTAGACAGGAAGCCGACTTCAATATAGTTGTAAAAAGGCTGCACAGATAATGAAGGGCAATTGTCGACAAGAATTCGTGAGTTACGACTCTGGAATTGCAAGCTCGATACAGTTTCTTTATCTTTTATTCAACCTTCAAACAAGGTTCACAATAACAAATTCCCTTCACACTGACAATATTTTTCTTTACAATACAAATCAGCATTCGAACATTTGCATCCTCTAAATATTCCACGAGAGTATTCCAGAGTTGAGAAAAAAGTACAAAAAAAAAACATATATTTCGTTCATCGAAATTCCAGAAAAATATCCGAGGAAAGTGGCCAGTGACGCATTCTACGAAATAGTTTTTATGCACGCAAGGAATATTGTTAACCCGTTGATGCATCGTCTTTTCTACGAAAAATTCTGCGGTTATTTTAAGCTGACTCAGGGATGGGTCTTTATCGGTTGTTGGCGTGAGATACATCATTTTTGTCAACGCGGCTGTCTTATTGATCATCTATTCTGTATATTTCGATATATTCTTTTTGTATTTGATAGGCCAATTCTTGGTTATAAGTTTAAGATGGTATTTTTTTTTATAGAGGCCGAGTAAAAAAAGACAAGCTCCAAAGAGAGTAAAAATGTGTAAATAACTCCCGAATTACTAATATCCTAGTACTCCATCGTACACCACCTTTCATATACTAAATGAGTTGACTACTGATAATAATGCTGAGCTGGTACACAAATAATACACTAAAAGAAATTAAATGCTACAAACTATTGGCTAACCGTCTTCCATAAAAAGAATGTGACAGTTATTCGGCCTCAAAAAAAAAATTACCATCTTAAACGTTTTCAAGGGCAAACAGACGCCACAACTGTTCAATAAAAACATCACGCTACGGGCTTCAAGAGCCGGACAAAAGAAAAAATACTCAGAAAGAATGCTAAGCGAAAACGAGGTGCTAGCGCGGGCAAGTGATGCGATGCGACGGGATGGGTCTTTAGGAGAAAAGGAAATCACATGCGGACGAAGTTGCGGGCAGAAACTAGTCACACTAATATTATAAAGGCGAAATATTGTAAGTGGGGGTGTGTGTGTGTGTGTGTTTATATGTTTGTTACTTCTTCACGCTCAAACGGCTGGACCAATTTTGATAAAATTTGGTATGGAGGTAGCTGACACCCAGGATGAACATATAGGATACTTCTTATCCCGATATTATCACGGGATCGATACCTATGCGGGTGAAACCGCGGGGCACAGCTAGTAGGATATATTTTACGCGCTGATTATATTATTTACTTTTTTAATTTATTTATTTATAGTTAACTAGCTGCGCCCCGCGGTTTCACCCGCATAAGTCTCGATCCCGTGGGAATATCGGGATAAAAACTATCCTATGTCCTTTCCCGGGACTCAAGCTATCCTATACCAAATTTCATCAAAATTGGTCCAGCCGTTTGAACGTGAAGCAGTAACAAACATATAAACACACACACACACACACGCTCACAAACTTTCGCCTTTATAATATTAGTGTGATTAAAACGGTACAACACCAATTACGTTAATTAACATAGAGACAATTATTACGTTGAAAATAATATAATTTAAAACTAACATGGAACAGTGGACTCCGTTGCATACCTTCTCTCAGAGAACGCCAGACATATGTATATGCATAATTTTAATCCATTCATCCGCAAACACATCACATTCAGGGTTGCCAGGTAGAATATTCAGCCTCTTTAGAGTACGACAGATTGGGGATTCGGCTCTGGCTACAGTTTTGGCTGGCAGTTGCGCAAACTGATTGTGCTGGCGGCCTTGACGGTGTCCGATGTATTTGTCGGGCACAAATAGTATATTAGTATTATGTTCTGATTCAACGTGTTCTTCCAAATTAAGCCCATAATTGTCACCCCTGTATACACGCATAAAATTATAACCTCCCCCAAAACAAAAACATCCGAAAATCAAGCGTATTTCCCCATGTTATTTCTTCGGCAGTAACGACCCCATTCGGCCCTGCGCACGTGGTGTGACCCTATGTAATAAATCTGTGTATGGCGACACGTGACCTCGATTTTTCACCTCGTAAAATGTAAAGCTAGTCGCAATATTGTGTTTGGACATGGAAAAGGGGTAACGCTCTTGTTATTTCTGGTTTTTGGTTAATTGTTATTTCTTTTTTCACAAAACTCTGAAGTCTTTTTCACTGTGATAACAAGAAGATAAAAGAATAAGAACACCATACAACAAAAACACAAGAAGACAAGAACAAAAAACAACAACACAAGAAGACAAGAAAAAGAAACAACAACACAAGAAGATAAGAACATGGACAAGAATATTGCAGACTAAAAAGCCTGCGATATTCTTCGCTCGTCTCTGTTATTCATACCTGTGTCTCTTTCTAAAGCACGATGAGCTAGCTGTGCGTATGACGTCATAGTACCTACTGATTTTTTTCAGACTAATTAACGCATTTTGAAAATATTAGTCATCTTTCAATGCAATGTCTATAAGGTCCTATAAAAATATCTGCCACGGCTGCAATGGGAGACGGTATTCTGTATAATTGCAATAGTAAAGATACATTATTGACCTTATGTCATACATTTTTCATACAAAAAAAATTGCATATTTAGAATTGATTTAGATGCATGAAACCGTCCCATAGTAATTAGCTGTTGCCGCACCGTCATTTCATTTCGCAAAATGTGATGAAGCGACATATCGCGCGTAGTTTGTGAACCACGTTATGCAGAATAGAGTAAATGTTTATTTAATTACTTTTTTAATTATTACTTTTTTTTTCTTTCTCTAATTGAAATAACTATTCCAGGGTACAAAATGTTTTCACTACTGTAATCTCGCGGTGCAGTGGTGCCCAGTGGTATCGGCCGCGACTTACCAGTTGTAGGTCGTAGGTTCGAACCCAGACAGGTGCTTTACTTTGTGTAAATTATTTCATCACCACTGCTCTCAAAACGGTGAAGGAAGACATCGTGAGGAAACCGGCATGTCCTAGAACCAAAAATTCAAAGACATGTGACATCTACCAATCCGCACTGGGCCCGCGTGGTGGATTACGGCCCACTCCCTCTCACAGAGAGGAGGCCTGTGTCCCAGCAGTGGGTACATTATAGGCTGATGATGATGATGATGACTGTAATCTATATACAAAATATTGTCTCCCATTGAAGCCGTGGCAGATATTTTTATAGCACTTTATATATTTGTAACCTGTGCCAAAAACTATTCTTCCACGAAAAACAACATAGATTTTCTCATCTATTTTTAATTCCCCCAAAGATGGTACAATATACCTGAAAAAAAAAAGTAACGTAGGCGTAATATGGACTATGTAAGAAGGGTAGGATTACCTCAGTCAAGGTGAGCCCCGGAAAACTTGATTTAGGCCGCATCTGTTCCTGAGATTTCATTGTTTTTAGGGTTCCGTAGACTTATGCCAGAAGCAGGTAATTTGTTTTGGCTTGCCATTTTTGTTTGTTCCTATGAGATAAAATGTGTAATTTTCATGTACATAAGTCTAGAAATAGTGCTTGGGAAAGGTAGGTATTCTAAGCGATTCCAATAATCATACCAATTACTTATTTAACACTTCAATATTTTAGACTACAATATTTTACATACCTTCCTGTTTTGTTGTGGGAAGTCGCGACGCCAACGTCATGGGGCGTGACGAGTGGCACCAGGGCTTCGCCCTCTGGCCGTTGATTGCGTTGTTCGCGTTTGGAGCTCTAAAGCACTTTATTATAAAGTGTTTGGCATGTCGGGTCATCCTCCAGTTTCCAAGGATTTGTTTTGTCCGTTTATTGGGTCCATCTCATCCTGCACATTCATTCACAAACGCATAAAACATTCACAACAGTGACACATAACTATTGCATAATACTAATACATCACATTACATCATTTTGGCCATTTTGTAATTTCTTACATCATAAGACATAATCACTTGGTGCACGTTGGGTACACTTTACCATAGATCAACACTTTACTACACTTACGTCAAACTCATAAGGACGCTTCGAAATGTTGCCACTTCATAAAGTGTAAAACGTTTATTGAGGATGATATTCTCATAGCATGTTCTGTACCTATGTCTATTTCATGTATAATATTCTATCACTTTTAAATTTAATTATTTTTCTTTAAGTACACTGTATTTAATAATTGTTTGCTGCACCGGACGACGTCATTACGTCAGCGCCGGCTGTCGCTGAAAACCAGCGCTGGGGCTCTGTCTTGCATAGGGTCGCAGCATAATGCTGAGCGATAGCCGTTTTGCGTGGATGTGACGCATGTTTCACTCTACCTTTTTATTTTTTGTGTTTATGTTCTTTTTGCGTCATTTTCACCGCAAATAAACGTATTTTCTTTCTTTCTTTCTTTCTTCTTTGATTATTTTATTTTATACTAGCTTCTGCCCGCGACTTCGTCCGCGTAAAATGTCTCTTGGACCAGCGGTTGTAGCTGTGCGTTGATATATCAGTCAGTCAGTCAGGACTTTGAATTTTATATGTATAGATCTTAAGATAAAATATTATAGTATCTTAGCCGTGTGCAGCGCCCCTTAATGAACTCCACTGCGGGTGACGTAACCTACGACAAACTTATTATTTGCGGTTGGTATCGGGTCTAGGGATCGAACCGCAAAATTAAGTTTGTTTTTTATTGTATATACTTTTCCGGGATAAAAAGTACCCGGTGTGGTGCCCAGGATATTAAGGAATAATTATACTAAGTTTAATCGTAATCGAACCGGTAGTTTTTGCGTGATGCCTGAACAAACAGACTGACAGACCGACAGACAGACAAAAAATTTTGTAATCACATTTTTGGGTTCGGTGTCGGTCTAGTTACACCCCCTGCCATTTATTTTTTTGATATTTTCAATGTACAGAATTTTCACTTCTACAGATTTATTATAAGAATAGAAAAACCGTTATTTACATAAACAGCATTTTAGTTTTAGAAATAAAATAATTATGTAAAACAAAATATCCAATTTTTGAACATTATGGTTACTGAAGTTTATATCAAACGTGTTATGGATTATGATATTCGTACAAACAATTTTTGGAGAAGAAAGGGAGTACGAATCAGCCTACATAACGTTCCTACTGTTGAGACACAGGCCTCCTCTCTGTGAGAGGGAGTGGGCCGTAATCCACCACGCGGGCCCAGTGCGGGTTGGTAGATGTAGCAAGTTTTCGAATTTTTGGTTCTAGAACATTTTCTCACGATGTTTTCCTTCACCGTTTTGAGAGCAGTGCATGTGAGGAAATTATTTATACAAAGTATAGCGCCTGTCTGGGTTCGAATCTACGACCTTACGACTCGTAAGTCGCAGCCTACATTCATTCTAGAATTTCATTAGGTAATACTCATCTATTAATACGTGTAGATTCATTCTAAACTACTTTGTTAGCTCCACCGGAACCCAAAGTGCCTCTCCAACAGACAATTGACCGTTTTTTTCTCTCTTAATAGAATTGCAATACAATTTGTTCGTCTATTTATCCGGATCTAGTTGTTTATGTAACAGATAATCTGGAAAACGGATGGAACTAGATTTAACCTGAATTATCTGGATAAATCCGGTACCAAGCAATCCGATTAGGTTTTCAGTTTGACCTTATAATTAGATTCGGCTGGATCAACGTCAATAGTTTTGAAATGTTACAGATTTTTGTTCCTCGTTTTTAGATTTTGGGGACAAAAAGTTTCTGCGTAGATCTTTAAGAAATACTTTACGTCTATTTTGAGATAAAATGGCGTGTTTTTGTTGACGTAATCTGTCAATAAAGATCTCGTGTGGTCTGTTTGGATTATTACCAATTTCTGTCTGTCCCTGGAAATATCATAGATATACATGATAAATGATTTATTTTCTGTAAGTAGGTTTGTACAAACACTTTTATATTTTTTTTTAAGCTAGATGTAGTCGGCGTTTCCTATCTGCATACCCTGAGAAGAAATGCCGAAACAAACTCAGAGGTCACAGTCTCTTTTAAAGTCCAGACAAAATCTTGGTCAGATCATGTGAAGACCATGTAGATTGGTGTCTGAAATGGTCTTTTGAAGAAAGAACCACACAGATTGAGCGGACCTGTCCAGTCAGTCATGTAAGTTGTACTTACAAACATTATAAATCAAAATCTAGTAGATATCGCACATCATTTTATTTCCTCATTCTCCTGCTCTTATCCCAATTTGTTTGAGGTCGACGGAACATGTCTTTTCTTCCATACTTCTCTATTAGTTGTCATCTCGGTAGTCACCCCCTTTCTAACCATATCATCATTCACACAGTCCATCCATCGTTTCTTTGGTCTTCCCCTACTCTTATAACCATCGACATTCATACTCAAAACTTTCCCCACGACATTTTCCTCATTCCTCCGTAACACATGCCCATACCATGACAACCGATTTCCGCATAACTTTTCAGTTACCGGTGTCACTTTCAGACTCGCACATCATCTTATTTGCCTACTTAATAAGCCCGAATGTTCAAACTTATTCCTGAACGCCAATTCTCGTAATAAAAAAAAGACGGGTTGCACTCCGGGAGTGCCGGCAGAAGTGAAAACTTGAATATTAACGTTGAAATAAATCAATTATTAATTGAATTAATATAACTCATTTTTTTTCACTATTTCTGCGTCACTTTTTTCATTAATAGATGCACTTTGTTCAATTTCCATATTTTAAACACTATCTACACGAATTTTACGAATACACAGCAAGGTAGGTACTACACAGACGGTCGAGCCATCAGCTGTCCATCCATCCATCCATACATCCACACCCACACCCACACCCACACCCATCCATCCATCCATCCATTGTCGTGTGTCACTTGGTTCACTTCGGTTGGCGCCGCCGTAGAAAGAGAGGGGGATCTCTCCTGACGGTCACGTGTCCTGACGCGATGTCCTGACGCGAGTTTAACATTTTTTACCCATTACAAAAAAATGTGCAACGCCGCTAAAGAAGTTTACACTTCAAAAAACGTTCAAAATCTAGTCGCAATGTCATCTCGGCGACAATCAATGTCAAAAACTTGTCAAAAAATTGAGGGAAACTAGAGATATTTTTGATTGCCCCTCTGATGTTTGCTGTAATTTTAAATACAGTATTTATCTGAAACTAGCTGCGACCCGCGGTTTCACCCGCATAAGGGTCAAGTCATACCGAGATGACAGCGAAGCGGCGAGCAGTTTCAGTGTCATTTAATTTTAAACTTTATCTTTTTTACTATATTACATAGTATCGCTTGAGAGACGTGAGTCGTCGGAGTGCTCGCGGCACCGCGGGCGGCCGCGCAAACTTTTCAAGTTTCTCAAGCGATAGTATGTATTATAGTAATGAGGATAAAGTTTAAAATTATATATATAAGTAAAAAATTATATGACGATTAGATGACGATGAGTGTCGATCCTATGGGAATGTTGGGATAAAAAGTAGCCTATGTGTTAATCCGGGGTGTCAGCTACCTCCATACAAAATTTTATCAAAATTGGTTCAGCCGTTTGAGCGTGAAGAAGTAACAAATTTACAAACACACACACACAAACTTTCGCCTTTATAATATTCGTGTGATTCATCTTAGAACCTACAATCGACCTACACTGTGTCTTAGAACATGTTACCTTCAGGTCATTGCGCCTTCTGTAAACATTACAGACCAGCTAAGTATACTACGTACATTTGGAATGCCGTTCGCGTCTGCAACAACAATGCGAGCCTTTGTCCTCTGCTCCACTAATTTGCTTTGAGAAATATCTTCAGACTCCTCCGGATCTAGTAATATAGCTTTACTTGTTACACTGATCACAATTGCAACACCTGTAAGATAGTATACTCGTAGATGTTCATTTCATTTCTTATTCCAGAAGAAATGAATATTTAAGGGCTGATTTTACCAAATCAGATATCTTTTATCAATACTATATTAATTATTAATTAATATTATAAATTCGAAAGTAACTCTGACTGTCTGTCTATCTGTATGTTACCTTTTCACGCCTAAACGGCTGAACCGATTTAGATGAAATATGGTATAGAGATAGTTTGAGTCCCAGGAAAGGACATGGGATACTTTTTATCCCGATATTCCCACGGAATCGAGACTTATAGTCCTTGGAATAAAATGGACGTCTGACAGTTTTTATTTTTTTTTTAACTGTCAAAAATTCAAAATTAATTCTCAGGATGAGACTTATTTTAGGTATATAAATTTGATGAAATCCACCCGACACAGACATCTTGACCAGAATTAACCTGCAAAAATGGCGGTGGAATGGACTAATGGATAAGCTATGCTTGCCGCGGTTGGTCCGTGTATGGGTGACCATCCTCACATACCAAGACCCCTCCGTGCCTCGGAAAGCACGTTAAGCCGTTGGTCTCGGCTGACATTCGTGGATCTTTGACAGTCGTTACGGGCGTCGGTAAGCCGAAAGTCTGACAACCAGTCTTACCAAGGGGTATTAGCCGGTAACTGGGTTGTGGAGGTCAGATAGACAGTCGCTCCATGTTAAATATTGGTATTTAGACTGGAAGCCGACCTCAACATAGTTAGGAAAAGGATATACAGACGCTATACAACGTTTATTAGTAATGGGGTTAGTCAATAATTTTGAAAGTCGATATAGAAATACGAAATGCTATGAAAGCGATTCTCACTTGTCTCGGCCCTCTGGACTTATGAGTAATATTAGCAATTACTTATTCGAACCTACATTAGGACTCAAATTGCCTTGTTCTATAATGCTACTAAAACTGAATAAAAATAACATCAAACAAGTTTTCATGGGTCTCCAGTGCCCCGTTAAAGCGCCGCTGACGTGAGCCACTTTCATAAGGGCCATTCCAATTTCTTTCATCTCATAATCCACTTTAAAAAACGAAGCGTGATCGTGAATTTCGATACACCGCAAAATATATTATCTTTTCCACTATATAACATTTGGTAGTGATAAACTTGTGACCCCGAAAGTTTAGGGTCAAAATAGGGAATTTTCTGAGCAGTGTAGATGGACCGGTTTTGGGTAACCCAAACGACTTTTGAGATTTGAAGTTGGTTAGACCTTGTTCGGTTACGGATTTCGTATTTTCAGGTAGAATGGAGGTCTTTTAATGATATTTAACTCAATAATAATAAGATATAATGGTGTCTGTAATTGAGGATTGTAATTGCGGACGAATTGAAACAATTCGTCCGCCAGTCTTATTTTTATCCATTTGTATTTTCAATTCAGTTTTCTCGATTAAATTTCAAAAGTCAAAGCCAAAGCATTTATTTCAAATAGGCACATAAAAGGCACTTTTGAACGTCAAAAATTACATTAAATAAAATAGAATTGATTCTAGTCGCCCCGCCCCTTCCAAAAGGTAGTTTTCGTATGGAGAAGAATGGGCAAGAAACTCCAGCGTTACTCTTTTAAAATGTTTTACAATATTTGGCATAGGTACATTTATTATATAATAATATGCGAGGACGATGCACCTAAAATAAAATTACTATACCACAATAGATAAAAGATGATTTACGTTTGATTTTTTTCACTTCTTTCTATAAAAAGACCGTTACTTTGTGTGAGACAAATACCTATTACCTAGATATGTTATTACCAGCTTCTGCCCGCGACTTCGCCAGCGTGGTTCTCCCGACCCGGCCCGTCGCGTCGCATCGCCTGCCTGCGCTATTACTTCATTTTCGGTTAGCGTTTTTCTTATTTCTTCTTTTTTTTTGCTCGGCTCCTAAGAGTCCTAGCGTGATTTTAAATAGCCTATACCCTTCCTCAAGAATTGGACTATCAAATGCAAAAAAAAAATACAATCTGACTGGCAGTTAGAGAGGTTGAGCGCGTTCAAACAAACTCGTCAGCTTTATTATTAGTATAGATTACCTACACTGAAAAAAAAAGTAGTTGCCACAATCAAGATTTTGTTTATATTGACTAAGAAGTAACTTGTTTGCATCTGAGCCTATCAAGCACAATGATCACAACTACTACTTTTATTTGATTGAGATTTGAAACGGGATCTTGATTGAAGTTATCACAAAACCTATTTGCAGCAATCAAGTTGATCAAGTTGCTTGATTGACACAACTTACTTTGTTGTTTTAACTCTTCTACATGATTTCATGTTAAGGGTAATCAAGAAACTTGTTTGAGCGTTTAAAGGCCTTCGTGGCGTTATGCACGATGTTCTTCCACTTTGTTTGGTTCTCAGCGTCTCTCAGGGTGATCGTAACAGAGAGTCCAGGGAGGGCGGTTACTTGGTCTGACCAGCGGTTAGATAACCGTCCGCGAGGGTCTTTTGCCATCTACCTTGCCTACCACCACCAACTTTTCTAGATTTTCTGGTTCCCGACCGGCAATGTGACCAAAGTAACCGAGAATCCTTTGTAAAACCAGTTGAATACGGCAATAAAGGTCAGAATTATTCATAGACTATACCACAAATACCCCACAGAATCAAACTCAAACTCAAAGCATTTATTTCAATTAAACCAATTGCAGGCACTTTTGAATTGTCAAGAGGTCGCGATCAGTCAGAAAGATGAAGCTAGTTGCCCATTCCAAAGCGTAGGTACCTATGGAGAAGAACGGGCAAGAAACTCCATGGACACTCTTTTAAATCAAAATAATATGTTAAAAATTATACATGTGAGAACGATGCAGAACGTTAAAAGCATCCATAATGAAAAGACGAGAAAAAAAAAACAATTCAAATATGAAATTAAAATTAATAAGCCATGGCAGCAAAGAGGTGACCAGTCCCTAATGACGGCGCCCGTTCACGAACATGACGTATGTATACCACCAGACTGATGCCTAAGGGGTTCGACAATGGTGCTCGAAAGAGGATTGTATACATCGAAGGATATTATTATGGTGTATGACATGTGGCGGGCGTTCGGCCGGCTTGGCGTGCGCTAGATGGGTACGGTTGGCAAAACAGGCGTAGTTAAATAAAATAAAAATAGACAATTATTTACACGTCAAACTATTAATGAATAACTATGATTGTGCAACTACATAGTTTCGTAATGTAAATTCGGGTTTCCCGTTTCTGATTTGAGAATTTGAAGTTGAGAACTTGTCAAATTCTACGTTAGCATTGCTTTAGGTAAAAGCTCGCAAAACTCAAAATTTCTTTGCAAAAAACGGAAGCGATTATGAATTTTCGGGCTACATGGAAGAAATCACCAGACCCTTTGTATACGGCACGGTTTTTTTATGATAGGTGTTAACCGCGCTGCCGTAGAAAAATCGTGTGACCTTGTATATGATACGGTTTTATGGTATACGGCCACGCGCCGTGCCCGTCAAGAAACTTCCATAGTGATCCATACAATCCTGACGACCGTCCCTACACACAGCGAACAAACCCTAGTTTTTCACAGCAATAAAAACGTGTGTGCACAAAGGGCCTAAAGAACCCAAAAAAAATCGAGCAAAGACTTAGTCTAATTTTGTACTTTTTTTTTTATTGCTGTATGTTTTTTTTATTGCTGTCTTGACTTCGATCACGCCTGATAGAAAGCGATGGATGAGGTATATGATGGAACGAGCATGCCCAGAAGATGCCTAAGGCACTGGAACTCCCGCACATCGGCGAACACACACACAACAACATTACTAGGTATATATAAGGATCTGAGTTGCTTAAGTTAAACATTTTTAATCCTTTTTCTCTCCTAATGTATTAGGCTTATGAAAAATAAATGATTATTATTAAAGTACAGTCTGTCACGTTCTCAACTTCATCTTCTCAATTCAGGACCCGGGTATTTGAGGCCCGTGCTTAAGTAGGGCAAGATCAAATTTTTACTAAGTTGCAATTTGATACCACTTATATAAAGACTAACATGCTGAAATAGGGAAAAAAAGAAATATTATAAAAAATGTAGGCATGTGATTTTGTTTCTTATAGCATGCACTACGCAGACATTTTTACCGCGATACCAAGAACGCTATTGAAGCATGAAAACACAATAAATCAACTCTTTGCTGTCTCTCCTAGAATATTAATTGATAAAAAAGCCATTCTGATCTTTCTATTTTTTAATTTATCCAAAAAGGCTTAAGATGTTGAGCGCGGTCACTTTAACAAAGTCGTAAACTAAATATGAAAACTTTGATTTATGTATTTTATTGTTAGCAACATTCAATATTAATTTAAATGAAAATCAGTCTTACTATAGCTTCTATAAAGTATTGTGATTCACAAAACTCACAAACTTACAATGTCACATGGGATAGTAGTTAAATAGGCCAAGAACTACATATAATAATTAACTTTTATTATTACGTAGTTCAAATTAAACTTGTTATCGAACTCTGACTCCAAACACTTCACACACACATACATAATTAGCTCATAATTTCCCCACTGCTGGGACACAGGCCTCCTGTCTGTGAGAGGGAGTGGGCTGTAATCCACCACGCGGGCCTAGTACGGGTTTGTAGATGTCACATGTCGTCGAATTTTTGGATCTAGAACATGCCGGTTTCTTCACGATGTTTTCGTTCACCGTTTTGAGGGCAGTGGTGATGAAATTATTTACACAAAGTGTCAAGGTTGAATAAATGAATTAAACTTCTGACTAAACCAATCCAAGTTTTTCGAGAAAAACAATTCGTTCATTATCTTCACAATCTACTTCTAAATGAGATGACTAAAATTCTTAGCCAGTTTTACACTAGAATATTGCTAAGGCTTCGTACTGACGAGAGACTTATTTGCCTAAAGACGTTTGATATGCCAGGAAAGCCAACTCGAGCATAATTCTAGACATTTTTATGCAAAATGTCAGCTTGTGACCTAGTATAGTCTTTTAATAAAAGCCTCCAAGACTAACGATACTTACGTAAGTCATTCTTAACTTCAGGAGTTAACGACTAACCGGGCTGGCTTAGTTATCATTTTACTATACCAGTAGCGACCCATTTCTCCTTAGCACATGATTTATGGTAATGGTAAATGATTTATTTTCTGTAAGTAGGTTTGTACAAACACTTTTACACGTCAATCATATTTTTTTTAAGCTAGAT
Source organism: Amphipoea lucens (assembly GCA_947508005.1). Lineage (NCBI taxonomy): Eukaryota > Metazoa > Arthropoda > Insecta > Lepidoptera > Noctuidae > Amphipoea > Amphipoea lucens. Next base: position 5,717,374 of record OX382357.1, on the reverse strand, counting down.
GAGGTCGGCGTTTCCTATCTGACTACTCTGAGAAGAAATGCCGAAACAAACTCAGAGGTCACAGTCTCTTTTAAAGTCCAGACAAAATCTTGGTCAGATCATGTGGAGACTATGTAGATTGGTGTCTGTAATGGTTTTTTGAGGAAAGAATCACACAGATTGAGCAGACCTGTCCAGTCAGTGCACGCATTTCATTTGCATCGTGCAGCTCAACTCAGAACTTGAGGAGCTCAACGATTCGACGAACAATACCAAAGAAAGGACATTTGGGTAGGCCGCGTAAATTACTCAAACTGCCAGATCATGATTAAAACTAACTAAGAAGGAAAACAGAAAAAAGAAATGATCCACATAGTCCTCACATTCACAATAATTAAAATACTTTACAAAGTGAATGGTGTCTTACGACTTGACAAAACATCGAAATACCTTTATTACACGGGGTGAAATTGAAAACATGTGACAAATCGAAACGGGAGATTGTACTCATCATTATGAACAACTTTTACTATGGGACCAAACCTGAAATCGCAAAAAAAAATCAGCTGTTCCCTTTTTTTTTTTTTTTTTTTTATGGATGGGAAATCATCAAATGACCCCTCCCGCTCTGGGTGGAGCGAAGGGAGTGTCAGACTCTTACTGACTAAAACCCATCCGTGTTCCTTCCTTAGCCCTTTATGTTCCGGGGTAGCGGTAACCCTTTCGGACAATCCCGCACCCCCGGCAGGCTTCGGCCCTGGCAGGCCCCTTCCTTTCTGCTGACATCTCTTTGAGGCGCGCGTGGAACACAACGCGCCGTCCGGCACGGGCCTGGTCCTGATCGGACGGTGAGCTACCCATTACTCTCCGTCCGCAGGCCCGCGCCTGCGGTGGCCGGGAGTCGTCACGCGGCTCCCGACGCCCGGAGCGTCTCCCGCGGCGGCTGGGGTGTGAGGCTCTCTCCCTCAGCCGTTCAGCCACCCCCTTCGCTAGCATGACTGCTTCGCAGAAGGAGGTGACCGCCTCCCACTCCCTCTCGCCCCGGACCATGGCTTGAACCAGGGCCGGACGCGAGAGGTCGCCGCCGCTGTCTATCGCCTCTACGAGGGCACGGCGGTGCTCCGCCCATGCGGGGCAGACCTCCACCGTATGCTCCACCGTGTCCTCTGGGCGATCCTCGCAGTGGTGACACCCGGGCGTCTCCTCCCGCCTGATGATGTGCAGGAACCTCCCAAATGATCCGTGTCCGGTGAGGACCTGCGTCAGGCGATAGGTGAGGACGCCGTGACGCCTCTCTAGCCACTCCTCAAAGAGGGGTCTTATAGCTGTTCCCTACGTTTATGTTTGCATAACTCGTCAAAATGTAGGGAGCAGCTGATTTTTATTTTGCGATTTCAGGTTTGGCCACATAGTAAAAGTTGTTCATAATGATGAGTACAATCTCCCATTTCGATTGGTCGCATGTTTTCAAATTCAACCTGTATGCGCGTCCCAAAATTCAACAATAAGCGGGCACCAGAGGGTGGACCTGCTTATGACTACACGAAAAAAAAAAATGAAAAAAAAAAAATGTTTTTTTTTTTTAGAAATTACAAAAATACATTGAAGTTCTTCGAAAATTGACACCCCTGTCCCACTGCTGGGCAAAGGCCTCACCCAAATCCTACCAGGAACTCTTTTCCCGCGCCACCTCGAACCAGAAAGAACTTACAAACTATTAAAGTAAAAATATAATAAGTAATAATAACCTAACCCAACTAAAACTAACAAACTAAATATTGCGTCAAAAAATCCTCCACATCGCTGTCGACTGGTAATGTACTTATTTACTTACTCAAGAGACTGGTGGCATTCCACGTTGTATGGCAATGCTTAGCCTCTCACCAAGGTAGCCAGCCCTTGGGTCATGGGAAGCGTCAACCAGCCGTTTGGAGATTTCGTTGAACAAACCATGAGCACTCGGACCCCACGATCCGAGGGTTTCAACCCAAAACGGCTCGAAAATATAATTACCGAGAAAATTTATGTATGTATATTACGTATACATGAGGTATTGTCGCATTTTCACATTGTTCGAACATATCAGACCGCGAGAATACCCCGCTAACCAATAAAGCGTTTTTTGTGAAACGCTAATCAAAATTACTCAACTGTCGAATTCCAAATTGTCAACCCAATCGATGTTCAAACATTTTGGCATGTGCAATTTCACCATCAAAGCCGACAGTCGTTCAATAAAAAATTGGTCGTGTGCCCGACCCTTTTGCCAATTAAGTTAAATGGCCATGTTTTAGGCCTGGTTTCCCCACAATAGTTCGATTGGGTTGGATTTGGAACCGCAAACTTTCGATCGGGACCTCGTTGGGTTAATGTCACTAGTTGAAATGATGACAATTTTGGTCATAGTTTCATTTGTTTTGTATAATCATTTTGTTACACATTTGTAACCACGGCTAGGTGCGTGTGGAATTAGCACATTACGATACGTGGGCGTTAAGTAGTCCATTATTGTACGGCGAGGCGAGAGCGCTTAAGTATTTACTATTTTATAGCTCGTGTGACCTAAACCCGCACATAAGTCACGCCTTTCTGTGTAATAACTTAAGTACGGCTTTAGGTCACAGAATGCTATAAAATTAATTTAAACGAATACTTAGCCAAAAAACATGATAATCCGAGGATTTAAGAATAATCACGTAAATCGGATAAGTGGCCCTTGAGTTGTAAGAAGACAGACAGACGTTGCTTTTTTGTGTTGTAAGCTCAGCGTATGACTGTCGTATGGTGAAATGTTTTATTTAACATTCTAAACACGAATGTAATAGGCCTTTTTCCGTTTTATGTCAAAGTAAAAATATAGATGTAATAATAACATGTTAAGATGATTCCACTTTCTTACATATTTTCATATTTCATAATTATGTTTTTACATACATGTGTACGTCTCCAGTCTTTTATTAAATACAACTCAATGAAAAACATGCCTGCGAAAATACTGCAGAATTATCGTGAATGAGCAGAAAATAAGTTAAGCAAAATACATATGAACAGTAAAGAGATTTTTTTTTGTAAATATACCTAATTTTTTTTATATTATTAAATATTGCTGGATGGGCTCGCGCTTGACCTCGAACACGCCTGATGGAAAGCGATGGATGAGGTCTACGATAGAACGAGCGTGCCCAAACGATGCCTGTTCAGTCTTGCTTTGAAGGCAGACGAGTTAAAGGTGGAAGGGAACAAAGACGCTGGCATAGAGTTCCACACTTTGGATGAGCTTTATGAATCAACTATCTGCGCCCCGCGGTTTCACTCGCATAAGTGTCGATCCCGTGAGAATATCGGGATAAAAAGTAGCCTATATGTTAATCCAGGGTGTCAGCTACCCCATACAAAATTTTATCAAAATTGGTCCAGCCGTTTGAGCGTGAAGAAGTAACAAATATATAAACACACACTCAAAAACTTTCGCCTTTATATCGTGTGATTATGTGATTAGTGTGATAAATCAACTCAGCCTATAGCAGTCCATTGCTTGACTTAGGCCTCTCCCAGACTGCGCCACAACACCCTGTCCTTCACCTCCCGCATCTAGAGTTACCGACATAGCTTGCAGAGTAAACAAGCTGAAGCGGCAGTGGGCTGGCCATATTTGTCGAAGGACCTGAGGCTGATGGAGCAGACGAGTCCTGGAGTAGAGGCTGCTTATCGGCAAGTGTAGTGCTAATTGAACCTTAAATAGGTAGCTGGGAAAGGCTTGAATACGTTTCTTAGTAATACATTTACCTAGACTGACTTTTTTACTGTCTGGATAAAAATAGGGTATAAAAGGTGGATTTATTTCGGTCGGTTCGGATTATCCCATGAACCCCCCTCCACTCCCCCTCCTCAATCCCCTGCTAGTTCGTCTTTTGTTTTAGTCTCTGTCTTAGCCACTTTTTTTTTGTGTAAGTTTGGGAAATTATCAAATGTCCCCTCCCGCTCTGGGTGGAGCGGAAGGGAGTGTCAGACTGATACTGACTAAAACCCACCCGTGTTCCTTCCTTAGCCCTTTATGTTCCGGGGTAGCGGTAACCCTTTCGGACAATCCCGCACCCCCGGCAGGCTTCGGCCCTAACAGGCCCCTTCCTTTATGCTGACATCTCTTTGAGGCGCGCGTGGAACACGTACGCGCCGTCCGGCACGGGCCTGGTCCAGATCGGACGGTGAGCTACCCATTACTCTCCGTCCGCAGGCCCGCGCCTACGGTAGATTACTCTTTTTGACAGGAAAGTACAGCCAAGGGAAAATAAACGTTTTATAAACGGAGTAGAAGCCTATTTTATTTCGGTCTGATCCCATGAATCCCCCTCCACTCCCTCCTCGATCCCCTGCTAGTTCGTCTTCTGTTTATCTGTATTATCCACTTTATCTAGGTTATTCTTTTTGACAGGAAAGTACAGTCAAGAGAAAATAAACGTTTCATGAACGGAGTAGAAGCCTATGGAATTTTTTTCTCTAACTTTTTTTTTATAAAGTTTTTTTTTTTACTTTAATTCAAAATAAAAGGGATTTGTTTGCCATAGACTTCTACACCGTTCATCTTTTATACCCTGTTTTTCGAGACGGTAACAAATTCAGCCGGTATATTTACTAACCGAACGTTTTCCAGCCGTGTTGTGGTCGGCTTTCAGTTTCATTAATATTTTACTTATAAATTGACTACCATCTGACTCCCTCAAACAATTAGGTACTGTTCGATGCCGAGACTCTAAGATACTGTGCTCTAAGGTTAGATCAGTTATCAGAATTTCGAGCTTTTGATTACAGTTAAATGGATTTGTAATTTGGTATTTAAATTAAATGGTTTATGGAAATTTCTATACCCATGAAGACCGACAGTTTGGCACGTGTAAAGAATGGACTGACCACGACAACTACATCTTAACTTCACATCATCATCATTTCAGCCGAAAGACGTCCACTGCTGGACATAGGCCTCCCCCAAGCTCTTGATGAAAGGATGATGGCGACCTTGGCACTAGTTGCGTATAGCGACATAATATATTAAAAAAAAATGCTTTATTAAAGTTATATTAAAGAACCTAATTCAATATTTTTTAGAACTTGCAGTATGTCTGTAAAATAAAAATAAACATTTATATTTTTAAGCTTAATTAAGCTGATATTGATTCGGAACGCGCTCTCCATACGTTCCGTTGTACGTTATCTGTCCCTCCATTAGGCGTTTAAAAGATTTTTAATAGTATATCTAGCCATAATAATGTTTTGTTTAACTCTGATATAAATATCAGAGTTTATATTTTATGATATTGCATTTAGTGTTAGATACAGAGACTGTGTAACAGACAGAAAAAATATTTAATATGCGATGACATTTTTTTTTACGTCTAATGAAACGCTTGACTGACAAACTGACATTGCGAATGATCAACTGTCAAAAGACTTAAAAGTCAACTCAATACTTTCCCTCGCTTCGTTGTGATAAGTATTGCGCGCTTTGACACAGTGTTGGCTCCTCCTGATTAGTGATTAGGTACTTGACCCTCTGCTTTCCTACGGATCCCGATATTTGTTCCTTTTTCATAATGTCAAAATCGATATAACCTATAATTTAAAAAAACTTAAATAAAAAAAAAAACAGTAAGTTTTTAGTGAACATTTGATTTTAAAATAGCGTCACAGCATAATAATCTAGAAGAATTCGATAGTAGTAGCAGTATACGTTAAAGAAAATATTGGTGCCAGGCATGAATGGAATGTCGCCATTCTCCTTTGGCACAATACAATTTATAATCTGGACTTTTTATTCCGGCAGCTCGTTCCCGTGGAATATTTTCGAATGTCCACGCGGGCAAAACCCCGGGCAAAAGCTAGCATTAATATAACACAAGCGACAGTGATTTAGTCACGAAAACCAATCAAAAAGATTTTTTTTTTTCATATAAAAAATAAAACATTTTTTCTATCCATACAAGCATGCCAAAAACCTAAACGTATGCGCTAAACGTATTCCGAATCAGTTTTAACAGCTGCAAACTGGATTTAAAGCCAGTATTGCCACTATTCGTTTTTCTGACCGTACCAGGGTATAAAGGAAGCATAGCCGGATATCGGCTCTCCATCATACAGCTACTCGATGCTAACGTGTGGCGTTTTTAGGGTTTTCTCTATGTAGGTACATATCTTTGTGAATATCTAAGGGATTTTGTTTGCCCCTTTATTTTGTAGTAGTAAAGGGTATGGTTGGTACTTCGGGAGCGTTGGAAAGGTTGCTAGGGCTGGTCTTTCGATGACAAGTCTTAGATTTTAGCGAAAAACTACGTTGAATGTCCGACGTAACATACCACATGTACGGTCACCAAGGATATAAGTAAACAGGGTCGTCTGATATAGTTGAAGGTTAGTAAGAAAACGATGAATGTTTTCTAGTAAAATTTAATTTAATTAATAGAAAATAAACAATTCATTTATCAAATTAAACTTAATTCGAAAACATCAATCGGTTTCTTACGGTTTCTTGGATTACGGCCCACTCCCTCTCACCGAGAGACCTGTGCCCCAGCGGTAGGAACATTATTATGTAGGCTGATTATGCAACTAATATTAGGTTGGTACAATACATACAACTATGTACACAATAAAACAAAATTACTATTTGCAAAACATGATAACATCACAATAATATATTATAACAACTAAAACAATTGCAAACCCAATGAAAACATTATACACAACATTAATTACTAATTACTATAGAGGTATGAGGAATAGGGTGTAAAGTTCACTCATACTCTATAGAAAAGGGAGGATCCTCCAACCAGACGGGTGTTGTGTCTGGCGGGCAACTGCCCGATGATTCATGTCGGGCTGTTGTATCTATGCTAGTTGCGCGGTAAACTCTGCTTGCGAGATGCAGGATTTTGCTTGACGTCAGTATGACGCGTTGTTCGCATGTGGCATTGTAGATACCGCTACAAGATCTCTTCGATAAAACAAATAAATCATTAACTCATCATTTGGCTAGCCTTTTAACACGATACCCTTTGGCATGACTGGTTGGTTGTGAGACTTTAGGGCTTTTGACTAACCGCAACGACTGTCAAAGATCTACGAATTACGTCTCAAACGCCCACGAAGGTATCGCCCACGTTGAGGACCTATGATCTAGACCCAAGTAATAACTGGCTATAGACAGTCTTAATCCTATTATAGCTAAATGCACTGTTACCACAAACAGCTTACCATTAACTAAAAGTTAATTGAACTGTTGTTTGTGGCCAGTTAATATTGTATTCATCATCATCATTATCATTGCAGCCGAAAGACGTCCACTGCTGGACATAAGCCTCCCCCAAGCACCTCCACTTCGACCGGTTTTGTGTGTAATATTGTATTAATAGTTATATATACAGGGTGTTACGGAAAGGGTATATCAATACAAACGGGTTGAAGAGTGTATCTGGTCTAGAATCTATGTACAAAATTTCAGCTCAAAAGCATTAACTTTGAAAATGCTTAATATTTTTTTATTTCGACATCACGGCACTGCACTGGCGCGCGGCGGCGTGATGTGCGTGTACTAGGCGCACAGACACACTACAGATAATGGATAATGACCCTCGTAGTGCGGTGACACGTTTGTTATGATTTCAATTTAATAAACTATCGAAATAAAAAAATATTAAGCATTTTCAAAGTTACTGCTTTTAAGCTGAAATTTTGTACAGAGATTCTAGACCAAATACACTCTTCAACTCGTTTGTATTGATATACCCTTTCCGTAACACCCTGTATACGACTAGCTGCGCCCCGCACCCGCATAAGTCTCGATCCCGTGGGAATATCGGGATAAAAAGTATCCTATGTCCTTTCCCGGGACTCAAGCTATCTCTATACCAAATTGCATCTAAATCGGTTCAGCGGTTAAGGCGTGAAAAGGTAACATACAGACAGACGGACAGACAGACAGATAGACAGAGTTACTTTCGAATTTATAATATTAGTATGGATATGTCAGTGATTGATTGCAAAGTATTATGTTTGTGTTTTATTTTCACTTCTGTCGGCACTCCCGGTTTTTCAATTCATTTCAAAAAACAATAACATGCATCTCAACCAACAGTGCCACCCCTGACAACGTCTTTGGAGCTCCAAAAGATCCTAGGTAGCACTGCATCTAACTGTCAAATAGACCTTTTATGACGTGCAAGTGATATTCAACCTTAAGGACACAAGAAACAATAAAAACTTTTTTTTTAAGGTGTTAAAGCACTTTCACAAATTATATTCAGACAAAAACAAATGAGAAATAATATATAAAAACCTCTAAAAACTAAAATAATAATATATATTGGCCCTTTAAGTTTAATATAAGTTGCAGGAAATATTTTGATCCAAGCGTCCTCACGTCGGGGGACGGCTAATGAAAGTTGGAAGTTAACAGCAGCTATGTTTTCTACAATAGCTACATTCATTATTGCTGGGTTTAAGCCTCATCTGTTTGGCGTTTTCATTAGCCGTCCCCCGACGTGAGGACGCTTGGATCAAAATATTTCCTGCAACTTATATTAAACTTAAAGGGCCAATATATATTATTATTTTAGTTTTTAGAGGCTTTTGTTTGAGTCGGGGGTTTTTTAAAATTTTTAATTTAACTTTTATTTCTGGCTTTTTAAACTTTATAATATTATATTTCTAGTAAACATGCTATAAAATCGACACGTGACTCGCCGAAATCTGCGCAGCTGTACGTATTTTTTTACCACAGTGAAGCGAAGCTAGTTAGGTAGATACTGGTGGTCGTTGGCGTTCATTCCATACTTACGTATTCCTCTGTGAATTCGCCATTTATGGTGGCAGCCATCTTGGATTTGAAATTTGTAAGGGAATTGTGAAAAAAATAATATAATTCGCCATTTTGTGGTGGCGGCCATCTTGGTTTTGAAATTTATCATAGTGTCTAGTATTCTACTTGTCAAGCCCTTTCATTTGATACCCATATTGAGGGAGTTGTGAAAAAATATGTAATCCGCCATTTTGTGGCGGCGGCCATCTTGGACCGATTATCTTCAAACATAGCTAAGAACACTCGCGACTAATTCACCTTTCAAACAAAAAAAAAACAAAATCAAAATCGGTTCATCCGTTCGAGAGCTACGATGCAGCAGACAGACACACACACACACAAACACACACACCCCGACACGTCAAACTTACAACACCCCGTCGTTTTTGCGTCGGGGGTTAAAAACAAATACGTCAAAAACAGATAGAAAGGACATAATTATAATAAATTAATAAATATTTAATAATAAGGAAAACCATTAAAGCGCTCTTCCTCTCTCCTACTTATTTATAATTTTGCTGTGCCCGACAGGGTCCATAATTGATTCTGTCGATTTATACTTACTACCTGTATGTGTACATTATGGATGCAATAAAGACTGAATTGAATTAAAGCAATAACGAGGTGCGTACATAAATATTATAAAACACTGAGATATTGAGAGTACCTACATACAGGGTGTAGCAAGACCCAGCACGAAGTCGTTATTATAGGCATTCTATACATGAAACCAAGTAATATTGTGCAAAAATAATTGTTGAGGAACGAACCCATTATAGTATCTTAAAAGTACAACCATGAAGTTTCTAAACAATATCTTATAATAAAAAAAAACAACCGATTTAAAAAAAAAACACTACGAAGTTACTATAAATAACTTTAATTCCGGAAGTCGGTGTCGTTGGTTCCGCATTTTTGTTTTTTGACACCGACCACTTCGTAGTGTTTTTTTTTTAAAGTCGGTTGTTTTTTTGTAAACAATTTTTTTTTCACTTTTTAGTTGTACCTACCCCACACAAATCCAATTAACACTAGTGCATTGAAGAATTGAAGGCATCTACTAGAAGAATCATCAAAATTCGCATAGAAATGCCGGAGATGCAGTACGTTTATGCATATAACTTCGTACATAAGAAAAAATTCCCAATGTTTTATATACGAGTACCTTCCTGAAAATATGTAAATTACATTAATGAAAGAATTATCAAAATTGGTTCATTAATTTTTAAGGAAATCGCGGATAAATAAACAAACTTACATACGAGTCGAATACAGAACCTCCTTTTTTTGAAGTCGGTTGAAAAAGAAAACAGTTTTAACTACAATAATAAAAAACCACAACTTTACGATTATAATCAACACCACTAGATATTATTAAATACTCTTTGTACCTAGTCAACAAGAAATTCAATTAAGACTTTTAACTTTGCTTTTTGGCTACCACCCTTATCCACTTCCTTTGAGTTTATATTTAAGCTTAGCTAGAAATTGTGTACGGTATAATGAACCTAGTTGAAAACACTACTGAAAGTTTTCGTATAATTTATGTACTAGCATTAAAATTCAAAGCAGTAACCCTTCATTGTTCACGAAACGAAAAAATTACTCAATTTAAAGAAACAAATTTTTTAATCTAAAGGTGTTTGAACCGCGATAATTTATCAAGTGCAGCGACTTACTGAATTCGTGTATGCAATACCTATCTTAATTTAAATCTAAAATATAAACAACTAGCTGCGCCCCGCGGTTTCACCCGCATAAGTGTCGATGCCGTGAGAATATCGGGATAAAAACTATCCTATGTCCTTCCCCGGGACTCAAACTATCTCTATACCAAATTGCATCTAAATCGGTTCAGTGGTTTAGGCGTGAAAAGGTAACATACAGACAGACATAAAGATTTACTTTCGAATTTATAATATTACTAGCTGCGCCCCGCGGTTTCACCCGTATAAGTTTCGATCCCGTGGGAATATCGAGATAAAAAGTATCCTATGTCCTTTCTCGGGATTCGAACTATCTCTATACCAAATTTCATCTAAATCGGTTCAGCGGTTTAGGCGTGAAAAGGTAACATACAGACAGACAGAGTTACTTTCGAATTTATAATATTAGTATGGATACAGATAGTATGGATTAATCGGTAGTCATAATATTTCTTTGCGAACAAGGCAGAATTTTACTACGTTGCAACATAACATTTTTATAGTTTTAATAAAACGTAGTGTTGCAAGTAATGTGCGGCTTCTAAATAACAAATTTCAAATCTCTCCAATTTTACGAATGTTCGCTCGGACCTTTCGAAGTACATTGGCGTGTAAAGGAAAACTAACGAAATCCCTGAGGTGAGGTTGTGACGTCAATTTACGTCTGCTCACAGTGCTCTGAATCCAAGGAAACGCTGCAGGAAATCAATGTTGACAGCTCGTATGCAAATCGAGTGGAGTGCTTGTATTTATATGTAGAGCAGTGCTGGCCCAGTGGTAACGGAGGCCATAGGTTCGTGCTCTGACATGCACTTTACTTGGAGTAAATTAATTCGTCACCATTGCTTTCAAAACGGTGAAGGAAAACATCGTGAGGGAACCGGCATGTCCTAGAACCAGGCTGGCATCACCCAGGAGTTGCTTTGCACACACCGCAATTCGATAGACGTGGCGTTTGTACTGAGTGAGATATACTCCGGTATATACTCCTCCAAGTCATCGCTGTCGCAGGTCCACTCCCTGAAGGTGAAAGGTTTTACAGCTGCAGCGGTGAAGGAAAACATTGTGAAGAAACCGGCATGTCCCAGAACCAAACAATTCGAAGAAATGTGACATCTACCAACCCGCTCTGCTCCCGCGTGGTGGATGACGGCCCACTCCATCTCAGCTAGAGAAGGCCTGTGCCCCAGTAGGGGGAACATTACCTATAGGCTGATTATGTTTATAATTATATATGAAGAATTATTTAGATTTATACTACTATAGTTGTTTGAAGCCCATCGAATTAGCATAAAAATACAACGTATATTAACCTTTTAACCGCATGTGTCGCATTTATGCGACAAATGTTTCCGTGCCCTTACCGTGTCGTATTTCTGCGACAGAGAACATGCATGATTTTTTCGTTCTATTTTCGTCCGCGTGGTACAATTAAAACCATTATTAAATAGAGATAAAAACTTTTTGACTATTTTTTAACCGATACAACGATTTCTCCTCCTTATTTATTGTAGGTATTATTTTATCTTGATTTTATCGATTTGTAGCCGCGCGCTAGGGGCACGGCAACTGATATTTAGCTAAGCGCTTAAAAGGTTAATATTCCGCGGAAGTAAGTATTAAATCACGATAAAAATAATAAAGATCATCTTTTACCAAATACAGCGAATTCGAATCTGTCAACGCTGAACATTCGCACAGATAATCTTTAAAGTTTCTGCAATCATTTTCGTTCTTCTTCTGAGCAATGTCCTTTCGCTGCCACAGTTCTATCGAAGCTTAATTTAAAAACTTTTAAATAGGTACCTAATGATTCGTCGTTCTAAGCCCGCACTTTCCGCTAGCTTCTTTCACCCGGGTGCACTCGTTTTATTTATTACTGCGCGGTACACCGCCGACTCTTAATGTCACCCAGTCACGAATTGAGTTATACAAGTTCTGATATTTTTCTTTGCTGACAACGCTGATGGATTTTCCTTACTTTATGGTAATCAATGAGAGACATGTTCCGGTTCTTAATGTTTAGGAATATTGATGGAGTTTTTTTTTGCTTAGTTTATTATGATTGTCATACCAAATGATGAAGAAGGTCTTTATCAGCGGGGTTGCGTAACACACTATCACTAGTAATGGCTTTCATTTTGGCAGTTCAATAACATTACACAAAAATTATCAAAATGTTATACCTATTTCATGGTGTATAAACGGAAATCATACCTAGTGTTATTTTATATTTTATGCTTAAATCTTTATACAATACTAGCTTCTGCCCGCGACTTCGTCCACATGAAATTTAACCCTCTTAGGGGTGGAATTTCGAAAAACCCTTTCTTAGTGGATACCTACTCTTCACTAAGAACACACCCTCCAAATTTCATGTCTCTAGGACCAGCGGTTTAGGCTGTGCGTTGATATATCAGTCAGTCAGTCAGGACTTTGAATTTTATATGTATAGATAAAATTTAAAGTCCTGACTGACTGATATATCAACGCACAGCCTAAACCGCTGGTCCTAGAGACGTGTGGAGGGTGTGTTCTTTGTGAAGAGTAGGTATCCACTAAGAAAGGGTTTTTCGAAATTTCATCCCTAAGAGGGTGAATGGGGGGCGGGTGAAATTTCACGCGGACGACGTTGTGGCTAGTTTTCCCTTAATTAATTAGTCTATTTGTGTCTATTTTAGTTTTGTAGTCTTAGTCCTGCAGTCTCGATGAGGCTAACTAGCTTAAATAACTAACTGTAGCCAATTTCAACTTTAATTTTAGTTATTTTGTCTAAAATTATCAAAATGTTGTACCTATGTAATAGTGCCCAAGATACAGGCTGTGCCTAGTTTGGGACCAACGGTACCTTCATATTGTAATTTCAAAATCAAAACATTTATTTCAAATAGGCACATAAAAGGCGCTTTTGAACGTCAAAATTTCAAAATCAAAACGTCAAAATATGTCAAAATTCGAATTATGAAATTAACGATTTTCACTTTAATTTACTTTAAATTCATTGCGTTATTTACGTTGTTAAGCAGACAAATTTTTCGAACATATCAAAGAATGTAAATCTTTGATGGTCACCCATCCACGAACCAACCCCGGCAAGTGTAGCTTAACCTTCGATCGACCTTTGCGGCTGTTATTATTTAGCCACGAGCTACTCCTGTAATTTCTCAGTCAGCGTAATACACGATCAATCGCAATCTGAAGCATATTGCTAAACGATTGCTTCATATTTTCGAAAAAAAAAAAAAAACTAATCAATAACGTAAACAACGCAATGAATGATGTCAGTTTGTTACACAATTGCCCCGCTGTTTTATACATTGTCCTTGAGTAAGGTTGAGGTCAAGGGCACTAACAAAACTAGTACAATAAGACCATGGTGTAGAGGGTAGTTTAAGGTTGTTAATAGCAATTCTAATTGCGTGTCGCATGACTTTTAAAAATGCTTGAAAGTTTTATTATGGCTATAAAATAGTTTTTGTTGTAATCAAAAGTACAATGAAACAGTGAGAAGGCATAAAAATGTAATTTTCAATGTTGAAATTAAGTTAGATTGTGACTTTTCAAGATTAAATAATTATTTTTCAAAGATAGCCTTTTTATTTGTTTTGTTTGTCACCGAATAATAATTTATGACAAATAAATAACAAGAAGGGAATTCTAGAATCTTCATAAGTAAGGATAATCCTTGTTGGCGGACTGTTGTTTTGACGTTCGAAAAGTGCTGATTCTCAGCCTAATTTGAATAAATGAGTTTTGATTTTGTTGTTTTTGACTAAGCTTTTTATCATGAAATTAGATATTGTCGTAACTCGTAGGTACAGAATGATCCTGAACCTATTGTACCTACAATTCGAAAGAATTTCCAACTTTGCTACTTATGATATTTATTATGTACTTATCTCATACTAGCTGCGCCCCGCAGTTTCACCCGCGTAAATGTCGATCCCGTGGAATATCGGGATAAAAAGTAGCCTATACGTTAATCCAGGGTATCAGCTACCCCCATACAAAATTTTATCAAAATTGGTCCAGCCGTTTGAGCGTGAAGAAGTAACAAACATATAAACACACACACTCACAAACTTTCGCCTTTATAATATTAGTGTGATGTATGTGTGTATAAACCAATTCGGGCTTACACGATCCCTATTATTTTTTCAAACTCAAACTCAAAGCATTTACTTCGATTAAACCATGTACAGGCACTTTTGAATCATCAAAACTAAATAGTCGATCAGTGAGACAGAAAGTTGAAGCTAGTTGCCCATTCCGAAACGTATATCTCTATGGAAAAGAACGGGCAAGAAACTCCATGGACACTCTTTTAAATCAAGGTATTTCAAAATCCTGGGTATATTATTCTTGTTGCTTCTATATGTGAGTCAAAGTCAAAGCATTTATTTCAAATAGGCACACAAAAGGCACTTTTGAACGTCAAAACGTGAGAACACCACTATCTATACTCGTATATATTTCTTACCAATAAGCAACTTACCAAGACAAATCTAATTTCCCTAAATTTTGACAAGTTTTTGACATTTGTTTTTCGCCGAGATGAGACTGCGACTAGATTTTAAACGTTTTAAATTACGAGAATTGGCCTTCAGGTCGAAGTGGCAGTGTTTGAAGGAGGCCTATGTCCAGCAGTGGACGTTTTTCGGCTAAAGTGATGATGATGAATAAGCAACTAGACGAATTTATCTAAACGCTCTCACTAAGATAAATGTAGATATACTAAGCCATGATATGTTGTTAGAGATATCGGCATTCTGTGGTTTACATTATACATACCTACATGTCTTTGTATATTTTGAATTTCTTTATTCATTACTTTATTTTATTTATTATTACTACTTCACTTTTTTACACGTGAAAAGTAATAAGAAAAACGTTTTTACAAAAAAAAAAACAACCCGCTTCTAAAAACGACACTACAAAGTGAAAAATAACTTTAATTTCATGAAAGCAATAAGAAAAACTTTTTTAAGTACAAAAACAAACTAACGAATTCTAAAAAAGAGACTACAAAGTGAAAAATAACTTTAATTTCGGAAGTCGGTGTCGTTGGGTTCGCATTTCGTTGTTGGCCACCGATTTCCGAAATAAAAGATATTTTTCACTTTGACGCAAGCAATAAGTTCTAATATAATTTATCCACGTGCTTCTCACTAAAAATGTTAAAGTAAGTAAAATAAATAAAACACATTGACACAGATATAAAATCTGTGTAAGTGTGTACTTTTATTAACTTGTCAGTTTCGAGATCCACTCGAGTTTCCCATCGAATCATGTCCGTTTCGAGAGGTTAACATCTATATAAAAATAAATTGATGCAACTTTATACCTATTTGTATCGTTCATTTTAAGTTCAGGGTTTTTGAACAGGTTAAAAATATCTAGTGAAATATTTTTATATTTATATTTTCTATACAAGTAACAATGGACTCAAATATGTTAGGAAGTATAGTCAACTTCGTAATTACGTTATCACACCAAGGTTGAATGTCACGAATAAACATAATCAGCCTATAATGTTCCCATTGCTGGGGCTCAGGCCGCCTCTCGGTAAGAGATAGTGGGCCATAATCCACCATGCGGGCCCAGTGAGGGTTGGTAGATATAACATGTCTTCGAATTTTTGGTTCTAGGACATGCAGGTTTCCTCACGATGTTTTCCTTCACAAATAATGTCACGTGCACGTCATAAAACGACGAGGTCTATAAGTCTATGCAACATATAGTTTCAACTTTAGAGATGTTATGTATATAAGGTGTTTCAAAACGAACCCAAAAAACTTTAAGTGGTGCTTTGGAACATCGAACTGAACAACTTTCACTATGAGACCAACTCTGGAATCACGAAAAAAAACCGCCTCTTTAATACAAAAGTTCAATACCTAAGTAATTGACCAAAATGTATGAATCAGCAGATTTTCTTTTATTACCCAGTAACTGGGTTGTGGAGGTCAGATAGGCAGTCGCTCCATGTAAAATACTGGTATTCAACTGCATCCGGTTAGACTGGAAGTCGACCCCAACATAGTTGGGAAAGCCTAGGCAGATGATAATACATATAACAAAAAAACTGAATTGTTGTCAAAAGTGGTACAGCAATTATGAGGTTGACTATACTAAAGTCTAAAGGTTAAAAAATACAACAGTTAATTACTTTTTATGTTATTTATATACCATTGTTTTAATAATGGCCCTTTGTTTAGCGAGTGAATTATAATATTTTTATTTTGATCGAACAAGTAGCGGACATTTTTATAATAACACTGCGGATTTGCTAGTGAAAAACAAAAACACATAGATTTTTTTTTGTTTTTAGATTTATCAGTGGAAAAATGCACAAACACTCGCACTATGCTTTATCCCGGTATTGAACGCAAGACCCCACGTTCAACAGTCTCGCTTGTGACCACTGGACCAGACAGACATGTGCTCTTATCCCAATTTATTGTGGATCGGTGTAACATGTAATTTTTAACCGACTTCAAAAAAAGGAGGAGGTTCTCAGTTCGTCGGAATATTTTTTGTTCTTCTCTATTAGGCTCTCGGTAGTCACCCCCTTTCTAACCATATCATCATTCACACAGTCCATCCATCGTTTCTTTGGTCTTCCCATACTCTTATAGACTTCCACATTCATATTAACAAACAGTTAAAACTAAAAAATCCACAATAATCATCATCATCATCTGCCTAGCCTTTCCCCAACTATGTTGGGGTCGGCTTCCAGTCTAACCGGATGCAGCTGAATACCAGTGTTTTACATGGAGCGACTGCATATCTGACCTCCACAACCCAGTTACTGGGTAATACGATACCCCTTTGTAAGACTGGTTATCAGACTTCGGGCTTCTGAAGAGCCGTAACGACTGTCAAAGATCCACGAATGACAGCCGGGACCAACGGCTTAACGTGCTTTCCGAGGCACGGAGGATGGTCACCCATCCACAGACCAACAGCGGCAAGCGTAACTTAACCTGATCGATCGACCCGTGCGGCAGATATAACTTTGCCACAAGCCCATCTAAAAAAAACCCTAATAATATTTCACCAAAACGTAACTCTTTCCTCTCACAGTAGGTACAATACAAGTTGTAGCGAAATAAACGATACGTGGCAGAAATGAGACCGCGTAATACCGTGAAATAGATGGCTCAGATATAATAGCATTGTTTGCGAGCTGTGTTAGATGTTGTGAGGTTGTGACTGTGAAGGAAACTGTAAATGGGATACCTAGTGTCCGGACCAGAAATATTATTCAATTTGAATGAAAGAATTAGCATTGCCATTCAACGTGGCAACGCTGCCATTCTTTTGGGCACATTTCCGAATGACAGCGATGCGGACGAGTACTTCAACGCCTGAGTGTCCTTTGTTTTTAAGCTATTGCGTAGCTTTTATCGCGGGCTTTGAGCGCGGCGACCGAATCAAAAAAATCCGTAACGAAAATAAACCTAACACGGCCCGCTCCAACCGGCACAGCGGTGCGGCGTTGAAAGCCGTGCATCGTCTAACGTCGTTTCAGTTCGGCAGACTTCGACACGGTGTTTGTGTGCGTGCAACTAGACGTATGCGTGTAGACTGTACGAAGCTCGCACGGATCAAGACGAGCTGCTTACTGTAACTTGAATTAATATCAAAGAAAAAACTTGAATTAATATCAAAGAAAAAAAATATTGCATAAATATTATAATTGCATAAGTTAATAAAAAATGCTATGCAATTGCTTTACCGCGGCAGTCCCCGACTATACAAATAAATAAAAAAATTCGTGTGGCACTCCACACGAATTTTTTTATTTATTTGTATAGTCAGTTAATTAGTAATTTATTTTAGTATCTACTCGTAGAGTATATAGTATAAAATAACATACTTAATCTGCATTCGCAATTTATTTGCCAAAAATGTAAACAAATAATCATGAGTTTATGGAAAAATAATTTCAAAGCCTACACAATAAAGTTCAGTTTACGCTACAACTTCAAACATTTTTATAATTTTATCAATAGTCCTAGTCACTCTGATATCAACTTAATTTCAATCATAATAAAGTTGATATTTGTTTAACTTGAAATAATATTAATTTGAAACAAATTTGAATAGACTTTACGCACGTATCCGTAAATACTATGAAAGTATACTATACTAGGTACATGAAAGTTGGGTTTTGGTTTGGTTCAAAAAACATCTTCATAATCAGCCTATATTGTTCCCACTGCTGGGACACAGGCCTCCTCTCTTCGAGAGGGAGTGGGCTATAATCTACCACGCGGGCCCAGTGCGGGTTTTTAGATGTCACATGTCTTCGAATTTTTGGTTCTAGGACATGCCGGTTTCCTCACGATGTTTTCCTTCACCGTTTTGAGAGCAGTGGTGATGAAATAATTTACACAAAGTAAAGCGCCTGTCTGGAATCGAACATACGACCTACAACTCGTAAGTCGCAATCATCACCACTGGGCCACCACTGCTCACAAACATCTTAGACAATTATAATTATTTTTAATATAGAACCCGAATTTATGACTGAGATAGTTCTATGAATCAAAATGAAAAACCTTTTTACCCGACTGCGGCGAAGCTCAAAAGGAGGGTTATGCGTATTTCAGATAAAGGATTTTATACAAAGTGGCGCACAATCGGACAAAGACCTTTGTCCTTTCTTTTTTAATCACAAAGCTATAAATAAAATCTAATTCCCAAATTGGCCTATGTAGGTATCATCCTCAACTAAAAATAGATTATCCCTTCGCGTCGGTATCACTTTGATAATTGCCAAAAGATTCTAAGAGCGTAGGTACAGACGCCAGCACAAAAAGCTACTCGAAACTGTCAAATTTTCCTAATCAACTTTGAACCTTATTCTATAGCGATAAAGTTGAAAATCTATCAAAGAAATTTGACAGATTGTAGTAGGTTGACGTGCTTGCGTCTGTACCTATATTGGTAGTGTCCAGAACGTATTTCGGCCATAGCGGAAAATTTCAACGGAGACTAGTCGTTGGCGCGAGAGATATCGTAGTGCACAATTGTGTGCGCAGACACAGGTGCACTCTCTCTTCCCTCACTCTCATAGTCCGATGGGACGGCAATCCGACACGACCGGAGAGAGATCAAGTGCAGGACCAACGGCTTAACGTGCTCTTCGAGGCACGGGGTATCACTCCGCCAACTTCCATACTCTGGGTTGTTGCACTTAGACATTGGTAATGGAAAAACCCAGTAATACTTTGTCCGACCTGGTGCCGTATAATGATGGCTTGTGCCATAATGATTCCAGTCTCGCCGGTTCCACTCCCCGTTGCGACCGGGGTAGATGACGGCTCTGTCCGTCAGATACGCCCCAACTACTCGACGGAGGTAGGTCGGCACCCGGTGATACCGGAGTGCCTCCCCAATACAGCTCCAGGGCAGGGTGTTAAACGCGTTGGCGATGTCGAGTGACACCGCCACGACGACCCCACCCCGGGTTACCGCGTCCCCCGTCGTGAGGGCTCTCACGCGCATGATGGCGTCCACTGTCGAGCGCCCCTTGCGGAAGCCAAACTGGCTATCCGCAAGATCCGGCTCCGTCCTCACTAGGTGCCCGACGAGGCGGCCTGCAATCACTCTCTCAAAGAGCTTGCCGACCTCGTCGAGCAGCACTATGGGCCGGTATGCGGACGGAGAGTCCGCAGGGCGCCCTGGCTTCTGAATGAGGACCAGCTTCCCCGTCTTCCAACGGAGTGGAAACTGGCCCCTCTCCATACATGCGCTTAAGAGCGCCTCTAGTCGAGGCCCGAGAGCCCTCGAGGCCAGGACCCAGACTTTACCCGGCAAGCCGTCGGGTCCTGGGGCGGTATTTTTGGCCTTCAGCCTGCCTACCGCCGCTCTCAGATCTATCCCTATACATGACCGACAGCACCATCCCTTTTTCGCACTGGAATCATGATGGCATTACTACTTCGTAATACGGCCCCTGGGAAATGGACCCAGGACCCCACACTTAGCGGTCGCGCTTGGGACTACGATACCAGCGGGGTAGTTATATTAATAACTAGCAGCGCCCCGCGGTTTCACCCGCATAAGTCTCGATCCCGTAGGAATATCGGGATAAAAGTATCATGGGTCATGTAGACCATAACCCGGATTATGACATAGGATACTTTTTATGAAACACTAATAAGTCGAGTCTTTATTCATGATTATTCTACTTATGAATAAAGACTTTTTCGTTTTAGTAGGCTCGTCGTTGTTGTGACTGACAAACACTTAAAAATAGTAGATTGTACAACTAAGGCATAAAATAAGCAATTTTTTTTTAAGCTATATTTTGGTAAAATGGCTCGTTTATGCCTGAGTTATACACTCTGCTTTTCACTTCGATTGCGAGAAAATGAAACAGGCATAAAGTATACAGTACATAATTAATCAAAAATGTTGCAAAGCATAGCTAATTCCCGCCACCACAGATAATACCGCCACGAAACTTTTTAAAAGTTTTTTTTTTTTTTATTTCAACAATTGTCATTCGACTTGGGTACTTCATACAGCCAAGTCATAAAAATGTTTCTTTGCGTTTTTAAATAATAAATGACAACTATTTTACCAGATTTTATTAAATTAACGACAGAAAACACGGAAGTGGTATAAATTAAAGAAAATGAAATAAATCACGACTTTAATCTGCGAAGTTTTATTGCGCGTGTAGCTGTTGGGCCTGATTACGTTAGTCTCAGAAAAAAAAATTACTTTATGCACTAGAACATAAAAAGCGATTTTATGTCGCCTAAGCACAACATAAAGACGATCTTTTCGAGCATGAGAAGTGAAAAAAAACTTTTACCCCTAGGGGATGAAATGCTATTTTATCATCGCTCTGGTACGCTAAAATGACGGTCTTTTTGAGCAAGAGGAGTGAAAAAAACATTTCTGACTATCATCAGTTATTAAAAAACCTACTTACAAAAGAAAAGAAAACCTCTTGAGGGGTGAAAAAGGGGTATTACAGTTTATATCGTAAAATCAGAAATCCGCGCCGGAAAAACAGCTACTTAACTATGAAACCTACCCCCAACAAATAAAACAACAAAGCCTCCTTCATCAGATATATCGATACAGACTATAGGCAAGCTTTTGAACCAGCCTTGGACAAAAGGTGTCCGGAAAAGTTAGGGAAGCCACCCTGTATATTACGTGCTCTTCGGACACCTGCATAGCAAAATTTCAATTTATTTTACGGCCTGGCTCGGACAGGGATCGCTGTGGCCAAAATGAAGAACTACATAGTCTACATACTCTGGTTATCGTGTGCCCCGTATTTGTGCATTTTTTCGGTATTCAGTGTGTTGGTCAATTCTTTTGTTGGTGAAAAAAGGTGTCGGGGGTGAAAAGGGGTGTTTTTGTTATAGTAAAACACTGGCCTCTATTTTAGTGAATAAAGTAAATGAACTGACAAAAACAATCCCTGTTGTTGTTGTGAAACATTCGAAAAATAATGATCACACTAATAGTGTAAAGGCGAAAGTTTGTGTGCGTGTGTGTTTATATGTTTGTTACTTCTTCACGCTTAAACCGCTGAACCGATTTAGATGAAATTTGGTATAAAGATAGTTGGAGTCCCGGAAAAAGACACAGGATACTTTTTATCCCGATATTCCCATGGGATCGACATTTACGCGGGTGAAACAGCGGGGCGCAGCTAGTATTATTATAAAGGCGAAAGTTTGTGAGTTGTGTGTGTTTATATGTTTGTTACTTCTTCACGCTTAAACGGTTGGACCAATTTTGATAAAATTTTGTATGGAGGTAGCTGATATCCTGGATTAACATACAGGCTACTTTTTATCCCGATATTCTCACGGCATCAACATTTACTTGGGTAAAACCGCGGGGCGCAGCTAGTACTTAATATTTTATCGGTAAGTACTAACATAGTTCTGTTCCCTAATTGCGTAACACAATTTTAAAGCAAATTTCTAATCCATTGCTTCATACGTTCGAAAAATTTGTCTGCTCAACACGTAAATAACGCAATGAATGTTGTTGAACTGTCAAAATGAAACCGATTCCGATTGATAAAGTGTTACGCAATTGCCCCGCAGGCTTGTAAGAGCACAGTTGTCAACCAGTAGTCAACAAAATATTATTGTTCTTATATTCAGTAAACATTTTTTTCGCGGAGACGATTACTACAATACTTATGACGTAATCGTTTCCATTTTCCTTGTCCATTGTCTATTATTCGTCGACAGATTTTGTAAGATAAGATTTAGTAAAAAATATCGGATTTCTTTCGGAAGAGGATAATGTCGCAAAACGTTAGATATTAAAAGAAGAAAAAATAAATAAATAAAAATATGTTTATTTGCTGTAAACATGACGATGATGAAAGAACACAAACTCAAAAAAGAACGTAAAAGGGCCATCGCTCAACATAATGCTGTGACCCTATGCGAGTCAGAGTCGAGCTGTGTTGATAAATAACATAACACGGATGAAATAGGCAGATGTTTATGTAACTCCCTTCTCTTCCCCATTCCCTGCGTAATCGAATCAGAAATGAAGAGATCCGCAGGAGAACCAAGGCAACCAGTGGCGTGCATTGGTTTTCAGAATTTTGTCTAGTCTAGACAAACACGGTCACTAATCAGAAAAAAAAGTGAGGTCAAAAGTGTGGTTATTTGAGTAGGCATGCCTACTTAAGGGTGATAAATTGCGAAGGTCGAACGTAATTGGTAACGTCGTGAGACGTACGTATTTTTAATTTTGTCGTATTAACTTGAACAAGTAAAGACCAATGACAATGTGCGAATAGTACGGGAGCCAAGTAGGCCGTCCGGCGACTTGCCTACTGCCGCGCGTGTTTCTATGAAGATTTTGTTTTTTGTTAGGTAAACTGTAATTGACAGGCTTATGTTGATATATCGAGGTAGGCACTGCTTATATGCCTATATACAATGAACGCCACTGAAGGCAACCGACATAGCCCTAAGAATTGCCAAACTAACTTAAGTGGCAGTGGGCAGGGCACATTGCTCGCAGAACAGACGGCCGATAGGGTGGCAGGGTTCTGGAGTGTCCATTTTTGCCCATTCGAAAAATTTAATTCTCACTTGTTTTGATTGAATCAACTACTTTTGTAACCACTCGAGGCATCCGAAATGAATAAACAATACCGTAATTTATTCTTCTCTTAAACAAAAAATTTCATCAATCTCTTTCAATTACAATCTGATCATTTTGAAGGATATTGCTAATCTATTGCTTCATGTCTTCGATAAATTTGTCAGCTCAACAACGTAAATAACGCAATTTATGTTGTTGAATGATCAAAATAAAAGCCATTTCTACTCATCATCTACCTAGTCCTTTCCAAACTACGTTAGGGTCGACTTTCAGTCTATCCGGATACTACTGTCTACCGTATAAGGAATACATGGAGCGACTGCCTATCTGACTTCCACAACCAAGTGACTGGATAATACGATACCCCGTGGTAAGACTCCAGACTTTCGGGCTTCTGACTACCCGTAACGACAGTCAAAGATCCACGAATGACAGCCGGGACCAACGGCTCAACGTGCTTTCTGAGGCACGGAGGGGTCTTGGTATGTAAAGATCACCTATCCACGGAGCAACAGCGGCAAGCGTAGCTTAACCTGATCAATCAAACCGTGCGGCTACAAGCCATTGCCGCTGTGTTACGCAATTACCCCGCAGACCTTATTAAATAAGCTTATTAAAGACTACACAAAGGTTCAAAGTATTTACAAGATAAAATAAAGCAAAATAAAAACCCCTTTGATATCAAAAGGCCTATACTTGTCCAATCTTCTTGTCAAGCCTCGTTAAAAAGGCCTTATGTACAAAGTAACACAATATTTAAACAAGTACTTATCCTTTTTGAAGTAAGGCCATTCTAATCCGAGCTTGTATTGAATTAAAGTAAATAATAACTGAGCACAGTTTATAGAAAATGACCTTTAAGACACTAGTTTCGAAATGAAATATAACTGGCATTGTGACATTGTTTTATAGTTTCCAATTTTCGCTTCGGAACGGCGATGTCCAAGTACAGTCCACACTTGAAGCTTAGTCTCTTAGAGGAAGAGTTATTATTAAAGTACTCTTAGATATTTTGTAATAGGATTTAGTTTATTTTGAAATTAATTATTATAGAAGAGAATTTATAAATTATCAGTTTTTGTTGTTAAAAGAAAGTCTTTATTTATTTATTAATCACAAAATCCACAGCTCTTTGAAATTTTCACTTAAGATATTTATGCTAGTCTTACAGCCAATTACGGATTTACAATTTAATAATTATACATACATGCAACAGAAACAGAAATACGGAGTGACGTGAACTACTAGTACCATCTGAGCATTGCTAAGTGTACGGGTGTGAGTGAGTGTGTAGGAGTGTGCATGTGGAGTTGCGAATGGGTGTGTGAATATGTTATTGTGGTATGTGGTGATTGTTTGTGTACCTTCTATACAATTCAATTTAGTTTAGGTTTGTTTGTCAATTCATCACATACTGACGTTATCAATTGTTTCCTGAATATAGCTTTTTTGGTATTAAATATATCAAGATGAGAGAATCTTTTGTTAAAATTACTTAGCATCCTACCAATAACCGAATTTTGGGCGTAGTTTGTACCACTGTGTGGTACATTGAATAACTGCGTGTGCCTAGTCCGTCGAGACGGAGCACTTAATCTTATAACTAAACTATTTAAAACGGTACTGTCAATACTCCCATTACATATACCATAAAGAAATAGCATGTCCAGAATCATACGTCTGTTCTCCAATGGTAGCATATTATGATGTTTGCATGATAGCAGATAATCTGTAGACTTGAATTCAGTGCGATAGTTAATATACCCTTGTCTTTCGTGGTCGTCTGCCTGAACTTTTTCTATCTATGTTGGGGGGGATCCCTTCTTTTCGCATAATGTTCTTTGTCCTAATATACTTCGGCATAACGATTTTGGCACAATTAGTTTTGGCATAATAACACTTCGGCATAATTTGTTTAGGCATACATTTTATGTTGGCATAGTCATCTTAAAGACTAATTTGTTTTGGCATAAATTTAATTCGCATAATACTAAACGACGTTAGGGGCACCCCGAGGTTCGGTTTGGTTAGGTTCCTTCTAACCCTGCAGACAGAAATAGGAGCCCCGCTGCGCGGGGCTCCGTCGACCTGACATCGTTAGACATAAAACGAGCATGCTAAATTTATGCTTTAGAATGTTATGCTTAATCATTATTATGATTAGAAAAATTATAAAATTATGCTTAAAAAAAATATCCGTAACCTGTTATGCGTAATATTATGCGAAAATATAATTATGCCAAACAAAATTATGCTAAGTTATATTAGGTCTTAAAATTTTATGTAAATGGATAGGGAACCATGTTGGGGTCGTATTCTAGTCTAATTGGATTCAGCTGAATACTAGTATTTTACATGGAGCGACTGCCTATCTGACCTCCACAAATCAGTTACTGGGTAACATGATATCTCTTGGTAAAGCAAGTCTTTAAGATATTAAAAACAAAAAGTTTGACTGAAAAATCCATACTATCCATACCTACTAATATTATAAATGCGAAGGTGTGTCTGCTAGTCTGTCTGTTACCTCCTCACGATTAAACCTTTGAACCGATTTAGATGAAATTTGGTAAGTATAGAGATAGTTTGAGTCCCGGAAAAGGACATAGGATAGTTTTTATCCCGATATTTCTATGGGATCGAAACTTATGCGGGTGAAACCGTGGGGCGCTGCGTTGCTAGTATAAAAAAAAAATAAAAATAGCTAAGTTAAAATTTAAATGGAACGAAGAAACATGTTTATGAAGCAGAAAAAATTTAAATCCGATTCAAGTACCTTTGAATCAAATCTACATTATTTTTTTATTATAAGGTCCACTCTTTGAAAAGTACCTTTATATCTTAGTCGTAACGGAAACATTATCTTTAGTATCGCATGCAATACGCAAGAGAAACGTCGAAAAATGTCAAAACAAACATTTTAAAGCTATCATCAAAAGTATATAATATCTTATCCGAATGGTTTCCATTACTACAGAGCCCACTTTGGCATAATGAAGGGAATCAAAGGGAATAGAGTCGTTCAGCCGCGAAATGAGACGGCATCCAGAAATGACAGACGTTTTAGATGATGTCATCCGACATTTTTGTTGTGAACACAGAAGGATGGGTTGGGATGCGAGCCAGTCAGGGGATTTGTTGGGTCCCAAAAATAATCTCACGGCTTTTTGTAGTAGGGGTCGTCTGAATTAATCAATTTTGGTAAGACAGCAGAGCGTGCACACACACATATGCATATGCAGTACATATGCTGAAGATGCCTCACTTAAATACCACGTGGTCGCAGTTGATCTTCTTCCCTCGATCTCACCTCACTGCGATAGGTACTTCTCGGGCTGCTTTGGGGTATACCTCGACGCTTGGCCTGTGCGTGCGAGTCTATTCTCGTACATGCATTTGTTTTACATGGAGGTGTCATTGAGGTAGCGAGCTAAACCGCGATAACGAGGTATCGCAGTGAGGCATCTTCGGCATGTAATTATAATTACCCTATAGAGGTATAAGGAACCGGGTGTAAAGTTTACTCAACCTCTATTGAAAAGGGAGGATCCTCCGACCAGACGGGTGTCGTATCTGGCGGGCAACTGCCCGTTGATTTATGTCGGGTAGTTGTATATAATATGCTAGTTGCGCGGTAAACTCTGCTTGCGAAATGCAGGATTTTGCGTGACGTCAGTATGACACGTTGTTCCAATGTGGTGTTGTAGATACCGTTTCAACCCTTAGGGCCACACGACGAGCGATGACCGTACCGCTGCTAAATCGTATGGCATGTGCTACGCTGCAGCCGCACTGTCGCAGCATCATATCACAAACACCACCCCGACACTTCTTTCTGGTCTCAATTCTCGTACTCACTCTTCTAGTATTCTAATACTAGAGAACACTACAAAGCATCTTGTGAGGTATTCCAAAGACAATAAGAATGCTTTTGGATTCAATCTGTTTGCGCTGTTATTTACGACACCACATTACAATTTATAAAATTACTAGCTCTTGCCCGCGACTTCGTCCGCTTAAAATTTCTTGTTCCCCGACCAACCCCGTCGCAACGCATCGTCTGCCCGCGCTATTACATCGTTTTCGCACAGCATTCTTTCAGATTTTTTTGGTTTTATTCGGCTTCTAAGGGCCCTAGCGTGATGTTAGGTAGCCTATAGCCTTTCCCAAAACTTGGGCTATCAAATACAAAATGAACTTGAAAAAAAAAGTATAGCCTAGCTTCTGCCCGCGACTTCGTCCGCGTGTTTCACCCTCCCCCCATTCACCCTCTTAGGGGTGAAATTTCGAAAAACCCTTTCTTAGTGAATACCTACTCTTCACAAAGAATACACCCTCCAAATTTCATGTCTCTAGGACCAGCGGTTTAGGCTGTGCGTTGATATATCAGTCAGTCAGGACTGAATTTTATTATATTTTATTTTTTTGGGATGCATGAAGAAGCCTCCTCGTGTAGCGCTGTTTGTTCCGCCAGTTATTCAACTGAACCGAGCGCTCGGCGCATCCGGGACAGTAACACCCAACGCCTTATTTGACTGGCCAATTCTTCCCTTGCGGTGGTAGGGCTAACGCCCGCCTGGTTTGCGATCACCCTCCCACCGGAATCCAGCTTCAAGCAGCCTGCTGTGTTTCGTCGATGCGTGGGAGCTCCAGTGCCTTAGGCATTTTCTGGGCACGCTCGTTTCATCATAGACCTCATCCATCGCTTTCCATCAGGCGTGATCGAGGTCAAGAGCGGGCTCATTCAGCAATAAAAAAAAATATACATATATAGATTATCATCCATCATTTTTGATTAGGTAGGTACTGTATAACAAAATGCCTTTGTATCTAACCCTACACAGATTCCAGCCTAATGGCATATTCAGACAACAATTAAATTACCTCCAACATGCTAGCAAAATTTCCCGTCCATAAATCGAACCCGTCAATACGACACGTAATTCCTGACGAGCTTAAGACTAGGGTCGCTTTTCACAGCACGATCTTTTATTCATTATGTATTACGTCACGAGATCCCAACGACGTCCCTAAGGGTTTGCCAATTGTCTTGTTAGATCAGTTATCCGTTCTGGGAGATTGGTGAATGGAGAAATTTGCTCTGCTTTGGAGTCAGTCAATGTATTCGGAGCTATGCGATCGATTCGCGATATACAGGGTGTTACGGAAAGGGTATATCAATACAAACGGGTTGAAGAGTGTATCTGGTCTAGAATCTCTGTACAAAATTTCAGCTCAAAAGCATTAACTTTCAAAATGCTTAATATTTTTTTATTTCGACATCACGGCGCTGCACTGGCGCGCGGCGGCGTGATGTGCGTGTACTAGGCGCACAGACACACTACAGATAATGAATAATGACCCTCGTAGTGCGGTGACACTTTTGTTATAAATTAATAAACTATCGAAATAAAAAAATATTAAGCATTTTCAAAGTTACTGCTTTTGAGCTGAAATTTTGTACAGAGATTCTAGACCAGATACACTCTTCAACCCGTTTGTATTGATATACCCTTTCCGTAACACCCTGTAGATAGACTGTTTTTCTTTTTAATATTACCTTTTAACACTAAACATACATTATTCTTGATTTAAAAAAATAATTTACTTATTCTATTCTACTTCAAAAAGTACTACACCTATACAAAGAAATATACAGGGTGATTTTTTTACCGGTTCCAAATTTTTACAGGAAGTTCTACCCATGAATATAACCAACTTTCACTATGGGACCAACTCTGAAATCACGAAAAAAAATCAGCTGTTTCATATATTTTGGTCAAGCAGGTATTGAACTTTTGTACTAAACAGCCGATTCTTTTTTCGTGATTTCAGAGTTGGTCCCAAAGTGAAAGTTGTTCATATTCATGGGTAGAACACTCTGTATAAATTTGGAACCGTTAAAGAAAATCATTCAGTGTAAAACAAAATAAATACAAAACACCGTCTTATATTCACGATAATTTCCGCTATTTTCTAGCTATTTACCGGTCCTATCCGGTATAAAGCGATTTGAACTGGTTTAGCAACGGCGTGGATATCAGAATAAATCCGGTTCTGCGGTGTATTCAACGGTCGAGAGGCAATAAACGTTAACCCTTTGTTGAATAGTAAATACGAATATGGTGTTTGATACAGTTTATGTATGTGAGGGTTTTTTTGCAAGGTTTATTTTCTGTATTATTGCGAGCGTTGCGTGCGTAGTCGGAGATTAACTATTTATACTAAAGAAAAGTAAAGGGCAGGAAAAAATAAACACTGTAGAGGTTGACTTGAATCAAGATACATACCCCCTTATTCATAAAACTTATCAAACCTATTTTAGTTAAAATGGGGTTTGTCTCTTTCTTACACACAGAAGTGTCAACGTGACAGATAAAGACAAACGTTCTATAAACCTATTTTAGCTAAAATAGAGATAAAATAGGATTATGAATAAGGGGGTTAGGCTTTTGCGCAGGCAGATGTGTGAATAAATGAGTCTTTTGAGGACAACCATGTTTTTTTAATATTGAAGAAAAAACAACTTAAAATAAAAAATATATCCCATTCAAAAGCTTAAACATTTTAATAAGTATAGAGATATTCATATTGTTAGTCAAGATTAAAAAAAGCAACAAGTTTTGTTATGAGTGAAATTACAGTTTTGCTGTGTGAATGATGAATTTTTGAGACGATGTAGCATCTAGCATAATTTAAGCCAGAATACAAAACGTTACAAGATGTAGAATATTAACAAGGTTACTTGTTGTCTTCCTTGATAAAATCAGAAACTTTTTCGCCAATCATAATTACAGGACCGTTGGTATTCCCTCTTGTAATAACAGGCATGATACTAGCGTCAGCTACTCTCAGACGCTGTACACCGATCACTCTCAATCTACTATC
This sequence comes from Amphipoea lucens, assembly GCA_947508005.1. Taxonomy (NCBI): domain Eukaryota; kingdom Metazoa; phylum Arthropoda; class Insecta; order Lepidoptera; family Noctuidae; genus Amphipoea; species Amphipoea lucens. Next base: position 5,686,834 of record OX382357.1, on the reverse strand, counting down.
AACAACACTTCCCATTGCACAAGTTCCAACGTAATTACTCATTCCAGTAAACATGCAGGAACTATAGCATTTCCAATATTCATCACTGCCTTTTTCAAATTCACTGCAGCCTCCTGACATAGGGTCAATCATTTCTGCTCCAATACTTCGGAAGTGCGTTGTATTAACAACGGGAATAAAGTCTTTTATATATTTCACCAAGTTGTCAAGATCAGCCTCGTTAGACAAATACCCAGTAGTAATCACTGGAGGATCCATTGGATTCGAGCTTCTTAGTGTAACTTCACCTCTAGATTTTGGGCTTAAATTGACAATTTCATTGAATAAACCCATTCTTCCCATCATTGATACAAAAGTGTTGTCACATATATCGTAACTTAGCCTGTATCCGAAGGAGCAAAAGCTTAAAATCAAGTTTGCGTGTGTTGAAAAAGACATCGTTTCATAGTCTGGATAATTCTGACTTTTATCTAATGCTGTAAATCCCATCAAAGGAGAAGCTGGCAGAAAGTTAGGATTTAAAGGTTTCGGCTCGGATTTTTCCATGGAATGAAGTATAACAACTCCAGTATGGTCTTGCAAATTCTTTCCTACTGGGAGATCTGATATAACATCAATGTTTTTGCTTTCTAAATTTTGTTTAGGACCGATTCCTGAGAGTAAAAGTAACTTAGCAGAGTTAAATGTACCAGCAGAAACGATGACTTCTTTGGATGCTTTTATATTTATGGTTTCGGCATTTTCTAAGATAGCATCTACTCCAACAGCATTCTTGTTTTCGTCGAAGTTAACTTTTGTGACTAAAGTATTTTTTAGCACATGGAGATTTTTACGGTCTTTAGCTGGTCTTAAATAGGCAAAGGCGCTGCTCTGTCGGTGACCCGTCGCTATATAAGTAAATGCTTTGGAATAGCCCAGTGCACTTCCTGGATCATTAACAATATCATTACCAAGCTCGTTGAAGCTTTTTAAAATATTTTTGATTTCGCGAAGATCTTTTGTTAGTCCTGCTAATCCATTGTTACCATGATTAGTCATATCTGGTGACTTGAGGAAGTCAGCGTCTTCGACTCGCTCACTTTTTTTAAAGTATGGCAGCACGTTCTCCCATTTCCAAGTAGGGTCCGTAGTTATGTCTGCCCAATTGTCGTAATCTGTGGGATGTCCTCGAGTGTAGAGCATATAGTTAAGAGAGCTGGTACCTCCTAACATCTTGCCTATGCTCGGTTCAAAATATGGCTTTTGGTGACATTTTTCAGTGAACTCATCGTTTTCTGTTGTGTAGTTCCAGTCAAAACGAGACCTTTTTAGAAATAAAGTGTACCCGGGTACCTGTAAAAGATTTATGAAATACTGATCAACACAGTTTAAAGTTGTTAGTTGTTCTTTGATTTTTTGTTATTGTAGTTGTTATTTGAATAATGTGCGGAATTCCTCTTCCAATATATTCTTTACTGTGGCCCAAATGACGTTTATCTAATTGTTAACTGATCTTGACTACTGTACGGCATTATTATCAACAGTTTCGTCTGCTTTTGCTACAACATTTTGTTCTTAAAAATCTATATACTTTAACAACATATTGATAAACTGAAAACTTACAACGCCTTCAATGGGAGCATCTCCACCAGCTTCAATAAGAAGAACATTGACATTATCATCTTCTGTCAGTCTATTTGCTATTACACTGCCGGCTGTTCCTGCACCCACTATTATGTAGTCAAAACTGGCTCCATCTGAAACATTATAGGTATTTGATTGGTGATGTACTGTTTAAGCTCATAGCGCACGTATCAACTCGGAAAGGAATTGTCACCGTATCATCTCGAGCCCTTCAGTATTCTTTGTATGAAACTCCTTACTGCAACGCACACTAATCGGAATCGTAACGTAATCGCCTCGCCTTGGGACAAGCTGACGAACGAAAGCTGATTTTTTTCCCAGTTAAAGTTGGTATGTTATTTTTGACTAAATGTTTGTAGTTAAAAATAAAAAAGAAACATACTTCGTCTAAGACATGTATGGCTCAAAATGCTGTATATGATGTCAACTATCACTCTCTTAAAGCTTTGCACTCAGCTTTCAAATACCCTCTATAATAAATCGCCATACATCGTGGAAATGCTGCAAGCCTTTTGGATACTTTCCCTGCTGACAGCGATACGGACGAATTTTTTGATGCCCCATGATTCTTTACCCTTGTTTTGTTTTATATGCATGTATGTATCTTAGGGGTTTTATTACCAATAGTTAACCTTGGATCTGAAGAATTATAATGGCGGTTTGACATATTTTCTACTAGCTGCGCCCCGCAGTTTTACCCGCATAAGTTTCGATCCCGTGGGAATATCGGTATAAAAATCCTATGTCCTTTCCCGGGACTCAAACTATCTCTATAACAAATTTCATCTAAATCGGTTCAGTGGTTTAGGCGTGAAAAGGTAACATACATACAGACAGACAGAGTTACTTTCGAAATTATAATATTAAGTATGGATAGTATGGAGTATGGATACGCTGATCAAACCACCACTTTTTTTTGTCAGGTAAAAGTTATCTGGAGATTGAAAAATCAGCCCTTAGTCTACTAATCTATATCTATACTAATAATAAAAGTATTATGCAAATGATACGGTGTGTTTAAGATGCAGTAATCATCATACTTACCTTTGACAATAGTTTGACTGGGCCACAAATATGCAGTGAACTGTAGCAGAGCCAGGTATTGCAGACCCGTCTGGATGGTTTTAATTTTGCCCACGACACCCGCTGAATACATGACTTCTTCTTGACCTTGAGAAAAGAGACGAATTATTTTAGTTACATTGTTATGAGGAGCATTGGTGAACTTGTCTTAACGACTTATTATCATCTTGAAGAAGGCGCATGTCATAGAGCCAAAAATTCGAAGACAAGTGACACCTACCATATTATATATTATATGATATTAAAACCCTGAAAGAACGTATCCTCTATGACGTTATTTGACAATAAATAATACTTTAATTTGGACTATTGATCTAAATTATGTAGCCATTAAATTATTGTAGGTCGTAGGCTCATCACTGCCCTCAAAAAGGTGAAGGAAAACATCGTGAGGAAACCGGCATGTCCTAAAACCAAAAATTTGAAAACATGTGACATCTGCCAACCCGCACTGGGCCCGCGTGGTGGATTACGGCCCACTCCCTCTCTCTGAGAGGAGGCCTGTGTTCCAGCAGTGGGAATATTATAGGATGATAATATTTTTAATTTCACATGACTGTATGCATATGGGCTGGTTCCGAAATATTTTTTTTTAAAAGTAAGTTAAAGAAGTATTTACCCTGTTATGGTAGTCAGCGAAATTGACTATCCTTATCCAATCGCAAAATTTTTTGAATGGCTTTTATTTCACATTTTTCGATGTATTTATACGTAGGTAATAGGTAATACGGGCTGGTGTCCGCAACTCCACGTCAATGCGCGTATTTTGCGTACGGTATTTAATGTTCATACGTATTTTATATTTATACGTAAAAAATGATTTTTATTATCTAAAATCTGAATGACTAATCTTGACTGTTTCTTTTACAAAAACAAAAGGGATTTATATGATGTTCACCTTTTAATTATATTTAATTTTTTTTTAGATGGAATCTAGGGAGGTATAGGATGATGTTTTTCTGAATAGCGTGGAAAATTTTAATATGCTAAAATAGTCGGCTCTCTCCCAATCTTGAACCATCATCATAAAAGAGGAGTACTTATAGGCATTCTTTAAGTTTTTTTTTTTTTGTTTTTTATTCACAGTTATAAATTATGTTTGAGGAAAGGGGTTTGAAGGTTTTGGCCCTAAAATCAGCCACCATTTTGATTTTTTTTCAGAATCGCGGTGCACAACAAAAGTTATATATTTAGATAAAGGACACTTATACAACCAAAAAATATAATATAACATAATATCCTAAAGCGTCAGTTTTCGGAGTTATTCACCAAAATATAAGTCGAAAACAACAAGGATTTTTTTGTTTTTTTTTTTCCTCTAGGTAAGCATATTGAACTATTAAGGTAATAGAAACGTTATGAAAAAAAAAACAAAAAAATCCTTGTTGTTTTCGACTTATATTTTGGTGAATAACTCCGAAACCTGACGCTTTAGGATATTATGTTATAATATATTTTTTGTTTGTATAAGTGTCCTCTATCTAAATACATATAACTTTTGTTGTGCACCGCGATTCTGAAAAAAAATCAAAATGGCGGCCGACCTTAGGGCCACCCTCCATACAAAAATCTTCAAACCCCTTTAGATTTTTTTTTTTAGTGTCAATGGCTATAAGAGTAGGGGAAGACCAAAGAAACGATGGATGGACTGTGTGAATGATGATGTGGCTAGAAAGGCAAGCAGAGCTAGCAGCACAGCTATTAGCTTATATGGGAACGTTGCTTTTTAAGTCAACATTCCAGAACTTTTCATTATTTCTTTATGTTACTGGTAAAATTACGTTCAATATTGCTTTCTTTGTGAATAATTATTTACCTAGTGTAGAAGTAATCTGCGACAATGCTGCCAGCCTTTTGGGTACTTATCCCATTGACAGCGATGCGGACGAATTTTTTGATGCCCAATGAGCTCCTTTTTCTTTTTTTCCTTTATCTGCAATGTTAACTTATTTATAAGAGCAGTGTTGGCCCAGTGGTAAAGGCCGCGACTTACAAGTTGTAGTAGGTCGTAGGTTCGAACCCAGACAGGTGCTTTACTTTTTGCGAATGATTTCATCACCACTGCTCTCAAAACGGTGAAGGAAAACATCGTGAGAAAACCGGAATGTCCTAGAACCAAAAATTTGAAGACATGACTCATCTACCAACCCGCACTGGGCCCGCGTGGTGGGTTACGGCCCACTCCCTCTCACAGAGAGGAGGCCTGTGTCCCAGCAGTGGGAACATTATAGACTGATTATGATGTTAACTTATTTGAAGTGATTAATTACAAGTAACACGCTGTATAATCACACGTATATCTTTTCTCATACAATTATTGTACAATGGAAAATTAAGTAATGAATTATGATAAACTTTTTGTTTCTAATAATTTTGAAGGTTGTATTTTTTATTGTAATTACGTATTTGTACATTTGTGTGCGCACACAATGACGTTACCTTTAACTAGACCATGCAGTTAATTAAATTAATGTATTTCTGGTAAATAACACCCAGACATAAAATTAAACTATACAGGCAATACTATACAGGCTGATTTTTTTGCCCGTTCCAAATTTTTACAGGGTGTTCTTCCCATGAATATGAGCAACTTTCACTATGGGACCAACTCTGAAATCACGAAAAAAAATCAGCTGTTTCATACATTTTCGTCTAGTAGGTAGGTATTGAACTTTTGTATTAAACAGATGATTTTTTTTCGTGCGTTTTAAAGCCTTAACCACTGAGATAAGCTGATAGATAATAAGATAAGGTAAGATATTAGTCGATTGGTATCAAAATTGGTCCAAATCCATTAATTTATCATGGATTTGACCAATTTTGATACCAATCGACTCATATATTTGTTTGCTCAAACATGTGTAGGTACACATACAAGAATAAAAATGCATGCAGGATAACATAAAAAGTAAAGCATCAGACATGTTTGCCACATAATATTGCGTGAGAATATTATGAAGAATAATGATTTTTAATTATTAATTTCAAGTCAAAATAATTAATGATGTGAATTAACAAAGAATAATAAATTATTATATATTCATTTATCTTATTGAAATTGTTATTTCAATATTAGAAAAATAAATAAAATATAATAATGCTTAAAATTTATATCAAAATAAAAGCTTCTGTCATAAATTCATTAATAATATAGTAAACTTTGTTAATTAGATAATTTTAAGAATGTTCACAGTCTGATCTCAGTCTCAAATTCTCAATCTGTCAAAAAATCTGTCATAGTTCCCTAAATTTTTGACATTGATTGTCGCTGAGATGAGATTGCTACTCGTACTAGATTTTGAACGTTTTTAATTACGGAAAACAGCTTTCTGGTGACGCGCGCGCGCATTGCTTGACGCAAATCGCGTCGCAACTTCGGAAGTCGCACCGCTCGAGGTCCTGAACGGGGAGCCTAAGCCCAGGTTCGCGATTTTTTCGCGCACTGCTAGGCGCCGACAGTTGAAAATTCAAGAGTGTGTTTTTTTGACGCACTGTTGCATTTTCTATGCTCAGCTCAACACCGAGGGTTGAAATTCCAGTGCGTATTTTTTTTTACGTTCCTGCGAAAGAGGGATAAGATAAGATAGCTCTAAGAACTATAGTGATGAGTTATCACTATTAATATTTTCGTCAGTGCGAAGGCCCCTCATGTTTGAAGACCCATAACTTTAAGGCCATCACCGCACAATTATCAGTAGAGATGTCTAGAAACAATAGCTTAGACAAACACGATGTGAATGAGTGCGTGTCGGCACTGCGTAGTGTGTGAGTTTGTGTGTGTGTTTGTGTGCAAATGAGTTGTTGACACAAGCGGTTTGTCTACGTAAGTTGAGCAAATTACTGCTCCAGTTTACAGTTCGTCGTATTTGCTTATCTTCCGCTTTGAGCTCAATTTCCGCAGGGTGAGGGGTCGCACAGCGGTAAGTAATTTAGACGCAGTTGACTTTGTCTTTATTAACAACTAGCTGTGCCCTGCGGTTTCACTCGCATTTTGAGGAAAAAACGTACTAAAATATATTCCTTTATTTTAAGAATATTAAGATTATTACTTATACCCTCATGACCAGTACCGTCTTTACTATAAGGGCACACGGGGCCCGTGCCCAGGGCTCTCTACCCCACGGAGGCCCCGGTAGGCAGATATTACAACGCTTACCTACATTCAAAAGAACAATTTCATGATTCTAGGATTATAAAATTTGGCAAGAAGCAATGTCGTGTAGCATAAGTAAAGGAAAAAATCTGAAAACCGTAATTTTGAAGTTACATACCTACAAATTTGTACGGAACCCTCAGTACGCGTGTCTGACTCGCACTTGACCGGTCTTTTTTACTTTCCAAAGGGAACCCAAATTCTTGTGTGCCCAAGGGCCCCGGCCACTAAGACGGCGTTGCTCATGACCGGCCGACTTGTGGAGTTATTTTAAAACTATGATATCTCTGATATTCATTGAAATCAAATGATGTCAAGGGCAATTTAATTCAAAATTAAATACTTGTGATGAATGACGTATTTATTCGGTTTAGGGTTTAGGCGTAAAAAGGCAACAGACAAAAGAGTTACTATCGCATTTATAATATGGATTATTTTACGCTCTAATACATACTTATATCGTAACAGACTTCTGTTGTCCAAATGCAAGGATTTTAAACCGTTGTTCCCGTCTGTCATTCGTAGATCTTTGACAGTCGTTACGAAACTGAAGCCCGAAAGTCCGACAACCAGTCTTTCCAAGAGGTATCGTGTTTTCCAGTAACTGTGTTGTAAAGCTCAGTTGGTCGCTCCATTTAAAACACGAGTATTTAGCTACATCCGGTTAGACTCGTTAAGTTTAAATTAAAAATCCATTTTTAAACTAGTACTTCCGCTCTCCCTTAAATAGTGTGGAAGTTACAAAACATACCTAATCCAGCAAGCAATCTTAATCAATACTTCTAATATAATTGTAACGAAGAAATTTTCTCCAGTTGTCTGGATGTACCTATATAAGTTCCAGATTGGCGCAAAAATGGCTGAACGGATAGTTTCTAACCTGCGGGGCAATTGCGTAACACATTATCAATCGGAATCGGTTTCATTTTGACAGTTCAACAACATTCATTGCGTTATTTACGTGTTAAGCAGACAAATTTTTCGAACTTATGAAGCAATGGATTAGAAATTAGCTTTAAAATTATTCTGATTCCGATTGATAGTGTGTTACGCAATTAGGGTGCTGGATTAACATAATTATTGGGTACTTTTAATTCTCCCGGGGGGTATTTTCCGACACTCACGCGGAAGAAACCGCGTCCAAAAGTTAGTTATAATATAAAACGAACATTTTATTCTACATCATCATCATCGTCATTCTCCTGCTCTTATCCCAATTTATTTGAGGTCGACGGAACATGTCTTTTCTTCCATACTTCTCTATTAGTCATCATCTCGGTAGTCACCCCCTTTCTAACCATATCATCATTCACACAGTCCATCCATCGATTCTTTGGTCTTCCCCTACTCTTATAGCCATCGATATTAATATACTCAAAACTTTCCTCATGACATTTCTCATTCCTCTGTAACACGCGAACATTTGTATTCTATGTATGAACTCCCAATTACCGTGCATTCGCGATTAATTTGCCAAAAATGTAAACAAATATGAATTAATGGAAAAATAACTCTAATTCCTACACAATAAAGTTCAGTTTACGCTAAAACTTCAAACATTTTTATAACTTTGTCAATAGTGCTAGTCACTCTGATATCAACTTAATTTTCATTGAAATAAAGTTGATATTTGCTTAACTTGAAATAGGATAGGGGTGTGCAGCAGTGCGCACTTTTACTTGAGCTTCACACCTCTCAAGAGATTTATCCCATTGAAATCACTGCTTTTACTTTATGATATGTTTAATTAAGGTCGGGGTGTTCATTACAGACGGTGTTCGAATTTAACTTCGGTTATTTTAGTATTGCGTTTGATCTTTTACATGTTAGCTCTCATACATAATTATTATATCATACCTTTTTAGGGTTCCGTAGCCATATGGCGAAAGCGGAACCCTTTTTCCTTTTTGAAACGAAGTGCCCCCTCCGACTCCGACTTTCTAGAGAGAGAGAGAGAGAGAGAGAGAGGGAGAACATAGTTTCATGGTTTTCGATGGTGCTGAAGCCAATAGTGAGGGCGTGAGGAAAAATGAAAATCAATGATGGCGACAATTTTATGAAAGCTTCTTAAAACTTATACTAGATGACTCTGTATTAAAAACGCGTATTAAATTCATACTTTCTCTCCCTGTCTCTACCTCTTTCACGAGTGTGTGTGCGAGCGAGTATCGCGTAAGGAACTTTGTTCCTGACGGGGCCGGGGGTCCCCCGACCGCACTCGTTTTTTTTTTTCAACATGTCCGTCTGTCCGGGACACAGCCTTTTAAGTCGGAGACTGTTGACACTATATCGATAAACTTTGGAAAGAAGATGTATTCACAGAAAAGCTAAATTATCAGCAAAAAATTAAAATTTTCAAAACCTAATTAGAAATGCACAACTAGACAGTAAAAAATTATGGAAACTATTCGAAACATCGCTAAACCAACACAACGCATAAAAGAACTCCTATTCCCTACTTCTCCAAAACAATCTTTAAATAAAATAAATAGTTACTTCATTTAAAGGTGGTACTCCATGTAACCGAGCGATGAACTAATCTGAATAGTAATTATAGTCCATTTATTTGTCACAATACTTTTACAGAGATATTACATAGTTTTTAAAGTTCATCATATTACACATAAGCACGTGGGTAACGTTGGATCCCATAGTTAATAAAAAGATGATGATGCATGATCATCTTTTGTGGCTCTATTATTTAAGTCAACAGTTTGTGAGCTATTGAATGTTTATGGTAACAACCGCAGCAATAAACACACACTTTATTTTGCTGTCGATAACATCAATATTGTGCATGCGTAAATATTTATATCCCAACTACGGAACCCATCACTACGCGTGGTCCAACACGCACCTGGCCAGTTTTTTCATTAATTCGTAAGCAAATACAACAGTCCATTTGATGAAAAAATATTACGGTCTATACACACTGACAATACCCCGAAGGGTTTGCAGATGTGTAGCTACCTTATAGACAAAGCGAAAATTTGTGGTATGCCTATTATTTTACTGAGACCCGTCTTTCATACCGGTAGACAGTAATGCTTGGTGGCATAAAGGGGTATTAAACTGCGTTTGATATTTATTTTGAATTGAAAACTTCTTTAGACGCGTTGGGCATTTTTTGAAATGGGAAAAAACTATTGAACTCGCGCCACTGTTACCGTAAACGACACCGCTTCAGATGTGTTCGGCTGTCCTCGGGATATAATACTCGATTTTGGTGAGTGATGGCAAAGTATTCTGTTTGTGTTTTGTTTTCACTTCTGTCGGCACTCCCGGAGTGCCACTGTTTTTTTTTAGTAGTAACGATAACATAACAGGCTCATAGCAAACTAACAGCCGTACAGTTCCATCGATCAAGGTTAAGTTACGCTTGCCGCGGTTGGTCCGTGGATGGACCCCCTTACATATCGAGACCCCTCCGTGCCTCGGAAAGCACGTTAAGGCGACTACACGACCTAAAGCGCGGTCACTGTCGGACTGCATAGAAAAGAAAGAGAAGCGCGATGACACAACCGTGGTAATTTATTGCAAATATGAAGCAATTATCTATTTACAAAAACTCTCAAACACCAAACAAATAAAAACCGTATACTAAAATTCGGGGAATTAAATTGTCTTTTAGATGGTGAAAGTTTTATGAAAATACACCCGATAGTGTTTGCGTGATTATCGTTTTTATGTCCGCGGTAGACATTACTTTACAAATTAATTACACTATGTTAAAAAAATATAATTGCAAATATTCACATATCAAATTACGAAGCAAATGGTCTAGTATAACATTTATTTTTTTCAAAGAAATCAGTCCGGTCGATTAGACGTGATGTTGAATTTAAAATCATTAGAAGTCGTATATCTGCGCCTTAAGCCGTTGGTCTCGGCTGTCATGTATACCTTTGACAGTCGTTATAGTCAGAAACCTGAAAATCTGACATCCAAAGGGTATCGTATCATATTCAGCTGCATTCGGTTAAACTGGAAGCCATGCCGACCAGCTATAACATTAAAAACATTCGAATTGAGAACCTCCTCCTTTTTTAGAAGTCGGTTAAAAATTATGCAAGTGTATCCAAAAGAAACAATGCCAAAGGAAGTTCTTATTTACAAGTAGGTACGAAACAGAAGTTTTTGAACTTCATAACAAAGACAGCGCAACATATACGACGTCGTATATCTTTCAAAAAACGTAAGAAAGGCTCAACTTCGCCTTTAAAACTTGGTAGCCGCTTTGTACAATTCATTAAACGCGAGAAATATTACCATATATACTCGACGCTGCTAAAATTCAAACGTTATTCATAAAAAAATGAACCTAAAGTGGGTTTTAGTCGGAAATTTACATGCCTGCTTTGGTGTCTGGCCCAAAGTTGGCAGCGACGAAAAAATGTATATTCGTTGAATGAAAATTCTTTGGCAGTAGTTATTTGTATTCGTTGAATGACAATTCTTTGGCAGTAGGTGTTTGTATTCATCATCATCATCATTACAGCCGAAAGACGTCCACTGCTGGACATAGGCCTCCCCCAAGCACCTCCACTTCGACCGGTTCTGTGCTTCTCGCATCCAACGGTAACCGACATAGCCCAAAGAATTGCCAAACTTAAATGGCAGTGGGCAGGGCACATTGCTCGCAGAACAGATGGCCGATGGGGCCGAAAGGTTCTAGAGTGGCGACCGCGTACCGGAAGACGTAGCGTTGGAAGGCCTCCCGCAAGGTGGACCGACGACCTTGTGAAGGCCGCAGGATTTGTATTCGTTGAATGACAATTATTTGGCAGTAGGTATTTGTATTCGTTGAAAGACAATTTTTCGGCAGCAGGTATTGGCCCGCGGCTTCGCCCGCGTGTATGTCGAGAAATATCCCACAAGAACGTAGTACCGATATTAAAACCCTGAAAGAACGTATCCTCCATAACGTTATTTGACAGTAAATAATACTTTAATTTGGACTATTGATCTAAATTATGTAGCCATTAAATTATTGTAGGTCGTAGGCTCATCACTGCTCTCAAAACGGTGAAGGAAAACATCGTGAGGAAACCAATTTGAGGACATGTGACATCTGCCAACCCGCACTGGGCCCGCGTGGTGGATTACGGCCCACTCCCTCTCACCGAGAGGAGGCCTGTGTCCCAGCAGTGGGAACATTATAGGCTGATTATGATGATGATGATGTAGCCATTCAACTGAGATTGCTCTAGTTAAATGACTCCATAATTTGGATTATAAAGCAACTGAGGAGTGACTTACTCATCCAAAATAGTCCAATCCCCTATTTTCCCTACACATATTAGATCACCTTTTTCCTTTTACTTCTCTTTTTATTTTATTATTTCTGTGTGTTTATCATTGATTTTATGTTATACCCTATATCCCTTCACATTTACTAAATAACTATTTATGTTCACATACCGTGTGGTGGGACCCTGGCGATCTGGTATATAGGTATTCCTAGTACCGACACCAGTCTCTCACAAACTAGTTTCTAAGCTTGTCTAAAGTTATATGATACCATTGTTTGTGAAGAGAAACAACGGTATCATGACATCAATGGGGCCCGTGGCTAAATAATAACAGCCGCACAGGTCGATCGATCGGGTTAAGCTGCGCTTGCCGCGGTTGGTCTGTGGATGGGTGACCATCTTTACATACCGAGACCCCTCCGTGCCTCGGAAAGCACGTTAAGCTGTTGGTCCCGGCTGTCATTCGTGGATCTTTGACAGTCGTTACGGGTAGTCAGAAGCCCGAAAGTCTGACAACCAGTCTTACCAAGTGGTATCGTATTACCCAGTAACTGGGTTGTGGAGGTCAGATAGGCAGTCGCTCCATGTAAAATACTGGTATTCGGCTGCATCTGGTTAGACTGGAAGCTGACCTCAACATAGTTGGGAAAAGGCTAGGCAGATGACGTTTGTGAAGAGAAAATAAATTATTTGAATTTGAATTGAGGGACTCGTTGGTCTCGTAGTCTGAAGCTCGTCTACTGTGCGTGAAGTTCCTTCCTCTTCCTGGTCTACGCATCACAATGACTTCACGTAAAAACCCTGCATTGCACAAATTATATTTACTGCGTCAGTAGCATATATGTCGCAGCCAACTGGTTCAATTAACCGTTTAGTTAACCGCCTGGTCTTTGGAAGTAGTGTTCGCCTCGCTTCGCTCTCTCGGCTCGCACGCGGTTGATCACAGTTCTAACCTAACCTAACCCATTTGGTCGGGGTGCCCTGACTTAGTTACTGCGACCAATTCGGCTCGCGCGTGACTGGTTACAGACTTGCAACCTAACCTATAATCACACTATCACACTATCACACTAATATTATAAAGGCGAAAGTTTGTGAGTGTGTGTGTGTGTTTATATGTTTGTTACCTCTTCACGCCTAAACCACTGAACCGATTTAGATGAAATTTGGTATAGAGATAGTTTGAGTCCCGGAAAAGGACATAGGATAGTTTTTATCCCGATATTCCCACGGGATCGACATTTACGCGGGTGAAACCGCGGGGCGCAGCTAGTTGAATATAATTCAGGCCGTTAGTTGAACGGCCGCCGTTTAGTTAAAAGGCTAGGCGGTTAGCTAAACGGCTAGTTAAACCAGTTGGCAGCGACATATATACAACCAGACACAACACCCATCTGGTTGGAGGATCCTCCCTTATCTTTGGAGGTTGAGTGAACTTTACATCCTGTTCCTGATACATTCAAATATACATCATCCTCCAACCAGATGGGTGTTGTGTCCCTTTTCTACGGAGGATGAGTGAACTTTACCCCCTGTACCTCATACCTTTATACACTTTTGGCATTTCTATTTTCATATCCCAACTCGCTCCTATCTCATAACTTGCACTGTTTCTCCTGTATACAGTGTGAGTGTAAGTTATAACTCGTAATTTACCGTTACAATTCTGCATATGACCCGCAACTGTGAGCCGCTAAATAATGTCCAAAACATAGAATGTATATTAAATTTAATAACTTTTGAAAACTGCGAGTTGAATTGGAGTAGTCGGCTATTTTGGGGTACGGGAATTGAAATGGTGCTGCCAACATTTCGGTGCCAAAATTTTTATAGAATTTCCGTACTATTGTTGGAAATAACAGGCTGGTTTAACACGTTTATTTCGCTAATTTGCATTTCAGTAGGTGTGGTGTAGATCTAACTTTTTTTTATCGAAGATTGTAAGACTGCTGACTATCAAAGTGTTGTTTAATATTTTCAAGTAGGTTAGGGGCTCGTGGCTGATAACAGCCACACGGCTCTATTGAAGGTTAAGCTACGCTTGTAGCGGTCGGTCCGTGGATGGGTGACCGTCTTTGTATACCAAGACACCTCCGTGTCTCGGAAAGCACGCTAAGCCGTTGATCCCGGCTGTCATTCGTGGATCTTTGACATTCGTTACGTGTCGTCAGAAGCCCAAAAGTCTGACAACCAGTCTTACCAAGGGGTATCGTATTACCCAGTAACCGTGTTGTAAAGGTCAGGTAGGCAGTCGCTCCATGTAAAATACTAGTATTTAGCTGCATTCGGTTAGACTGGAAGCCGACCCCAACATAATTGGGAAAAAGGCTAGCCGCATAGCTTTACCTGTTCGATCCACCCGTGCGGCTATTATTACTCAGCCACAAGCCCCTCCTATGTATGAAAATAAAATGGCGGCACATAGGTACAACTCTAAACAGCTGAATCAGTAGCTATTGTTGCCATTTATTTTATTACTGTTTGTTGCCTGATATTAATATGAATGCGGTAGCGAAACAATGCATCGATCGCCACAGGGTAGGCAGCGAATGGAATGTTAAGTGAGGCTGATGGTTTGCGTGTCGTATGCAGTGCAAATGATATGCATAATAGCTCTATTAAGGAGAACATGGTGCGTGTTATTGGATAGAAAGATTTGCATAGGCCCCGTACTTCTTTAATTAAAACAGACTTTATTGCAAAAACTTTCTATCGATGCTGCCGGCTTCCTGTGGTAAATTTCAATCAAATCAGCCTATCGCAGTCCACTGCTGGACATAGGCCTCTCCCAGATTGCGCCACAGCACCCTGTCCTCCGCCTTCCGCATCCAGTCTACCCCAGCCACCTTCTTTAGATCGTCCGTCCATCTAGCTGGGGGGCGTCCCACACTACGCTTGCCGGTACGCGGTCTCCACTCCAGGATTCGTCTGCTCCACCGGCCATTAGTCCTTCGACAGACATGTCCAGCCCACTGCCACTTCAGTTTGCTTACTCTGCAAGCTATGTCGGTAACTCCGGTTCTTTTCCGGATAATTTCATTTCTGATTTTATCCTTCATCTCCGAGCATAGTTCGCTTCATAGAGCGCGTGGTAAATTTAGCAACTTAAAATACAGTTATCATTATTGGGAAGGTATTTTTCCTAAAACTTACTAAGCTACATAGAATATGGTAAATGCCACAATATCAGTTGACAATCGGCGACCAAACCGCCATTTAATATTGTATGAATGTCAAAACACGCAAAGCATTCCATTCGTTCCCTACTCAATGTCCAGCATTGTAATTTAGGAAATAATGGAAACCGCACGATTCGGGGACGTAACTAAAAGAGTAATTAACGCTAAAATTCGCCGTCCTAAATAAATTGATAGTGTTTTGGTATCCATTGTAATTAGGAAGAATCAATTTACGCGGAATTGGGTCGCTGTGGTATTTGTTATTATTATTCCCTTGGGCGAAATATGTTATCATATTCTTGTTTGACTAGGGTTGGGTTTTAGGAGATAATTAGAAATAGATAAGCATAACTATTTTGTTAAAAAAGGTCTCCGATATGTTCCAACGGATATCCTGACACCATACTACGGTCGAACAATGACCTTGACCGTTTAGTGGTCCTAGCACGATCGCGCGGAGTAAACGCAACGTAATTTTAAATTAAAATACTCGTTTTGCGTCTATATTTATTTGCTTATTAAGAAATCTTAAATCAAAAATACAATCTGGCACTAAAATATATAATTATATTGTGTACAATTTTTTTGTTATTGCCTATACTGTCCCACTGCTGGGCGAAGGTCCTCAAAGGTCCCTAAATCCTTCCAGGAACTCTTTTTTCCCTCGCCACCTCGAACCAGTTCATCCCGCAATCTATTTCTGGTTCTGGGCCGGCCTCGGCGGCGCAGAGAGTCAAAATCTCTACACAATGGGTGCCAGAAGGTGTACAAGTATATAGAGAAAGGAAAGAGCTGCTCATTGGGCATCAAATAAATCGTCCGCATCTATTTCAGTAGGAAAAGTGCCCAAAGAGCTGGCAGCGTTGCCATGTTAGATGGCAATGCTGATTCTTTGACTTAAAAGTTTGGCAGCCCTCTGGCCACGTGAAGAGTCGATCAACGGTGAGCTCTCGGACCCCACGGCCCTTGTGTTTCAACCCCAAACGGCTCAAACGTATTATTTAGTTTTATGACTTTACTTGCTGGCCCGGCGAGCTTCGTACCGCCTCAGAATTAAACAATGTGACAAAGTTCAATAGACACGTGGCACCATCTATTATCATACTAACGTTATTGTTGTTTTCCTCGGGAACAGCACTTTTTTCGTGATGAAACGTTATGTCCATTTCTGTACACCTGACAACGTATATGCAAAATTTCAGGATGATCGGTTCAGTGGTTTAGGCTTGAAAAGGCAACAAACTTACTTTCGCATTTATAATTTTAATATAGTTAAGATTCAAATTTATGGGTGGCACGAGTACCTATGTATAATCTTCATTGTGCTAGTCGCAAATGCTAATTGCGTAACACTATCAGTAGCAATGGCTTTCATTTTGACAGTTCAACAACATTCATTGCGTTATTTACGAATACCTACGTTGCTGAGCAGACAAATATTTCGAACATATAAAGCAATGGATTAGCAATATCCTTCAAACACAACAGTTTGAGATTGATAGTGTGTTACAAAGGGTTCAAGTTAATTGTATGTTCGATTAAAAAATCGTTATTATTTAACGTCACGTTTACGTCACGTGTTGTGTCTCATATCGATCCAGTTATGTGCAGACTCAGCACATCAAGCTACTACAATCTGTCAAATTTAATAGATTTTCAACTTTATCGCTAAACCATGAGGTTCAGAGTTGATTGGAAAAATTTGACAGTTTCGGGTGGCTTGATGTGCTGGCGTTTGTACGTTAAGGCAGCCGGATTACCGTCGCTCGATGTCATTTATTTTTCAGCGAGGAATTTACTGGTAACGATCCTCCATGTCAAGCAGTGGTGGCTCAGTGGTAATGGCCGCGACTTACGAGTTGTATGTGGTAGGTTCAAACCCAAGCAGGCACTTTACTTTGTGTAAATCCATACTAATATTATAAATTCGAAAATAACTCTGTCTGTCTGTCTGTATGTTAACTTTTCACGCCTAAACCGCTGAACCGATTTAGATGAAATTTGGTAAAGAGATAATTTGAGTCCCGGGAAAGGACATAGGGTACTTTTTATCCCGATATTCCCACGGGATCGAGACTTATGCGGGTGAAACTATGGGGCGCAGCTAGTTGTATATATTTTATCGCCACTGCTCTCAAAACGGTGAAGGAAACGGCATGTCCTAGAACTAAAAATTCGAAGACTTGTGACATCCACAAACCTATACTAGGCCCGCGTGGGGGATTATGGCCCACTCCCTCTTACAGAGAGGAGGCCTGTCTCTCCAGCAGTGGGAACATTATAGGCTGATTATGTATGAATCTATGATCCTCCATATACATAGACCAATGGTCGTTCGTTCATCGTCATATATGGAATGTCGAAAATGTTTTGTGGCGATCTATATCGACTGGAGAGAGTGCTGCACCACTTCTTCTCAGCGAAAGCACTAGGAAGTGATGAAGAATAGGCGTTTTGGGGGACTGTCTTATATAATTTTGACGTTCGTAAATCATTATTTGAATAAAAGATTTTTGATTTTTATTTTGACTTGTCGATTTCGTTCAACTGCTGCCTCGCTGCACCTTAATGTGCAAGGCAGCAACTGTTCAGTTTCGGCGTAACCTTAAGTTATAAAGAAAATTAGTAGAAACTTCATTTTAACCATTGGTAAGTGATAGGAATCGGTCCTTAAACACCCTATTCGTTCCAATCCATCAACTCAGTCCCACTCATCCCATAAGCTGCCAAACCCAAGACTATTGACAATCGACAAAATGGCCGCTAACCCAGTAACAGCGCCGTCCGTACGAGGCTTTTATTTCTTTTCCTTTGACTGATTAACTAAGCCAACTGTTACACCAACTTTCAATTAACTGATCGATGAGTATAAACGGTCAGACTTTAGTTTTAAACGTTTTTGTTCGAGTGTAGTACTGTTTGAAAGTACGACTTTTGTTTGAAAAAAAAAAAAATCCCTTATTTCAATTTGTAACGCCTGAATTCATTCCATTCCTTTGGAAAATAAGGTCTTAATTGCCACAATGTTACAATACACAGAGGTGTATGGTACACACATATTACCCCACATACTACGAGGCGAGTTTATGACGTTAAGTGCTCATATACACACGAGCGACACAGCGGACGGCAGAGAGGCTTGTGGCTAAGTAATAACAGCCGCACGGGTCGATCGATCAGGTCAAGCTACGCTTGCCGCGGTTGGTCCATGGATGGGTGACCATCTTCACATACCAAGAACCCTCCGTGCCTCGGAAAGTACGTTAAGCCGTTGGTCTCGGCTGTCATTCGTGGGTATTTGACAGTCGTTACTGGTCGTCAGTAGCCCGAAAGCCTGACAACCAGTCTTACCAAGGGGTATCGTATTACCCAGTAACTGGGTTGTGAAGGTCAGATAGGTAGTCGCTCCATGTAAAATATTGGTATTCAGCTGCATCCAGTTAGGCTAGAAGCCGACCCCAACATAGTTGGGAAAAGGCTAGGCAGATGATGATGATGACACACGAGCGACACACGTCAACGGCAGAGGCAATTGTAATCGTCGACAACATGTCGCTCGTGTAATTGAGAACCTTACTCACACGCGTCGCTCGTGTGCATGCACACTAATCGGGCACAAATCGAGACTCCGAGGTGAGAAATTACTGCCCGAGCAAGGGTGGCCCAGTGAAAACGGCCGCGACTTACGAGTTGTAAGTAGGTACTTTACTTGTGTAAATTATTTCATCACCACTGCTCTCAAAACGGTGAAGGAAAACATCGTGAGGAAACCGGCTTGTCCTAGAACCAAAAATTCGAAGATATGTGACATCTATCAACCCGCACTGGGCCCGCGTGGTGGATTACGGCCCACGTCCTCTCACAGAGAGAAGGCCTGTGTCTCAGCAGTGGGAACATTAGAGGCTGATTATGCTTATGTTATGCCCGACCCGAGAATCGAACTTAGGATCCCAAGTGCACTACTGGGCCAAAGAAGATAATAAAAATGAATGAATTCCATTTTTATTTCAAGTACCTACCCATCTCATTCTCCCCCCATTAAAGATCAAATACAAGTTGCTCGGTACAGTGACGTCTAAAGTATGTATACACTTGGCAATTTTCAATTGCGATTTTTTCGTGAAATAACGAATGCAACGTTGAAATACGACACTTAACATAAACCTATGGGTTCGAAAATACTATTTTCGTAATAACATAAAATTTCATTCAAAAATAAAGGAGAAAATCGCCTTTGAATAAAGCCAAGTGTATACATACTTTTAGACGTGACTGTACACCTAACTCTAAGGCTAAGCGCGCACTGCGATGCGATTTTTTTAATCGCATGTTCATGCGTAATAAAATCGCAAATACAAATAATTTTTCAAGGGAATTCTGAAGCGATTTTTTACCGCAGAGCGCGGTCTCTAGAATATTGTTCACATATTGGCGATTATTATCCGCAACGATTAAAATTCGTAGCGCGCGCTTAGCCTAAAGGGATGGGCAGCACAATTTGCAATGATACCGGTTAGGGAAACAGTTAAGCTAGTAATTAAAAGTTACAATCATGTCTCTATTCCCTTGGTGTGTTTCGAAATTGCAGTTCGGCTTTGAGAACGGTTGAAAACTATTGAACTGAGGTACGAAGTATAATAATTCATGGAATTGGGGTTTTGAATTTGATTATGGCGTCTGTTTTCTGTTTTGATATCTTTTTCCGTGTAATTGTAAAAATTTTATTCTTTTTTACATTAATTTACATTCATTACTCACACCCTGACATTACTTGTATTTTTTTTTAAATTAAAATCATTTACTTGTACCATGTTTGTAAATATGTGAGCACCATGCATCTATCAGATAATTAATTTATATGTCATGGTTTCCTTTTTAATTCTTTTATCTATTGTGGTATAGTAATTTTATTTTAGGTTCATCGTCCTCACATGCTGTTATATAATTAATGTACCCATGCAAAATATTGTAAAACATTTTAAAAGAGAGAGAGAGAGTTTCTTGGCCATTCTTCTCCATACGATAACTACCTTTTGGAATGGGCGACTAGAATCATTTCTATTTTTTTAAGGTAAATTTTGACGTTCAAAAGTGCCTTTTATGTGCCTATTTGAAATAAATGCTTTGACTTTGACATTGACTTTGACGTGTTAGGGCGAATCCCCCCAAACTTTTACACCTAGAATAAGTCTTATTAGATTAAATATTAAATTATTGACAGTTTTGAAGTGAAAATTTCTTTAGACAGATAGATAGATAAACCATTTATTTGACGCACACAGAAGATAGCACAACACACAAAAGTACATTGGCGCATTTTGGCGCATTGGGGATTTTTCGAGATGTAAAAAAACCATTGAATTCGCGCCACTGTTACCGTAACCGACACCGCTTCGGATGTGTTCGGCTGTCCTCGGGATGTACTCGGTTTTAATGTATATCCAATGTGTCAGTGAGTGATGGCAAAGTATTCTGTTTGTGTTTTGTTTTTGCTTCTGTCGGCACACGCGGAGTGCTACTGTTTTTTTCCATACTAGAACTGTGAGACGTCAATTTTACTCCACGGATAAAAAATATCCGACTTTGTAAAATCAGCTCTTAAGCAAGCAAACATTTATGGTTTTATTCTCTCTATTATCCTCAAACAAGGTTATCTTTAGATCCAGGTTTAAACTATCTAGCCATTTTTTAATATGGAACTTTGTTAGGACCTGTAAGTCTTTAATTTTGTAATAAGAACTTAACCTTACTCGAAATAAAGTTCAAACTATAATACCTGTTTCAATTGTTTAGCTTGGACTATACTTAGATGTAATGGTATTAAAATCATAATCAGATATATTCTAAACTAAAACTCCGACCTTCCCCTGCAAAACGCTCTTTTTAAAGAACAATTTAAAAGTGAAACCACACAGCTTAATTAAACAAATAACCTAATACTTAAATGGCAAATAATTCACTTGACTTAAATTCGAGAACACTCCAGCACAATGCTTGATCTTCATTTAACAAAAGTGACTGCAGACAAAGAAATATTTTAAAACAAACCATTGCAAACACGTCTAGGTACCGCAATCCCGCCGCAATGCAATTACGATCAGTAGGTAACTTGCGGCAACTTGCGGTATTGAATCCGATCTTATTGAACAAGCACGGTAAAAGATATGAGCTCACTCATATTTTAGAGCACAAGAAATAGCTTGTTATTTTTATAAAATCTAGTCTGGACGGTACAGTGTCTGGATGAATTTTAAACAGTATTTGTTGGTAGTTTCAGTTTTTATATAAAATTAATCGAGTACAGGCTCTAAAAGAAATGTTATATTCTACAATTAGTAAACACACCTTCCAATATACAGGATATCCCTGGAAGTATGGATCAAATCGAATAGGGGCGTGGGCAAGGTCATTTCCAAACTTTTTAGCCCTGAGAATGTCGGTGAATTTTTTTACGGTTCAAAAGTTATGACCGATTTTAATTTTTGTTTCAATCACTTCGCATAGTGCTCAAATAAAATAATCATAAAAAATACTATCAGGGCTATCTAAAAAAAATAAATTGATAGCCCTGATAGTTTTTTTTTTAAGATATTTTTAAAACGATTCGATTTCTCTTCACTTTTTTTTTGTTTTTTTTTTTTGCTAAAACGTTTGGAAATGACCTTGCCCACGCTCCTATTCGATTTGATCCATACTTCCAGGGACACCCTGTATAAATAAAAGGATAATAAACGTATTATTGAAATCCTTAGAACGGACTTTCCTTTGGTGTTCCTTCATTAACCCTAACAGGTTTACTTTAATATTATAAACGCGAAAGTTTGTTAGGATGGATGGATGGATGTTTGTTACTCTTTCACGCCAAAACTGCAAAACAGATTCGGATGAAATTTAGCACACAGATAGTTTATAAGCAGGATTAACATATAAAACACTTTTTAACCCGATATTCCTACGGGATCGAGACTTATGCGTGTAAAACCGCGGGGCGCAGCTAGTTTAATTTATAAATATGTTTGTTTAAAAGCTGAGACTCAAATTTTCCTCATAAAAGCTCCTATTGTATTATAATTAATTAATGGCATTCAGAAGAAGCAATCTTTACCCGCACTAAATCCTTATATGATTTTAATGTAATTACATTGATACTACACGTATCTTAAATTTTGTTTAGTTAAAGATATCTTTAGTACTGACCACTGTTAAGTAAATAATGAATGGATTTATGAAAATTTAAACTTTAAAGTGTAATTTAATTTATTAAAATTCTTTCAATCTCAATTTTTAATATATTAAATATTTTGTTAGTATCACTTTAAAGCTAAAAGCTGCCTTAATAACATAACCTAACTTTAAAAACACAAGCCTAAAAAAATAGCGTAGCTTCAAAACTGTTATAAAGTAATTTTGTAGAAACATGGTTTACGCTAGACTCAATTTTGCCGGAAAATGAGAACCGTTATTAGTTCTAACACATTTTTGGGCTAGTAGTACTTTGATATCATTAGACCCAGTTGGGCGCCAGTAACGTTCAATTGACGCCCAACGTGGGACAGAAGCTAGGGAGTTTTAAATTCAATTTGCGACCCCAAACATGTTAGTATATCATTAAAATGTTCGTGTCAAGCTTAGTATCGTTATAAATAATAATTAATTTGTTGATAACGAAACATTCTTGTAATGCGCCCTAATTGGAGTAAATTTTTTGTTCGCAGTCACTAGTTTCACAAGCGTCCAACTTTAAAACATCAGATACAAAAAAAAAACTTACTTTTCGGCGTATTTTTAAACCCACAACAAAGAGTGTCAAAGCCAAACAAACAATTATACCATACATTTCATTTGTGAAAACACCAATAAATTGTAGCAGGCCAAAAACCAGTTAATCCGCGGAACTGTCGAGCGCTTCATTTGGGGGGTAGTCGCAATTTTAAACGGATCGACGGCCCAGAAAATTAATATCAAGTTGGCAGTAAAAACATCCGGTTGTCAACTGATCCTTCTTAGCATTTACGAGAAATGCTTTGTTTAATGTATCCGGAACAACTTTAAGTAGGAATGGAAACTAAATGTGGTTTGCGGGTAGTTTCTAGTTATAGACAAAGTGATCGTATATAATTGTCTGTTCAAAGTTATGGTTCAGGAGTTGAGTTCGCTTCTGACTGCAGCTAGATACCACTTGCTATGTAAAACTGTTACAGTACACCTTTGCTGGACCTGGTCAAAGTTTAAACTTGAAAGTATGGCAATATATCGTATTATTTCAAGAGAATAAAGTAATAATCATAACATTCTTATTAATATACTTCGGTTCTAGCAAATCAGTTTGAATTCCCTCAGTTATGGCAAAGCGCAGCGTACCACGATTTTCACTGTCAAATAAATATCATCATTGCGACAGTTGACATAAAGTTGAAATTATTTCCACTAGTCCGCGAATGTATCAAAGCGGACAAAGGCATGCGGTTGACATGTATATTTATTTTCAGTAATGTAGATATGCATTTATCTGGCTGTGAAAACTGCGCTGCGCTTCGGCAGGTTTGCGGGTTTCTGACTACCCGTAACAACTGTCAAAGATCCAGGAATGACAGCCGGGACCAACGGCTTAACGTGCTTTCCGAAATTATAGTATGTAAAGATGGTCTCCTATCCACAGACCAACCTAGGCAAGCGTAGCTTAACCTGATCGATCGACCCGTGTAGCTGTTATTGCTTAGCCACGGGCCTCTCCCGACAAGTAATAAATATGACAGGTGAAAAAACATGAGAGCAACTTTTATTATATTAACGAGTTTTTGATCTTTCTAAAAATGTACATTATTTTTACGCTACAGAAAAGCAACGTTTGATCTTGTCAACGTATATGAATGTAAGCGTATTTACTGAAAATACACTGAAACTTTTACGATATGCAAAGCAATTTTGCTACTATCTATAGGTACTATAATCTATACTAATATTATAAATGCGAAAGTGTGTCTGTCTGTCTATCTGTTACCTCTTCACACTTAAACCGCTGAACGGATTTAGATGAAATTTGGTATAGAGATAGTTTGAGTTCCGGGAAAGGACATAAGATACTTTTTATCCCGAAATTCCCACGGGATCGAAACTTATGCGGGTGAAACCGCGGGGCGCCGCTAGTCATTTGTATAAGTATTTTTCTCCTGTTTGCCGAAATCCTGGCCTACGAAAATAATTAAAAACATTCTTTCCTATTACTGTGCCTATTTGGGCATGTTTTTGGTTACTTTGTATCCAAAGCCGACTGTTATTGGGGATTTTGTCGCGTAATAACGGTCTCATATAGGATCGTATCTATTCGCTTACCATATTGAAACTGTTTCGCGGCTTTTCTTGTAGATTTTTTATGTAAATCTAATAAGCTTTTAATAATTGTAATTTAGTGTGTGTGAAGTATAAATAAAACCTTCATTTATACTTCTACGTAACTGTTACATAAACTCTTCCGTATGTCTGGCCACTTATCATTTAGAAAGACGTTTTCTATCAGATAATAATGTTGCACTTGATTTCTTCTGCGGATCTCTTCTGATTCGATCACGCAGTTAAATTCCAAGCATAGCCCTCTCTATTGCCCTTTAGGTGACTTTCAGCCTTTTAATAATGCCCATTGTGAGCGACCACGTTTCAGTGCCATAGGTCATCACTGGCAACACACACTGGTCAAAGACTTTCATCTTGAGACACTGCGGTATGTGGGACGAGAAGATATTGCGTAGCTTCCCGAACGCCGCCAAGCCGAGTCGGATTCGTCGATTGACCTCTTTCTCGAAGTTGAACCTACCCAACTGGACAGTTTGTCCCCGTCTTCGAGTGTAGCGTCTCCAATCTTCATGGGAGTGGGTGTTATGACTTGACCTTCGTTTTGTCCATGTTCATTTTAAGACCCACTTTTTCAAAGGCTCTACTGAGGCCATCGAGCATTGTACTGAGGTCCTCCATAGTCTCAGCCACGGCATTAACATCAATGGCGAGTACATAATTCACCTTCGGTTTGCCGACGATATCGTAGTCGTAGTCATATCTACAGTCATCATCATCATAATCAGCCTATATTGTTCCCACTGCTGGGACACAGGCCTCCTCTCTCCGAGAGGGAGTGGGCTATAATCTACCACGCGGGCCTAGCGCGGGTTCGTAGATATCACATGTCTTCGAATTTTTGGTTGTAGGACATGCCGGTTTCCTCACGATGTTTTCCTTCACCGTTTTGAGATCAGTGGTGATGAAATAATTTACACAAAGTAAAGTGCCTGTCTGGGTTCGAGCATACGACATACAACTCGTAAGTAATCTACAGTAATTAGATATAATTATTATGCTTTCACGGATAATGGTATTACCTTAATAGCATTGATGTTGACTTGATTATTGTTAATTGAAATTATCAGCTTGCTTTTACCCGTTAATGGGCTCCAGAAAACATCTTACCGTCGTCTTGTCTTTTAGTCTGCGCTAAACAAATCTATTTTCTTTCTTTCTTTCTTACGTCACACTCCCATCCATAAACTATCTCTCTGCAATTGCCAGCCTATAATGTTCCCACTGCTGGGCCTCCTCTTTGTGAGAGAGAGTGGGCTATAATCCACCACTTCTAATTTTTGGTTCTAGGACATGCCCATTTTCTCACGATGTTTTCCTTCACCGTCTTGAGAGCAGTGGTAATGAAATAATTTACACGAAGTAAGTGCCTGCTTGGAAACTCATGACTTAAAACTCGTAAGTCGTGCCCGTTACCACTGGGTCACCACTGCTCTCTGCAATAAATCATGTCAAACTGATGCTCTGTTGCTGCGTGAAAAGAAGATAAACCAACCCACAGCGAATCAACGACGGTGCTACCGTGCCAGTACATCTGCCGCTGGGCCGGTTGAAATTATGCAAGTGAATGACGAAATCACTTTAATATTGACACTGGATCAATCCCGTTATGTAAACGTATTCACGTACAACACACGGCCGTGTCCAGGAAACAGCCACATCCGAATTTTTTTTTTTCGTATAACCAATTTAATGTTTTAACGCAGTGGCGTTCAGAATTATGTACTGAATCCATGGTAATAGGCAGAGGTCGGAGTAGGTAGATTGATTTAAGGTCGTTGACGTCAAACGTAGAGGATAATATGGATATGCCTCCAAAATACCGGAGCTTCATATTTATTGTGATATTTGTTCCGGAATTTTGAAATTAGCACGAATTTGTGTTTAAGGTGAAAAACGTATTAATAATATCAATCTACGCTGCCAGTGTTAGCTAATGGTGAAAGAAATCAGTATTTTATTTTATATAAAAAATACCTTGAAATAGTTACACCGTATTTTGTCCCTTACTGTTGAATTAGATATGACGCTTGACAGTATTAACGTTGTATTAACGTTGAAAGCCAAAATATGGAAATTATATCCGATGATGATTAAAAATAATTTAATTATGTTTTTGTTTAATTAAAAATAATTGTTCATTGAATTCAATCAATCACACTAATATTATAAAGGCGAAAGTTTGTGAGTGTGTGTGTGTGTGTTTATATGTTTGTTACTTCTTCACGCTCAAACAGCTGGACCGATTTAGATGAAATTCGGTATAGAGATAGCTTGAGTCCCGGAAAAGGACATAGGATACTTTTTATCCCGATATTCCCACGGGATCGACATTTAAGCGGGTGAAACCGCGAGGCGCAGCTAGTCATTCATATAATAAACGATTTTGTTAGCCTATGTGTATGTTTTTTATTTTATTTTATTCCATAATTCCAATCCCGGAACTTTTTCCGGTACTTCCCGCACATTATGGATAAATGGCATGTCCATATTATAATATCTTGACGTAAGTATATAAAATCAATCTACCTACTCCGACCTCTGGTAATAGGTTGCGTGTCGATTGTCCCTGCTATCTTGTATTATAATTATGTAGTCTGTACTAAAAATTCTCCGAAGATTTGGCAAACGATTAAGCCGTAACGTCGGATCATATTCGAAAATGTAACGTTAAATATCTTGTGTATTGATCCCCGATATTCATACGCATAATGGTTTTGATATAACACTCCGGATAAGGTACAATAAGCGTTTTATTAGGGTTCCGTAGCCAAATAATGGCAAAAAACGGAACCCTTATGGATTCGTCATGTCTGTCTGTCTGTCCGTCCGTCCGTATGTCACAGCCACTTTTTTCCGAAACTATAAGAACTATACTGTTGAAACTTGGTAAGTAGATGTATTCTGTGAACCGCAGTAAGATTTTCACACAAAAATAGAAAAAAAAAAAGACGGGTTGCACTCCGGGAGTGCCGGCAGAAGTGAAAACTTGAATATTAACGTTGAAATAAATCAATTATTAATTTAATTAATATTACTCATTTTTTTTCAATATTTCTGCGTCACTTTTTTCATTAATAGATGCACTTTGTTCAATTTCCATATTTTACACTTTCGGTCTTATTCATAAAAAAAGCCTATTGAAGGTTTAAACCATTCATTAGTTAAAATGCTTAATAGGCCTTTAAAACATTCGATAAAATTTTGTATTCATAAACGCTTCATAAACGTTCTATAACTAGAATGTCCTACAACTTCTAAATGTTGCCATTATAATGAAGTTGTAACGGACGCCGAGCCCTCAGTCATTGATTGTGTAATATTGTTTAGTATGATGTAAGAATATGGGTACTTTTTATAACATTATAGAAAAACCCTTTGATTACGTAATAATTGTTAATTATGTTGTAAAAGTCTGAGACCTTTCTGGAAAGACCATTGATTGGGTATATTGGGTATTGGGTGCTATGCCCAGTCAGTCGTGAGTTCGTCTTAGTTCGTCAACAGAGATAGTTCGTCTGTACTTCGCCAATAGTTTGTTAACAGTTATAGTTTATCTTAGATCGTCAGCAGTAATTAATAAGTCCACCTGAATAAGTTATTAACAAGAAGAATAAACAAGGATATTAAGAACAAGTGTATTATTTGAATAAGTGAAACCAATATACAGTCCACACCACCATAGTCTGGTCTATCGAACCGGATTCATTACAGTCTGGTCCATCGAAACTGATTCAGAGGAACGAAGAATCTGTGGCTTGGAAGAACGAAACTAAGTAAGTCCGAACTGAGTACAGCCTACCTGCAAATCTCCGCCGATCATTCTACAAAGTTGCTGTGCGCCGTCAACCGAACGCGATGGTCGTCACCCGTAGTCAAAGCGACTTAGTAGAATTGGAAGAACAGCGGCGGGCCATAGAACGAAGGGATGAAGAATTGCTAGTGTCAGTGCGTCACCGGGAAGCGGAACGAATTGAACGAGAACGACTGAGACGACTACCACTTGACCCGCCGACGGCGTCACCTCAAGTTGAAAGTATGAAACCAACATACAGTTCACACCATTATAGTCTGGTCCATCGAACCGGATTCATTACAGAAGTCATCCAACAAATTGGCCAACACATTAAATCGGCATACGAGAATATCTGTCTACGAACCGAATATTTGTGTCCATAGACATTATTACGTATGAAAAACTAATTTATTGTCTACAGTTTCAACAGTTTTGACGCGACAACGTCATGGTCGTCATGGAAACAATATGAATATGTCAATGAATGAATTTGATATTGTATGTGTCAAACTAAAAAACTTTTGAAATTTTTTTTTTGTATTTAAAATAAATGAAATTAAGACCGGAGACTAGTAGCAATAAAGGGCAAAGAATTGAATATTTGTTGGAGGAGGATAAGGTGTGTACCTACTGTTACAGCTAAAATGTGTTCAAAGTAAGTTATGTTTTGTAAACATTCTCAATTTCTTATACTTATGCTTGCTTTTGCTTCTAATCCTTAGATTTTTTGGAAGAATTGGTCAGGGAGAGGTCTCCATAATAGAAAATGAAAACACTGACACAAGCACTAACGCTAAACAGGGGCAGCCTGGCATGATTTACGAATTAGGTGCCTATCCAATTTACAATTTTACGAAGAACTTCGTTTGCCTGTACAAAACTCATTGTAACAAAAAAAAAAAACCCGCCATAAGAATAATAATGACTGTTATTTTGATGCCGCTACTGATTAATTAAATCAGTATAAATAAGATAATGAAGAGAAAGAATTTATAACATTAGTTTTGTATTTCAGGTCAATAGGACTAGTAAAGATGGTGCTTCACTACGAATAGCAGAAAATGAAACGGCCTACAGAAGAGATGGCACAGATGGCAAATGAAACGCAAACATTTTAAAAATGTTGTTCTGCTTGCACAAGTTTTAGAAGCCAAATTAGAGTTTAGAGTATTGTTCAGCCGTGAACAGGCAAGAGTTACATACGCCAGCGTCAGCATCAAGAGCGACATACATTCGTTCCACATAAATTAGTAATTAGTAAATGAATAAATTAGTCATCAAGCTGGAGTAGAGTTTGATTCATCTTCCATAATTCCTCTCACTATGGCCAAGACACCTTTAGCCATCACCAGTTCTATGAGTCTGTGGGACCGGCAATGACAAAACTATTTCCTGTGTACACATTGCACGACGTACACAAGCCCCTATTCCTACCCAAATTCTGTCTGTTCCCGTAGGTCTCCCGTAGGCTTGTATGATAGGTTAGGGTGTTAGGATAACTAGGGTGTTAAGTAGTTGCTGTAGGTTTGAAGGCGGAGGAAGGGTCGAAGAAGACGTCAGTTTGACAGTCATCTCCGACTCCTCCCAGATGGAGGCCAGCAGGCAACAGGTGCGGGGGCACCTTTGCCTGTATTGCACAGGCCCCCATCAGTGTTGGACGGGAATGGCCAGGTGCTCGCGGCTATTCCCGTAGCCCCCCAGCCTGGGGGGCATGCGGGGCCCGCCAGCTAGGTGGGCATGCGCCGGGAGGGTTGTGGAAGTAAAGGCTGAGCCGGTTTCCCATGGCCCTCCCATCACGGCGATGTGGGGACACCGCTGAGTTTTAGTGGGTATACTGTCGGTGTGTAATTCCGACAGGAGTCCCACATACACCGTCTCGTCCCCCACGAGCGGGGATGCGTAACGCATTTCTCAGCGAAAAAAAAAAAAAAAGGTTTATAATCAGTAGGGTGAGGTAACCATAGATACCAGGCTCAATTGTTACAAACTTAGCCACACTGTATGCATTTGGAATAACAGCCGTACTAAGCTGTAAGTCCCGGTGCGTACAAGTATTATAAAAATAAACTGATATTTGTATACAAGCTTTTTATTAATGAACTACTCCCTAAATTTCTTCTCTTTTATTTTAGATCTTGTTGGCTCAAAATATTGCCACTTCCACGTTGTCGTCGGTGGCAGCGCAGAGGTCACTTTGACTGCATGTTTTGGGTAGGACAAATAAGGCAGGATAGGACGTGGAGCATGTTTTGCAACATAGCTTCACAGCCACACCCTACTGGAGCATCTCCCTGCAGGGTGTTAAACTTCCGTGGTCGACACGGAAGCATTGTTTTCACACAAAAGCAGCAATGTCCCACAGTATTTCTTGTTGCTATAATGTGCTTCGTTATATTTTTCGTCGCTTCTATTTTGTATTGTAGGTAGGTATATAATAATAAACTAAATTGGTTAAACAGAAGTTCAAAATAAATTAAATACAACTGCGGCTCCTCGAAGTACTATTGTTTACGAAAGTGACTTTTCAAACATTTGTATGTCAAATGTCATTTTCTTCGGCCATCTTTGTCGTGTCTCACTTGGTTTACTTCGGTTGGCGCCGCCGCCGTAGAAAGAGCTGGGGGGGGCGGGAAATCTCTCCTGACGATCACGTGTCCTGACGCGATGCTCTGACGCGAGTTTAACATTTTTTACCCATTACAAAAAGTGTTCAACGCCGCTAAAGAAGTTTTCACTTCAAAAAACAACAAATTTTGGGGTTCCCCATACTTACAACTGAAACTCCAAAAATTTTTTTTCATCTAACCTGTACGTGTGGGGTATCTATGGATAGGTCTTCAAAAATGATATTGAGGTTTCTAATAGGTATCATTTTTTTCTGAACTGAATAGTTTGCGCGAGAGACACTTCCAAAGTGGTAAAATGTGTGTCCCCCCCCTCTAACTTCTAAAATAAGAGAATGATAAAATTAAAAAATATATGTAATGTACATTACTATGTAAACTTCCACCGGAAATTGGTTTGAACGAGATCTAGTAAGTAGTTTTTTTTAATACGTCATAAATCGAAAACCGCAATTTACCTTTCACAAAGTTACAACGAACTACAAGAACTTTTATATTATGTTACTTGCTGCTACGGAACCCTTCATGGGCGAGTCCGACTCGCACTTGGCCGGTTTTTTATTTAACTGATCAAGGTTGGCGTGCCACGATAAAGGCCCAATTATAGTAGAAAATCAATTGTGTTTCATTAGCGGTGATTAAGCGGTTAAATGTGCGTAGTTTTTAGAGGATATACAAAAAAGTATGATAAATGAAATCCTTTTCATAAATTTTAATATTTTTTGGCGAAATACTGCTGCTTAAGGGACACCAGCCGGGCAATTGCGTACCTAACACATTATCAATCGGAATCGGTTTCGTTTTGACAGTTCAACAATATTTATTGCGTTATTTACGTGTAGAGCAGACAAATTTTTCGAACATATGAAGCAATGGATTAGCAATTTGCTTCAAAATGATTCAGACTCCGATTGATAGTGTGTTACGCAATTAGGGTGCAGGAGGCCATTTTTCTATAACAATTAAATTTTAGATTATTTATTACCTACATAATCTACGAGGCATTTTTTAATGAATAGGTACTTATATTACTTTCTAGTAACTAATGTTACTAGGAGATGACTAAATAATAACAGCCGCACAGGTCGATCTATCAGGTAAAGCTACGCTTGTCCCGGTTGGTCTGTGGATGGGTGGCCATCTTTACATACCGAGACCTCTCAGTTTCTCGAAAAGCACGTTAAGCCATTGGTCTCGGCTGTCATTCGTGAATCTTTGACAGTCGTAACGGGTAGTCAGAAGCCCGA
This sequence comes from Amphipoea lucens, assembly GCA_947508005.1. NCBI lineage: Eukaryota > Metazoa > Arthropoda > Insecta > Lepidoptera > Noctuidae > Amphipoea > Amphipoea lucens. The sequence continues at coordinate 5,654,529 of OX382357.1, read as the reverse complement.
AAGTCTGACAACCTGTCTTACCAAGGGATATCGTATTACCCGGTAACTGGGTTGTGGAGGTCAGATACGCAGTCACTTCATGTAAAATACTGGTATTCAGCTGCATCCGGTTAGACTGGAAGCCGACCCCAACATAGTTGGGAATCGGCATCTTTGCCGACAAATGATTTATTCCACCAATTCGCACTAGGCGTTTTCAAATGTCTTTTATAATGCGCACAGCAAAAGAGTGGAACTCTCTACCTGCGTCTGTGTTTCCGAGCGCATACAACCCTCTTCAAAGTGAGAGTAAACAGCTATGGGCAGGTATGCTCACTCCATCGTCGACTTTGTCTCTGTCACCTCTGATCTAGACTAGAGTCAAGAGCAAAACCATTCCGAATACAAAAAAAAAAATTTAAAAAATAATTTGCCGATATAGATTAGATGGAACGGGTGATGTAAATATTACTTTTTTTTTCAAACGGTAGGTAGGTATTTTTTGCAATAGGTAAAAATGCCTGTTATCGTCCTTTCAAATAAGCCCTGCTTTCCCTTACACCTAGCCTGAAGATAACCTCGACCATTTATCACATTGTACTATCCAGACAGAATCACCGCTCGAAGATTAATACCCCAAAATTTGCACTAATTAAAACTGAGTTCCTCCCAACAAAAGGCAGGGTAGCCACAATTTATGCCGGCCGAGTGGACCGGGAAATTAATCTGGTTGGTCGTAAGCAACCGCAGATGCGTTTGCTCTACTGCCTGCTAGCGCTCAGCAAAAAGTGCAGTGAATGAATTTTAGTTGGTTCTGAGCTAGGAATTTAGGGAAATCTATATTGAGATGTTGAACTGCAGCTTTGGGCAAAAAGAAAGCGTTTTGACAATCATATTATTTTGATCATTGGAAAAAGCTTTTCTTAAATAAAACATAGCATTTTACACGCGGACAAAGTCAAGGGCAGAAGCTTAAATAGATACTAAAATAACAAAATAAACCTTTATTTGAAAGTTTTACTTAACATCTTGTATTAGTAAGTACAGATAGAAAAACATACAATTAAAATTCAGCGTGGAGCTGCATCCACACCAAGATATTAACAATTGTTCATTGTTTCACGATCTATAAATAAAATAGTGCAATAGTCGATGCGAAACAATTGCAGGTTTTTTCACCATTCTTGGTCCAGAGACTAGACAAACAGTTTAAGGTTTTGGTGTTGCAAAAACGTTTTGTAGTTTCTTTTAAAATTTATCCACAGAGTGGTTACCTTCGAGTTTATAAACTTCGTTTATCTAACCAATGACATTTCCAGTCTTCAAACCAAAATTTAATTTAATTAATAGGATCTAATAGTAATTATAGCTAGTCGGCTGAGTTTCAAAACCCATAGTCAGCCTATTTACGAAATTGTTTGTTACTTCAAGCACATAAATGTACAGAGGCGGACTTAATGCCATAGGCATTTTCTACCAGTCAACCTTTGGGTGATGCAGAGACAAACAGTGGTTCAGTGGTTGGATTCAGTGTGTTCACGGATTTAAAAACTCCTAAGTTCTAGTATTGCCTGGGAGCAGTTGTGGCCAAGTGGTAACGGCCACGACTTAAGGCGCGTCGCCCACACGACCTAGAGTCGAGGCGGCGACGAGGCGCGGTCGCACGTTTTGTATAGGAATAAGTATAGGTATGTCGCCTGTACATACATACCTATATTTATGCCTATAGAAAACGTGCGCCCGCGCCTCGTCGCCGCCTCGACTCTAGCTCGTGTGGGCGAAGCGCCTAAGAGTTGTAAGTTTTAGTTTCGAACCCAGACAGGCGCTTTAATTTGTGTAAATTATTTCATCATCACTGCTCTCAAAATGGTGAAGGAAAACATCGTGACCAAACCGGCATATCGACCAAAAATTCGAAGACATTTGACACCCACTAAGCCGCACTTAGCTTGCGTGGTGCATTACGGCCCATTCCGTCTCACTGAGAGGAAGCCTGAATCCCAGCAGTGGAAACATTATAGGCTGATTATTTTCTCGACTGAAAAATTTAATAAATGAGCTGTTGGTTTTCTATTAATAAAATTAAATTTTGTTCGAGAACATCCATCGGTTTCTTACTAAACTTCAACTATATCCGACGACCCTGCATACTTATCTTTTTTGTTGACTGTACTAGTATTTCCAGTCATCATTTCAGCCGAAAGACGTCCACTGCTGGACATAAGCCTCCCCCAAGCACCTCCACTTCGACTGGTTTTGTGCTTTTCTCAACCAACGGGTTCCTGTTCACAAGCCAGTATTGCTATTTATTGATCGGCATGTTATACGGGCATTTGTTGTTTCTCTAATTTATTTTTAACCCCACAACTGAACACGCTATCTATCTACAAATAAATTAGTGACTGTCAGCGATAGTAATTAAGCACCAAACGTATCCACGCCACAACTGAGACGTGTCACGCTGCCGTGTCACGCCGCCGTGACGAGCCGTATCGTGTTACTAATAGCGAAGGTCACGGAATACTAACAAACTACAAAACAAATGTTTGTATTTGTAACAAATTCATTGTTGATTGAAAACATGATTACACAGTAAGATTCTATGATTAAATAAACATAACATCACGCCTGTTTTAATGGAAGGGGAAGGCAGAAGTTTACCTATAGAGCATCAGTAATAACATAATCAGCCTATAATGTTCCCACTGCTGGGACACAGGCCTCCTCTCTTTGAGAGGGAGGACTGTTATCTACCATGCGGGCGAAGTGCGGGTTGGTAGATGTCGCATGTCTTCGAATTTTTGGTTCTAGGACAAGCCGGTTTCCTCACGATGTTTTCCCTCACCATTGTGAGAGTAGTGGTGATGAAAACAAAGGTAAATAAGGTAATAGATATTACGAACTAAGGGTCGATTTTTTTTAAATCTATGTATTCTAGTTAGATAGCCTAATTTTGGTGTACAAAATATATTTGAAAGTATGTGATAGTGTAATTTTTTTCCGAAAATAGACTTAGTTCTCTTGGGGGGATCACTTGTACACGAAATTTTCCCATAAGTCTTCAGATTTAAAAAAATAAAAAGGATAGCATATACTCTCGATGAAATATTGGGTTTCCAATTTTGAAGTGAAAACTTCTTTGGACATTTTTTGAGATGGGTAAAAACCATTGAACTCGCGACACTGTTACCGACACTGCGCTCATTCAGATGTGTTCGGCTGTCCTCGGAATGTACTCGGTTTTAATATATTTCTGATATTTTAGTGAGTGATGGCAAAGTATTTTATTTGTATTTTCTTTATTTAACTATATACATATAAATTATATTTTTAAATATTAGTATAAAAAATATATAAAAACATTTAAAAATATAAAAAATAGTAGCCCACCGGTATCGGGAACAGGGTCCAAGTTACCGGCGGTCAGGGCTCCAGAGAGAGGAACCTCCTGACAATGCGAGCCGTGTCCAGAAGTACCGCTTTCTGAATCAAGCCCTTGATCCAGCTGCCCAACGTGAGCCTCCTCAGGTGTTGTTCGAGGCTCTTGGCAATCAACCCATTGGCTGTGACGACTATCGGCACAATGATTGCTGAGTCAACATCCCACATGTCGACAACCTCGCGAGCCAAGTCAAGATACTTGATTTGTTTATCTTTCTCAGCTTTCACGAGGTTCTCATCATGCGGGACGGTTATGTCAACAATCATTGCGCGCCGCTCTAATCGATCCATCACCACTATATCAGGCTATATATTTAAGTGAGTGATGGCAAAGTATTTTATATGTATTTTCTTTATTATTATGACGATTAAAAAAATACACACGTAATTGTTCAAGTTTTCACTTCTGCCGGCACTTCCAGAGTGCCCCTTTTTTTTTGGAGAGCTTTCTCCCATTGATTTCGTCTTTTATCATCATTGGCAAATATATTAATTTACACAAAGTAAAGCGCCGGACTAGGTTCGAACCTAACCGAACTCTTAGGTCGCGGCCGTTACTAATGAGCCACCACCGCTTTGACCTAAAGTGAGTACCCGACACAAAACTTACCTTACTTACTGACCTTTATATATAAATATATAAATATTATATAAATTATAATAGTATATAAATTATTTTTATTGGTTGCCATTGTTTTTCGGGTACCAGCTTCCATACATTTTTGCCCATCCTCCTATCGTTGTATCCAGTAACAATTAGTACCAAAGCAATATTAAAACCACAATGGTACATGAGCGATGAGTCGCAAGGAGATAAAACCGCAATATCCACTGACACTGTCAGTACCAATGCCCGGTAATTGCATTGCCCGTTCTGCGGGTAAGTGATAAATATTCAACTACCTACATTTCGCATTTTAACACAGTTGTGCGTGAGCCAAGGCTTGTACATGGCTATGTATTATGCATACGTCGTCCTGCTCGCCTACTTAATTCTTTCCCCGTGTACGTCTGGAACACTTCTTGATGTCTGAGAGGCTAAGCTTACGTTGCGATATTTTTCCTTTATGCGGTGCGGTTTAATGTTTAACTTGAGAATTTTTCACTTGAAATGTTAGCGTTAGAAAAGTTGGTAAGGCGAGACCTAAACGATCAATTTCATTGCACAATATCACGAATTGCGCAATGTTTTTGAGTTAATATTGAAGATTGCGCAATGGTTGAAGTAACTAAAGTTTGAGTAGGTAAGTTGAATTTTAATTGCAGCATGTTTTGCATCGTGTAAGATAAGTATTGTACAGGTCTTGCTCACGCGAAAACTTTGAAGCTTATGGGCCGTCAATATACATGCAGTCGACAGCGATGCCGAGGAACTTTTTGACGCCATATTTTGTTAGTTTGTTAATAGTTTTACATGACCTCTCAAGCTCCGCTAATTAGACACTTCACTTCACTTAAAGATCGTCTATTGTATCATACTACCTACATAGGGTACGCGCGGTATTTTTGTTTGATAAATTCTGAATTAAAAATATAGTGTTAAATAATTAAACAAACATTCAAATTCACAAATATGCAAACTCAGAAATACACAAACTATCACATTTAATAATTTAAATAGGATTACTAAAAGGATTGTCATCGTGTGTCTGGTGTTGCCAATTTGTAACCGCATGCGGACACATAGTTCAGCACGTACATATAAAGTTGTGATTAGCTCCAAAACAGTGTTCAAAACTCTGTTTGACACGCGTACATTGAGTTAAAAGTTATAAAACTACATAAATTATACAGTGACGTGTTGTTACCATGTCTAGTTGTACTACTGGGACCAGCTTGATTCCAATTTTTGTGCCTTCAACTCGAAAGTGAGAAGCCACTTCATGAATTTGGCTTGAGAGAGCAGATTCTTTTATTAATTTTCGTCACAGAGACAAAGGAGCAAAAAGCTGACTTAAGTAATTAATACAATTTATGTAACACTAGCTGCGCCCCGCGGTTTCACCCGCGTAAATGTCGATCCCGTGGGAATATAGGGATAAAAACTATCCTATGTCCTTTTCCGGGACTCAAACTATCTCTATACCGAATTTCATCTAAATCGGTTCAGTGGTTTCGGCGTGAAGAAGTAACAAACATATTAACACACACACACTCACAAACTTTCGCCTTTATAATATTAGTGTGATTATTAACGCAAGACCTCATACACCTCAATTAGAGTATTGAGTTAAAAGCATAATACAATGATCAAAACTTGATATTTTTAAAGCTAACTAATTTAGAAAATCGTGTTGTAGCCAGCACTGTTCCACTCGAGTAGCCTGAATCTTTTCGTCAACTAATTTTGTCTTGTGTTTTATCCACTGATATGCCCTGCATAACGCAATGACATCTCCTAGAATGTCCCAGAACACTTTTTTCGGCGCGCCTCGGGGCGCCTTGCCACTTATGCATGATCCGTACACAAAAAAAAATCTATTCCTTTTTTCTGTTTTATCCCCAGCATGATTCGTTCCATTATTCTTTGGCAGATAGCTGGTAAGACGTATACAGTTCATTGACTATTATTGAACCACTTAACAACATGGCTGTCTAGTACCTAAAGCTATTACCAAGTTATTACCAGCAGGTGTATAAGCAGAGATATTATAGTCTATGAATTTGCCTTAATCTTCGTACAAGTTAGCGTTCACAAAGCAGTTATAATCCCCTGGGATAAAGATAGCCTGGTGTTGTCACACGGAATATTGTAGCACTAACGTCTTTACGCTGGGATCGATTTCATTGTTCTACCATTACGATGGTTGATGGTGTACAGAGAGGCGTGTAATCGCCGCGGTTATTACAAGTTATTAAATCATCATCTGCCTAGTCTTTCCCCAACTATGTTGGGTTTGGCTTCCAGTTTAACCGAATGCAGCTGATTACCAGTATTTTACATGGAGCGACTGCCTATCTGACCTCCATAACCCCGTTATTATGTAATACGATACCCCTTGGTAAGGCTGGCTGTCAGACTTTCGGGGTACTGCCGACCCGTAACGACTGTCAAAGATCCACGAATGACAGCCGGACCAACGGCTTAATGTGCTTTCCCTGATCGATCGAAACGCGCACCTGTTATTACTTAGCCACAAGCCCCTCTAGTTATCGGTCTGTTAAAATAAAAAAAATAAACAATTATACTAAATATAGAAAACTGATTTTTTCACACAAAATGAATACCGTAAAAATTGGCACGAAATTAACCACCCATGATAATCCTAGTTGCACTAGACACGGGACGATGGTATCAAGTATTCAAAACAAAATGTATTCTATTGTTATCAAATAATTACAAATTAGGCAAGTTTAATGTTGTTAAATAATAAACGAAAAAGAAAATCCCACGGCTAGAATGTTTATTTATTTATTTATTTATTTATTGAGGATCTCCAACAAAGGATACACATACACAATAGAAATTTACAATAATACAAAAGGTTCTTTTAAGTGTGCTGCTTCAATTACAGGAGACCACAGCATGCACATATAATTAGGAGTAAACACGATAAAAATAGAGAAAGTAAATGACTGATGAATACAAATTATAAAAACAGAAGGAAAAAAATAAAATTAACATGTCAAGATTGAGCATGATGATTATGATTGATGTTAATTGTTATTACTTATTTTAATTGTGTATGTTTAAAATACGTAATGTTGAATACGTGGTTTCAATTAATATGATAACCTAATCGCCACACTCTATAATGAAAATGCTCTAGATTAAAATATCACCGGCAATTTGAAGTACTGGCTCTTAAATCTATACTAATCCATACTAATATTATAAATTCGAAAGTAACTTTGTCTGTATGTATGTTACTTTTTCACGCTTAAACCACAACCGATTTAGATGAAATTTGGTATAGAGATAGTTTGAGTCCCGGGGAAGGACATAGGATAGTTTTTATCCCGATATTCTCACGGGATATACGCTTATGAGGGTGAAACCGCGGGGTGCAGCTAGTAGATAATAAAGGTGAGGAGTTTGTTTGCTTAAGTGCAATAATGTCGATTTCGTATGACACGAGTGGCGAGCGTCATCGGCGGAGGAAACATGCTGCTCGTGATTCTCAAATACACAAGCAGCCCCGACTTGACAGTCCCGTTGGTCTTGTGGTTGTAAGCGCGACTGCTGAGCGTGGGGTCCTTTTTTTATGGATGGGAAATCATCAAATGACCCCTCCCGCTCTGGGTGGAGCGGAAGGGAGTGTCAGACTCTTACTGACTAAAACCCATCCGTGTTCCTTCCTTAGCCCTTTATGTTCCGGGGTAGCGGTAACCCTTTCGGACAATCCGGCACCCCCGATAGGCTTCGGCCCTGGCAGGCCCCTTCCTTTTTGCTGACATCTCTTTGAGGCGCGCGTGGAGCACGTACGCGCCGTCGGTCGGTCTTGTTGTTGTAAGCGCGACTGCTGAGCGTGGGGTCTTGGGTTTGATTCCCGGGTCAGGCAAAAGTGTTATTGGGTTTTCCATTACGAAATTTCTTAGTAACAGCCCAGAGTTCGGAAGTTGGCGGTTTAATACCCTCGTGCCTCGGAAAGCACGTAAAGCCGTTGGTCCTGCGCCTGATCTCTCTCCGGTCGTGTCGGATTGCCGTCCTATCGGACTACGAGAGTAAAGGAACAGAGAGTGCACCCGTGTTTACGCACACACTTGTGCACTATAATATCTCCTGCGTACCTGGTCAATCTCCGTTGAGATTGGCCACCGTGACCGAAATCGGTCGATATGAGCGGCACGTTATCGACGGCAGCCGTCGACACCTGACGACGGTTGCAGTTTCCTCTACCGTTTCTATATTATCAAAGCATCAACAGTTCTTTAGAGGAGTCTTGAATGGTTACCCATCCGAAGATCGCAGTTTTACCTCGCATATCGTCCTATCTCTTCCGCGCGATTTCCTAAGCTATGAGCCGCCATAACTAGTATTAGACCATTAAAGATTTCTTTGTAGACTAAAAAGTACCCGTTCCGCTATAAGTTTTACTCTTTATCAAAATTCATAACCGCTTTCTATTGGAAGTGCTCTAGATTTCAGCTGAAACAGCGGAACACTGCAAATGTCCGCTCAGAATGTTTTTTAAATGTTAAAATCTTTTAAGATTCGAATCGCCGTTATTATACGAGGACTTCTCCTTAAAAAAGGAAGATTTTGACTATTGAGAATGGTTCTGTTATGTAACCATCACGCTATTTTTGTGAAGGTATCTATACTTAAGTAAGCAGAATTTCATACAGAGGATTGCAGGTTTTTATTTGGATCCTGGCCATACCTACTGTCGCGCCATTTTGAATTTTTTCAAAATGGCGTATATGCATGAAAGTTATACAAACAGATAGTCGGCAGTAGGTATGCCACGGATCTTTTAAGTCCTATAATTTCATTTAAATGTAACTTATACCGATGTTCCCAATTGTTAAATAAGCTCATATTAATAATCTGCGTTCGCTATTTATTTGCCGAAAATGTAAACAAATATGAATTAATGGAAAATTAATTTTAATTCCTACACAATAAAGTTCAGTTAACGCTAAAACTTCAAACATTTTTATAACTTTTTCATTAGTGCTAGTCACTCTGAAATCAACTTAATTATCATTGAAATAAAGTTGGTACAGTGCGCACTTTTACTGTAAATATATTACCTTATTTCTCTGATTCATTGTTTTGTAATTTTACTTAAAACAATGTTTAATTTTATTTTTAGGGTTCCGTACCTACCTAAAAGGAAAAACGGTACCCTTATAAGACCACTTCGTCGTCTGTTTGTCTGTCCGCCTATCAAGACCCTTTTCTCGGGAACGCGTGGAGTTATCAAGTTGAAATTAATATCAAATACTCAGGGCTGCAATCCCTTGAACCAGTAAAAAAACAAACTGCTAAGTCAACGCAATCAAAAGATACGGGCGTTTATGTGTCGTATATGCCGCATATTTTGACACTTGCATGGGATTCAAAACGTATAGGATACTTCACGTTGACCTAGAATCATTAACATAATGTGTAATGAATTGCAAATAGAACCCACATTAAACACACCTCGTGAGAAACTTTATCGAGAATCAATCATTTCTCGTTTCGCCGAGTTCTGTTAGTTTTCGAGTGAAACGTAGGTATTACTTTGCCGTAGTAGTAAGAGTTACTTGTAGTAACTTTGAGAACATAGGTGTACATGTACCGACAGCAGTGAAAGTCGGTGATATTTCGACATTTGGAAATTAAATATCACATTCTTCAGTCGGAAGAGAGAGAGAGGAGTGGTGGCCCAGTGGTAACGGCCGCTTCACTTCTTGTAAATTATTTCATCACCACTGCTCTCAAGACGATGAATGAAAATATCGTGAGAAAACGGGCATTTCCTAGAACCTAAAAATAGAAGTGATGGATTATGTGAATGTGAGGACTATTTATTTATTTATTTATTAAAACTTTATGCACAAGTAAAAAAAAAAATACTGTACGAAGGCGGACTTAATGCCTGAGGCATTTTCTACCAGTCAACCTTAGGGTGATGCAGACTATGTGGATCATTTCTTTTTTCTGTATTTCTTTTTTTCTGTTTTCCTTCTTAGTTAGTTTTAATCATGATCTGGCAGTTTGAGTAATTTACGCGGCCTACCCAAATGTCCTTTCTTTGGTATTGTTCGTCGAATTGTTGAGCTCCTCAAGTTCTGAGTTGAGCTGCACGATTTTTGACAAAATGCGTGCACTGACTGGACAGGTCCGCTCAATCTGTGTGGTTCTTTCCTCAAAAGACCATTTTAGACACCAATCTACATGGTCTTCACATGATCTGACCAAGATTTTGTCTGGACTTTAATATAGACTGTGACCTCTGAGTTTGTTTCGGCCTTTCTTCTCAGAGTAGTCAGATAGGAAACGCCGACCTCATCTAGCTTTAAAAAATATGATTGACGTGTAAAAGTGTTTGTACAAACCTACTTACAGAAAATAAATCATTTATCATTTATGGCTCACTCTCTCCCACAAAAAGGAGGCCCAGCAGTGGGAACATTGCAGGCTGACAATTGCAGATAGATAGTTTGTGGATGGGAGTGTGACGTAAGAAAGAAAGAAAGAAAATATATTTGTTTAACGCAGACTAAAAGACAAGACGACGGTAAGACGTCTCCTGGAGCCCATTAACGGGGAAAAGCAAGCTGATAATTTCAATTAACAATAATTTATTTATTTATTTATTTATTTATTGACACACCAACGACTTATTCACTAAAACATTACAATAAATATATTCTAAATCAACAGCTTTGCGGTGAATTCGTCACTTACAGGTGTGCACAGCACTTGTATATAATCAATAATAAAATTTAAAATGGAAATATATGATACTTACTAACAAAATTAAAATTTACAAAGTTTACATTGAATCTAAAATGTCAAGTAGTTAAATTAAAATACATTATAATTCAGAAAAAAAAACAATGAAATTGGAATATAAAAAAAATTAAAAATTAAAACTATAAAAATAATAAATAAATTAGGACATGATTATTACATTATGTATAATAAATTAAAAGAATAGAATAGATTAAAATTTGGGTTCAAAAATTGAGTTAAATTATTGTACAATATTTAAATACATTGAATCACACAAATACACAAATTGACATTTTGTAAAAGAAATAAACAAACAAATCGATCAAGAACTGAGGACGTATCGCTTGAATTCATTCAGACTGTTCGAAAATATGTCCAAGTTGTTAGTACGCGTGCTCAGCTTATTGTAGCTAGACAAAAACCGGTATAAAGGAGCTGAACGACCAAGATTAGTTCTATTTTTAGGCATTCGAAATGTTTCTGTTTTAAAATGGGATCTATATGAGGTACGGCGAGGCACATTCAAACTGATCTCCGAAACTAACTCCGGTACATTCGCCAAATTGTGGAGGGTCTTATAAAGGAAAATTAAGTCTGAGCAACTTCTTCGTTGCTCCAAGGAGCTCATCCTGAAATGACAGAGCCTTTGAGGGTAATCAGCTTCGCGATCACAAGTCTGTGATCTGTAGCGAAGGTATCTCGTAAACTTTTTTTGGATGCGCTCTATTCTGTCGATGTGGACACGATACGCGGGATTCCATACAGGTGATGCATATTCCAGTATACTCCTCACCAGAGAGTTATAGAGAACCTTAAGGGTGTCGGTTGACCGGAATTCCTTGCAAGTTCTTTTTACAAATCCCGACATTTTGTTTGCTTTGGCGACAATAGTGTCAAAGTGATTTATAAAGGATAGTTGACTATCAAGTTGGACTCCCAAATCACGAATGGTATCGACTTTCTGAAGAGTTATGCCGTTTAAGTGATATGCTGAAGGCTGAATCAGCTTTTTCCGTGTAAATGTTATATGATAACACTTTGCGGCATTGAGAGTCATCATGTTACTATGACACCACTCATGGATCGCGTCCAAGTCCTTCTGAAGCAAAGCAATGTCGGTACTTGATTCAATTTCCTTGTATAGTTTTAGATCATCCGCAAACATAGAGCATTTTGAGTTTTTAATGGAGTGTATGATGTCGTTCACAAATACCAGGAAAAGAATAGGTCCAAGATGCGATCCCTGTGGCACCCCAGATGTTGAGTAATAAAGTGGCGACTGATAACCCTTTATGATAACTCTCTGTTGTCGTTCTGAGAGATATGATTCAAACCAGCGCAGCAAATGACCATGCATACCATAGTTCGCAAGTTTTTGTAGTAGAAGCACATGATTTACTTTGTCGAACGCGCTACTGAAGTCAGTGTATATTGAATCCACTTGCACACCGGAGTCTACGGATCTGCTGATAACATTAATGTAGTGAACTAAGTTGGTGGTAGTGGATTTATAGGTACAGAAACCGTGCTGTTGCGTAGCCAATTGAGTTTTAACTAGCGAGGTTAATACAGGACAAACTAATGATTCGAACAGTTTCGAGAAAATTGAAAGAAGAGATATGGGCCGATAATTTTTAACATCATTAGGCTCCCCTTTTTTAAATATTGGAACTACGTGTGCGATTTTCCACTGCGTGGGAAACTTAGAAGACATAAGGGATTTATTAAAGATAACTTTGAGCGGTAATGATAAATATTTGGCACATTGCCTTATGAAATGCGGCGGTAGGCCGTCAGGCCCTGGACCTTTGCAGATATTTAGTTTTTTTAATTCTTTGAGTACGTCTCGTTCTGTGAAATAATGGCTTCCTAGCGCAAGCTGAGGGTACTCTTTTGTCTTTGTTTGCACCGCGACTGTACCAGCTGGAAATGCAAAAGAGGCAGAAAAGTGTGAGGCAAACAGTTTACTCACTTCTTCTCCAGAAGTTGCCACTTTCCCGCTCCAATACATCTCAGATGGAATGTCATTAGACTTACCTTTTTTGGCCTTAACGAATGACCAAAATGCCTTCGGATTCTGTCTGATGTTATCCTCAGTATTATTGACGTATGTGCTGTAGCACTTTTTGATCATGTTTTTAGAACGTTCCTCCAATATACGGTATTCGTATTTGTCCCTAGGATTTTTGTATTTCTTAAAACGAATTCTCAATTTTTCCTTTTCGTTGAGGAGTTTGATCAAACATTTTGAAAACCATATAGGAAATTTGTTATTGCGTCTATTATATCTTGGAACACATTCATCCACTATTCGATTCAGTTGTGCGTAAAACGCGTCTACCATTAAGTCCACATCCGGCAGATCCGAAAACAAACCCGCCCAATCGATGCTCCTCAACCTCTCATTTACGAGTGTATAATTGGCTTTCCAGAAGTTATATTTGGGAGAACTCTTACTTTTCAATATTGCGGGTGAAATATTCTTGATGGTGATGTCTAGAGGAGGGTGATGAACATCGACCAGCGTCATTGGATTTTTACATTCACTGACAGATCCACCGTGGAAATTACATAAAATAAGGTCTAAAGTTCTGTTGTAACAGTTCCTAACAGTGTTAATTTGCTTAATGCTATTTGACGACATAAAATCAACCAGTGAGTAGCCTAACCTGTTCGCAAAGTTCCTAGCAGTTGTACACGGTGAGCTGGAGAGAGTATTGTCCGTGCTCCAGTCAATGAACCCGAGATTGAAGTCCCCAGCGATTATTACATCTCCTCCCGTTGATTCAATCACTGCATCCACGTTGTCCAGGATCAGGTTAAGTGGGCCATGTTGCACAGGTGGTGGCAAATAGGCCGCACAGATGTATAGGCTGCCCTTTCTGCTGTCGGTTTTGAGCTTGACCCACAGATCTTCAGCATCTGATTCCCATTTTGTTACGCGTGTTGAGTCCATCGCCCTAGAGACAGCGATCAGTACACCTCCGCCTTTTTTGCTGCCAAGAGGAGTAGAAACTCTATCTCTACGATAAATGATATATCGGGAGTCGAATAATTCGCCATCATTTACGCTGTCATCAAGCCATGTCTCTGTTCCAATAATCACATCATAGTTATTAAGTCGTGCGGCTAGCCTGAGATTATGCAATTTAGTCTTAAGACCTCTGAAGTTCTGATAATAGATGGTGAATTCTGACAGCAAGATCACGGTCTTTGTGCGTCTTTGGTCCCTTTATAGTAAAGAGACAGCCTCCAGGCTTTTTATATGCTTAGCTTGTTGTCCATCTTCCTTCCTTATCAAGATTTTGCCGTCACGAACCCAAACATATTTGTATCCTTTTTCTTTCGCGACTTTTCTAGCAGCCGCATGAATTTTTTTGTTTAGGGGTGACAGGTGCTCTGATACGAAGACAGGCTTAACTAGGTTTCCGTACCCAAGGTGTTGCGAGTTAAGTTTTTTGTCGGGGTGCGCTTTGTTATAATTCATCACTGAGGTTAGAATGGTATCCCTCAGCAGCATGCTTCGCAGCTTGACAACTACCGCTCTGGGGTTCTTGCTTTCGGGGTCCAGTTTCCTTACCCGTACTACAGACAGGATGTCGTCTTCTTTGACGGGACAAGAGACTACATTTCCAATTTGCTGAACAGTCTTGACTAGATTTTCTGCTTTGCTTTCCGGTATGCCGTTGATTTCCAGATTCTGTTGACGTGCATGCTGTTCAAGCAGGTTTACTCGTGATGAAAGTTCGGAGACTGTGTGCCTGAGAGAATCGTTCTCCTTGTGAAGGATTTTATTGCCGTTCCTACAGGTCTCAAGTTCGGTTTTCATCCGATCAAACTCTTCACTCATAAAGTCGACTGACTGCTTAAGATCTTGGAACAATGATTTTATGTCGCCCAGTTCATTAGTGAAACTTTTTTTGATGTTGGCTGATATTTCTAATGACAGGACACTCCGTATTTCTTGACGAATACAGTCGATCAGTTCACTTTCTGAGCATTGAAATTCTGGATCAGGTGAGCCGTCGATGCGTGGACGTTTCTGTCTAACACATACATTTGATAATTCAGGTGTACTGGCAGCAGGTATGTTAGGTTCAGAGGATGCTTGAGTTCTGTTACTCCCACCGGATTCTTTAGTCGGGGTACGCGCTTGTCGTGACATTTTATTTAGAATAAGTTGTGCACTTTTCTCAGTCACAAAGCACGTTGGCGGATCAGTTTATTAGTTTAGTCGATTTTTGGAATTTATGCCCTTCCCAAAATCCCAGTGTCCAAAACTGTGATAACAAGACGCCACTGCGTTTCCGAACGAGAATATATGTGTCAGAAGCTGTATACGTGTTTTGATTGGTGGGTTAACTTGGCGTGACTCAGCTGCTGTTTGTTTACATTAATTGTTTGAAAAATTAACTGGCATTGAAAGCAAAAACGTGTATTTCTCCCAGTATTTGCACTTTTACACGTACAACTAGGTAGTGACAATTACTGTGTGCATTGGTTTGCCGAAATTCACTATGTTCGTAAGTAACTGATGGATGTGTCCGTACTCACTATTTTTTCGCAGTACACTTACGGATCCACTAGGAACTTTGTTGGTTTTTACACTTATTCTTAGGTTGTCACTCCGATAACACTTGTGCACGTTTGTTGGACTATTATGATAATATAACTTTGTCAGTCCGATGTTATAATGTGTTTCAAATAATTTAATAGATTAAAATGCGCGGAGCTGAAGTGTCGCTAGGTTCGAGGTACCCTCTCAAGTAAACATCAATGCTATTAAGGTAATACCATTATCCGTGAAAGCAAAATAATTATATCTAATTATACTGTAGATTACTTACGAGTTGTAGGTCGTAGGTTCGAACCCAGACAGGCGCTTTACTTTGTGTAAATTATTTCATCAGTACTGCTCTCAAAACGGTGAAGAAAAACATCGTGAGGAAACCGGCTTGTCCTAGAACCAAAAATTCGAAGACATGTGACATGTGCCAACCCGCACTGGGCCCGCGTGCTGGATTACGGCCCACTCCCTCTCACCGAGAGGAGGCCTGTGTCCCAGCAGTGGGAATATTATAGGCTGATTATGTATGTATTCTTCAGTCTTGTCTTGGTCCCGGCTATCATTTGTAGTTTTTTGACATTGGTTACGGGTAGGCGGAATCCCAAAAAGTCTGACTACCAGTGTTACCAAGGGATATCATGTTACTCTGTAACTGGGCTGTGGAGGTCAGATAGGCAGTCGCTCTATGTAAAGTACTGGTATTCAGTTGTGTCCGGTTAGACTGGAAGCTGGCCCCAACATAGTTGGAAAAAGGCTAGGAAGATGATGATGATGGGTATATAGATTATATTATAAGTATAGATAATACAACTAGTGAAATGTATGTGAAACTATACCTACTGTTCCCTTCAGCTTAAAAATATAATATAACTAGCTGCGCCCCGCGGTTTCACCCGCATAAGTTTCGATCCCATAGGACTAGCTATCGGGATAAAAAACTATCCTATGTCATTTCCCGGGACTCAAACTATCTCTGCACTAAATTTAATCTAAATCGGTCCAGTGGTTTAGCCGTGAAAAGGTAACATACAGAAAGACAGACAGAGTTACTTTCGAATTTATAATATTACTAGCTGCGCCCCGCGGTTTTACCCGCATAACTCTCGATCCCGTGGGAATATTGGGATAAAAAGTACCCTATGTCCTTACCCGGGACTCAAGCTATCTCTATACCAAATTTCATCAAAATTGGTCCAGCCGTTTGAGCGTGAAGAAGTAACAAACATATAAACACACACACACTCATAAACTTTCGCCTTTATAATATTAGTGTGATAATATAGTATTATAGTATGGATGGCATAGTGACACCTGACATATCACCATAAACAATCATCGTAATCGTTCCAATTTCTTAGATCCAAAGATAAAATAGCGTTGCTTGTAATAGACCGGATTTCTCAATATGGCGCGGCGACCGGAAATTGCCTCTACACCCGTTATTAGGCCTAACAGGAATATGACGATTTCGAAAGGATTGGGCCGTAAACGATTATTTCGTTTGTGAAATATTTCTGTTAGTAATAGATATTTGTTTAAAGCGAATGTAATTTTCTAAAGTTATTTTCCTTTATTTAACTAATAAATATTAGAATATAAAAACATTTAAAAATATAAAAAAAATAGTAGCCCACCGGTATCGGGAACAGGGTCCAAGCTACCGGCGCGGCGGTCAGGGCTCCAGAGCGAGGAACCTCCTGACAATGCGAGCCGTGTCCAGAAGTACTGCTTTTTGAATCAAGCCCTTGATCCAGCTGCCCAACGAGAGCCTCCTCAGGTGTTGGTCGAGGCTCTTGGCTATTAACCCATTAGCTGTCACGACTATCGGCAAAATAATCGCTGTGTCCACATCCCACATGTCGACAACCTCGCGAGCCAAGTCAAGACACTTGATTTGTTTATCTAAAGTTATTATTGTTGTGTGATTCTTTTATTTTGTTTATGTTACAGTATTTTTGTCTCACGAAGTGAGGCGCGCTTTACTTGTGGTAAGAATTTTTTTTCCTTTTGAGGTACGGAACCCTGAAAATATTGATTATGTATTGCCCCCATATTTTTACACAAAAACATAACATAAACTCACGCTATCTTCCCTTGGGGGTTGGCAGTAACAGCAACGCCACCCGCTACAATTCCTACACACTCCTCCCGCCTCGTTTACGTTCTCACATCTCGTCTTAAGCCTCCTCTACACGTCGACAGACGCGTCCGCGGACGTCGACTGATGCATAGAGGTATGAGGAACAGGGTGTAAAGTTCACTCAACCTCCATAGAAAAGGGAGGATCCTCCGAACAGACGGGTGTTGTGTCTGGCGGGCAACTGCCCAATGAGTCATGTCGGGCTGCTGTATCTATACTAGTTGCGCGGTAAACTCTGCTTGCGCGATGCAGGATTTGCGTGACGTCAGTATGAAGCGTTGTTCGCATGTGGCGTTGTAGATACCGCTACAGATGCATCAGCAGATGGAGCACCACGAGCCGACTACACGTCTGTAGGTCGTTCTGTCTGTGTTAATTCTCGACAGACGCAACTCGCTACACGTTGGCGGACGCATTCGCAGATGACATCTGCTGATGAATCTGTTGACGTGTAGAGGAGGCTATACGCGCACGCCGGTTGCATGTACTACGCACTGACCTTTTTGAAGAACATTACCAATAAGGTCACTATACTCGTATGTCCCTCCGGCGTTTCCACTCACGTCTGCCTTGTAAATACCTTTTGTTTGTCGCTTTTCACTTACGCTCTCAACATGACGACACCATGGAAACATAGATACTCTTTTCGCTACATCTCAGCTCATCTAATTTTTGGCTCTTCATATATTTATTCAGTGACTAGCTGCGCGCCGCGGTTTCACCCGCATAAGTTTCGATACTGTGGGAATTTCGGGATAAAAATTAGCCTATATGTTAATCCTTGGTGTCAGCTACCTCCATACCAAATTTTATCAAAATTGGTCCAGCCGTATGAGCGTTAAGAAGTTACAAGCATACACTCGCAAACTTTCGCCTTTATAATATTATACAGGGTGAAATTGAAAACATGCGACAAATCGAAATGGGAGATTGTACGCATTATTATTAACAACTTTTACTATGGGACCAAACATGAAATTGCAAAAAAAAAGACGGGTTGCACTCCGGGAGTGCCGGCAGAAGTGAAAACATGAATATTAACGTTGAAATAAATCAATTATGAATTGAATTAATATAACTAATTTTTTTCCACTATTTCTGCGTCACTTTTTTTATAAATCGATGCACTTTGTTCAATTTCCATATTTGAAATACTTTATATTCACGAATTTTACGAATACACAGCAGTGTAGCTACACAGACGGTCGAGCCATCAGCTGTCCATCCATCCATCCACATCCACGTCCACCATCACCGTCACCGTCACCGTCACCGTCACCGTCACCGTCACCGTCACCGTCACCGTCACCGTCACCGTCACCGTCACCGTCACCGTCACCGTCACCGTCACCGTCACCGTCACCGTCACCGTCACCGTCACCGTCACCGTCACCGTCACCGTCACCGTCACCGTCACCGTCACCGTCACCGTCACCGTCACCGTCACCGTCACCGTCACCGTCACCGTCACCGTCACCGTCACCGTCACCGTCACCGTCACCGTCACCGTCACCGTCACCGTCACCGTCACCGTCACCGTCACCGTCACCGTCACCGTCACCGTCACCGTCACCGTCACCGTCACCGTCACCGTCACCGTCACCGTCACCGTCACCGTCACCGTCACCGTCACCGTCACCGTCACCGTCACCGTCACCGTCACCGTCACCGTCACCGTCACCGTCACCGTCACCGTCACCGTCACCGTCACCGTCACCGTCACCGTCACCGTCACCGTCACCGTCACCGTCACCGTCACCGTCACCGTCACCGTCGCCGTCACCGTCATCGACACCGTCACCGTCACCGTCACCGACACCGTTACCGTCACCGTCTCCATCACCGTCACCGTCACCGTCACCGTCACCCGTCACCGTCACCGTCACCGTCACCGTCACCGTCACCGTCATCACCGTCACACCGTCACACCGTCACCGTCACCGTCGCCGTCACCGTCACCGACACCGTCACCGACACCGTCACCGTCACCGTCACCGACACAGTCACCGTCTCCGTCACAGTCACCGTCTCCGTCACCGTCATCACCGTCACACCGTCACCGTCACCGTCACCGTCACCGTCACCGTCACCGTCACCGTCGCCGACACCGTCACCGACACCGTCACCGTCGCCGTCACCGTCACCGTCACCGACACCGTCACCGACACCGTCACCGTCACCGTCACCGTCACCGTCACCGACACCGTCACCGTCACCATCACCGTCACCGTCACCGTACCGACACTGTCACCGTCACCGTCACCGTCACCGACACCGTCACCGTCACCGTCACCGTCACCGTCACCGTCACCGTCACCGTCACCGTCCGTCCGTCCGTCCGTCCATCCATCTATCCATCCACCCATCCATTATCGTGTTTCACTTGGTTCACTTCGGTTGGCGCCGCCGTAGAAAGAGGGGTGGGGGGGGGGGGGAAATCTCTCCTGACGGTCACGTGTCCTGACGCGAGTTTAACATTTTTTCCCCAGTACAAAAAGTGTTCAACGCCGCTAAAGAAGTTTTCACTTCAAAAAAAAAATCAGCTGTTCCCTACATTTATGTTCGCATAACTCGTCAAAATGTAGGGAACAGCAGATTTTCTTTTCGCGATTTCAGGTTTGGTCTTATAGTAAAAGTTGTTCATAATGATGAGTACAATCTCCCATTTCAATTTGTCGCATGTTTTCGATTTCACCCTGTAGTGTGATTAAAGGTAAAATTTTGTGAGTTGGTTTGTAGGGGTAATCTTCGGAAATACTGATCCGATCCAAAAAATTCTTTCACTAAACGAGAAGTTTCTTTTTTTGCAAAGAAATAAATTATTTCACTTGATACTTGCCCAGTGACTTAGAGATATATTTTATGTTAAAACCAGAAGCTTCACGCGAACGACGTCGCAGGCAGAAGCTAGTAAAAAATAAATATTAAACTACTGCTCAAATTATTCACAACGCGAAGATTAACGCGATTTAATAAATTTACACATTCGTTAATCTCAAAGTTTGTAAAACAAATCATTTACTGGACCAACATTACGTAATTAATTGGGATTCGATTTATCAGCCGTAATTAAGTATTGGAGAATGTACGTTTAATTAACCGATGCGTTTTGTTTTTGTTTAATTTTTGTTAACGCTCTAGGTATGATTGCAAGTTAGTTTGCGAACGATGCATCCTTGTAATCGAGTTCTCTCACTAAGGTGGAGTTTTTAATTTATTCTCGTTGCTGAAAATAATCATGGATAACATTAGGAGGGGCTCGTGGCTACGTAATGAAAGCCGCACGGGTCGATCGATCAGGTTAAGCTACGCTTGCTGCGGTCGGTCCGTGGATGGGTGACTATCTTTACATACCGAGACCCCTCCGTGCCTCGGAAAGCACGTTAAGCCGTTGGCCTGGCTGTCATCCTTGGATCTTTGACAGTCGTTATAGGTCTTCAGAAGCGCGAAAGTCTGATAACCACTCTTACCAAAGGGTATCGTGTTGCCCAGTAACTGGGTAGGCAGTCGCTCCATGTAAAATACTGGTATTCAGCTGCATCCGGTTAGACAGGTAGCCGACCTCAACATAAATGGGAAAAGGCTGGGCAGATCGATTGCTGAAAATAATTATATTATTTCTCGAAGAGTAGGAACCTCCTACCTGACCATTAAAAAAAAAAACAATTGAGCTTTTAAACAATGTAACTATGCATTACCGGAAGACGTAGCGTTGGCCGGTGACCTGGACCGATGACCTGGTGAAAGCCGCAGGAATCGGCTGGATGCGAGAATCATAGAACTGATCGAGGTGCTTGGAGGATGCCTATGTCCAGCAGTAAACGTTTTTCGGCTGAAATTATGATGATGATGATATTATGCATTTATTATTCATACAATAAAGTTCATCTTCAGGACTTTAAACTTTTGAACGCCATTGTCATATATATGTGACAAACGAAATCTTACCCTGAACGCCAACGTCACAAATATATATTATGACAAAATACACGCCGGTCGTCGTCGTCGGATATTATTTTTTGTTTGTTCGGATATTATGAAATAAACAATTAAATCATTAATTTTCT
Source organism: Amphipoea lucens (assembly GCA_947508005.1). Classification (NCBI taxonomy): domain Eukaryota; kingdom Metazoa; phylum Arthropoda; class Insecta; order Lepidoptera; family Noctuidae; genus Amphipoea; species Amphipoea lucens. The sequence continues at coordinate 5,632,945 of OX382357.1, read as the reverse complement.
GTGTTTTTATTTATATAATTTAAAAGTTTAAGCTTCCGTCTATATTGTATTGCATGAAACTAATATTAATAAACCACCAATATCGAGAAATTTGTTGTTTTAAGTGTGTGTGTTGTTAAAGTGGCCTGGCGTCAGGGGTACGGCGATACGTTTATACTCTGGCGTTCAAAAGGTTAAAAGAGACTGTATCCTCTGAGTTTGTTTTGATCTCTCTCCTCAGAGTAGCGGGGTAGGAAACACCGTTAATTATCAAGTTTTAAAACATAATTTATTTTTGACGTGTTAATGTGTTTTTTTTTTGAACCAATGAACAGAAATAAATAAAATTTTATTATCATCATTTTTATCGTAATGATCGTCTTTTTTCACTTAAAATGTATTCTAAGGTTTTTTAATTACTGTATTCTGTTTGCTTCGATTTCTACGAAATTAAAATTTCACTTAATACTTTTCATATTCAGATATTTGAGCGCGTATTTATTTATCAATTAACCCTTTTACCAGCAGAAGGATCCAAGTGTAGCAGCAAAATAAAATTTGGGGTATGGTTTACCAAAATTAAGCTTTAATTAATATGCCTATTAGATGGTGACACGTATATTGCCGTCATCGGTAAAAGGGTTAAGGCATTATCGTCACTGTAACCTTCTTTATATAAACTAATTAATAAATATATGAATTATTATGTATCTTATGGATATAATTATTTTACTCATTATATTGTCTCATTTCAGGTCACTGCTGAATCAGAAATATACCGAAGTAAGTGAGAATCCAATTAGTACGAATTTATCTTAAGTAGATTTTATCAATAGCTTGTTGGTGCCAATAACATTAATTCGCCAATAACGTTTATTGGCGCCCAAATGGGACTCTGAAAAACTCATTACTTTATGACTGTTTCTTGCTGTAATATGATCATAATAAAGATTTTTTTATTCGTAATAGTATTTACTGATTTTAATAAATGTTATAAATCAGTAAATACTGTAATTACTGTTAATAAATACTATGAATGTATAAATATAGGACGTGGTTTTGATCTAAGTACCTAAGAGTAGTAAGAATGCTTTATCAGATCGTTCTTTGACCTTTAGATTTAGTTTCCTCGACTCCTTTTCTGTCTTTGCGCAAAAAATACAGTAACATGGATGTGCGACGTACGTCAGAAGTTATAAAAACGTCAAAAAACACACCTCATCCATTCAACATTTTATTAAAAGGTCACGGGTGCTTGCTTCGAAATGGAACGTGACTTTTCAAATATACCGGTCAGACACCGAGCCATCAATTCGGTAGTAACAGGGGAATTTCCAGGAAAATCCTTGCATGGAACGAAAAAAAAAACTAGAAAAAATGTCACACGAAATATCAGGGAAAAATCAGGCGCTGTCGTATGAATAGTTCTTCAGCCTGCCAAAGTGTCATTGAAAGCGACTGGGGGTAGTTCAACAGGAAAGTGAACTGTCGTGTGTTAGGGATAGGGTTGGTTTTCGTTTGGTGATGGCAACTAATTATCGCGGCCGTCTGGCTTGAAAGAAAGAAGTGGAAGAAGCCAGTGAAATCATGCGCGACGATAACCTATAATTATAAGGAGACGATTAACGGAGGGCTTCTTTAGTGATGTGCCACTGATTTTATCGATTTTGCTTAATTAATTTACGATACTTTTGAGCCGGCGATGAAAAAGTTTTGATTAGGTTGTGATTAGATTCCTGTTTGGGTTTTTCTTTTTGTTTTTTAAAGGTCAGGTGTCAATAGATATTATTTATTAAACAAAATTAATTTGCATTGTTTTGAGTTTGTTTTAAATTCTGGTAGTGAAAAAAGTTAAAAGTTTATTACTTTTTACATTTTACAAATCTATTTGACTATACAGAATGACAGGGACATCGACATTCTAGACGTAGCGTAGAAATTTTTCGTGGGTTATCAAAAATACAATTAGTTTTGGCTACCTTTTAACATCTGCGATTATCATTTTTGTTAATTCTAAAATCCTTAATCTACAAAAAAATCTCAAATGGTGATTTATTCCGATTAATCGGAACATTTTGAAGTGGATTATCATACAATCTATCGATATAATCTTAAGTGACGTGCGCACTATCGATGCTCCACAATTCACGACGACCACTGATGAACGCTTGTTACGTTCATGAGTACAATACGTACCCATTGTGGCCCACTCTATTGTTTCTGAACTTTGATTTGTATGATTTATTCAAACTGTAATTATCTTTATTAAAGGGTTTAATTATTTCTGAAAACAGAAAGCGTGTTGTGTGATTTTTCGAACGAAGTTTTTTAACGCGGCTCGCGGTAGGAGTAATCTGGTCGAAATCGTCACGTAATTGAAAGACGTTATGCCTCTACATGCGACTTTCTCTTTTTCTTTCATAATTTTCATGCTTTACGAGGGTGCTAAAGCCGATTGTGAGGTCAAAATGAAAATCTAAGATGGCGACAACTTAACGAGAGCTTCTTAAAATCTTATACCAGATGACTGTGTTTTAAAAACGTGTAACAAATTCACACTTGCTATCTCACTATGTCTCTGTCTATCATATACGAGTGTATGTATACGTGCGAGTACCGCACAACTTCGTTCCTGACGGGGGTCCTTCGACCGCTCACGTTTTTTTTGTAACGTGTATGCCATCTTCATGTATATAGTCGACCGTCCACCGCTACGTAGGATGCATAAAGGAGTATTGCCACGATAGCTGTGCGGTTCATTTGTTTACCAGCCACGCGTGCGTAGCATGACCGTCGGTCACAGGGGACGATCCCACCTTTATTTTCATACACAACGAAGCTAAGTGCGCATAGCCGTGAGTTGCAGCTGTGGAGCAGAGCCTTAAGTCGAGCTTTACCAGTATCTGTTTTAAAAAAATCGTTTGTCTACCAATTGTACATAGGTTAGTCTGGTAATATCTCACTGGCTCCCGTCCAACCAAACAAAATAATCCCAAAATGGTAAAGCTTCATAATGTTGAACATCATCTTCACAACCGATAGTTTCAAACAATTCATCTCCATACATCGAAATTGAATATCGTATTTCAAACAACAAACAGCGGAACAACGTTAGGTGCCGGCTGAGGAACAACAAATTAATTTCAACTGGCAAGTCCGTAGATATTCGGAAGCCGCAGAGGAGAATAAAGCACGAATGCAAGACAAACTGCCGCTCGAGGCAAAGTTCGGATGTCGATTGGCACGATTGTTTGAAATTCTTAGAAGGAAGGTAGTCTGTTACTTATTAGATGCATTAGGCTATAAATTTGTCTGGCTGTTGTTGCTAGTTTTGGTTTTATTTCGTCAATTAGACGGTAGGAATGTTTTTTGTTTTTGTAGATCTGTGTGTCCTCGTTTTGGAAATGGTGGTGGTGTGTATGGATGCAATAAACATTGAATAGAATTGAATTAATTCGTTACTCATCCTCGAAAGTTTGAATTTCTGGATGAGCGAAAGTTATTCATCATGTACGTACCTAATGCAGAACTAAACTTCGGCAAAGCCTACAGCGAAATTACAATGTCTTCAATAGCTAACATTTCATTTCGTATTCCAAATCGTTCATTCCACCGGCTGAAGACCTCCCACCTGGACTTGAGTTACTTTGGGTAACCTGGAAGTCTTTACACAGACTCCGGACCCAGGTTGACCGAAGCAAAGAAAATCTGTTTAGGTGGAGATTCAAACGACTCCGCCTTGGAGTGTAAATGTGGTGCTGTTCCACAAACGATGGTGAAAATAGTTAGTTAAGAGATTATGAAAATAAAAGTTTCATTCATACCAACGTTCACACTTAAAATTGTTTGCGATAGTTCAGAAAATTCTATAAAAAATATGAACAATATTAGTTTCGATTTAATTATAATTTAATGACGAATCTATGACTAGTTGATGCCTATTTTATAAATTAATAGTTGTTGTTATGCTAGTATGCTAACAATGACAATTACATTCCACGTTTTAATAACCAATATAATTATACATAATTGTCACTGTTTCGAATTAATTAAGCTAGTACCTTTTTTGATTATAGTGTTATGTACTCGTAATATGTATATCCAATAGTAAAACACTAGCTAATTATCTTAGTCATTCACTTATTGTGTTACAAAATCACCATCGCAATTTACTTACATTCACCTAATTTAATATTCTTAATCACTTCCCCATTGATTATATATTAATGTCTGTACTTTCAAAGTAGTAACCTTTAAATGAAGGGTTGAACGGGGGTATAAATTGTTAACAGTCCCAGTATGGGCGCCAGTAAGGCCTATTGCCGCCCAACATGGGACCTACGTTATAAGTGAAGTCATTAATCATAGTATAATATTACATTTGTATTACTTGAGGCAACAAACCTTGACAATGGTTGGCCTGGTTGTGGTTCTTTTATATGTCGTTTTGGTATCATACATTAAGCATTATTCTTTTTTCCATGTTTTATTGTAGGTAGGTACGTCTAGCAGGAAACAGCGATTTGCTAAGTTATTTTCTATGTCGTTGACATTATTTATAAATAACGTAGAGAATATTGTGTGATTTGGAGTACACTGTGAAACTTAACTTGTATAGTAACAAAATGTTGGTAAGTAAATGTTTAATTTACCCACATTCATAATTATTTTGTCATTATACACGATAAAAATTATAATCTTCTATTAACGCGAACTGTTTGTCTCTCATTCTGGTTTCATAACCACTCCAAGTCCCAGTCCTTTGTAGGCCTTTGAAAAAAAAAAAAATATTTAAATCACTCAGTACTATAGAGGTTGTGCCCTCTTTTGTAATACAGGCCGGTCATAGTTGACGGCATCTGCTGTTCGAACGTTTAAGCGTGTGTCATTGAATGAGATTAGGTTTGACGTGAAAAATATAAACGGAAAATTATGTAATTAATGTGAAAACTCCTAAAATAATATCAAATTAAATCTTATAGGAAATTCATTTAAATAAAAGGGCACCCCCCGTACTTATCGACTTAAACGATGTCACAGAAAGTCCCAAGTCACAAACAATATATCAAACAAGAGACATGTTCAATCTCACATTAATGTAATCTGGTAACTGATAACATTACACATCATCAATTATGACTGATTAAATGCTAAGGATAGGAGGATATACGATAACATACTTACGTCATGTTATCTATCGTATTACATACATCTGTTAGTATAGTACCTGCTTTAGATCTCGAGGGAAGCAAACAGTAGGTATACGAGTAAGTTAGGAAATTCGGAGCAAGTCTGAAATCAGATCCAAAGGTAATTTCCTAGAGTGTTCTTCAAAGAATATGAGGCTTTCGAAATATCTGAGAAGAGGAGGTTCTAAATGGTAATGGTAAGTAACCTGAGGTTCATATTTTGCGATTTGTGTAAGTACCGACTATGCAAAAGAAAATAATGGCAATTTTCTCTTAGCAGCCATTATTTTTAAGGACTATTATATATTATTTTTAAGGACTATTATATATGTTCAGCGTTAGGAAGTTACAAGCATAGTGTCTGGATGATGAGCGAAAGAAATGTAACGAAATTTCTGCAAATACTCGTACGTTTGAAAACTATTAAGAACATTTGTGATCGCTCTAGCTTTATACTCGTAGCTTTTAGAACCGATTTAGATGAAATTCGGTATGCGAGTAGAGATAGTTTGAGTCCCAGGGAAGGACATAGGATACATTTTATCCCGATATACTCACGGGATCGAAACTTATGCGGGTGAAACCGCGGGGCGCAGCTAGTAATATTATAAATGCGAAAGTAAGTTTGTTTGTTACCTTTTCACGCCTAAACCACTGAACCGATCATCCTGAAATTTAACATATATGTTGTCAGGTGTACAGAAACGGACATAGGGTACCTATCATCCCGAAAAAAAGTGCTGTTCCCGAGAAAAACAACAATAAAAACTATAATGATAATTAATATATGGCGCCAATGGTCGTTGGCGCCACGTGTCTTTCGAATCATGATTAAGTTATATTAGAAACTCTAACTCGGGTGAGAAACCGCGGGGCGCAGCTAGTATTATTATATACGCATAAACCTTTCGAAACAAATTCTGTAAATGATGTTGGAAACCTCATGAAAGTCCGTTGCGAAGTTTAGAAGAACAATGGGGCCACAGACACGATAAGCGACTTCAATCTATGCATTACGACTATTAGAGCAATAGCGCACTAGCGGCTAGGCCGCAGCGGCCAGGTCGCGGCGGCCATCGAGATAGATACATTAGTATGAAATCGTCATAGAGCACACGCATCTGGCCGCACGCGGCCAGCGGCCACACTAAGCCGCAGCGGCCAGTGAGATCGAAGCGACGCATTAGCGGCCCATGTTCAGTCGCTGGCCGCTGCGGCCACTGAGATCAATTGCATTGTAGTTAAATCACCAGTGTGCGCGCACTAGCCGCGGCGGCCGCACGTATTGTGGAACTACAGCGTGATTTGTGATCATCGCGATGTCTTTCGACACGGAAAGGTTTATAACAGAGATTGAGACAAGGAGGGCGTTGTGGGACATGTCCTGTGATGACTACGCCAACCGCGACTTAAAAAATATGTATGAAATAATCCCTTTGTTCGCCTTTCACGTAGCAAGGGATGAACCCAATATTTTTTCCTTTTCTTTTTCCGCTGCTTACAAAGATACAAAAGTACTGCTATTTCCTCAACGTCCATTTTGAAGCGCGCTGTATGTGCAACTGACGATCGTAGCCGCGGTTTTGGCCGCGTCGCAAATCGCAAACCCTGCGGCCGGGCCGCGCGTCGTGGCCGCGCTGCCAGGTCGCTAGTGCGCTATTGCTCTTAGTATATAAAATAAAGCTGAAGAGTTTATTTGTATAACCGGTCAAGCCCCGCGCGTACCCTATGTAGTACGATACAATAGAAAATCAATTGTGTCTCATTAGCGGGGATCAAGCGATTAAACGCGCTAATCTCCGGAATTACCCTTCGGATTTGAAAAATTATATTTGCATTTGATAGCCCAATTCTTGAGGAGGTTACTGAACATTATGCTGAGACACTACGGAGCAGAGCTAAAACAAAAAAGTCAGAAAGAACACAGTAATAGCGCAGGCAGGCGATGCGATGCGGCTGGGTAGGTCGGGGGAACAAGAAATTTCACGCGGACGAAGTCGCGGGCAGAACCTAGTTTATAATTTACTAGCTTCCTAGCACCCGCGTATTTACGCGTGATTGAGTAACAAACATCCAAACATCTTCACAAGCTTTCACATTTATAATATTAGTAGGATGTATAGAATTAGAATTTTATTTATTTGTAAGAATGTAGCTTTACATAGTATGGTGTTAATATTTTTTAAGCTCTATACACTCTACCATAAGATATGGTGTACAAATATTCAAATTTAATTTTATATAACTAGTTCCAATTAATTTTAATATAGACGTTATGTAACTGCATAACCCAGCTGTTTTGTAAAAAACAGTCACAAGTCAACATTCAGAATTCCCGAAAGACATTGTAATTACGAACAAACTAATGCATCTAACAACTGAAACTGCGGCATTCGCTGTCCCACTGACACCGCCCGAGTTTTACTAACGAAGCTAATTACGATATCAGCTCGTCTATCCAGTGGTTTTGCTTTTTGTGATTTGAAAATGGGACATTTTTTAACCGACTTCAAAAAAGGACTTTCTTCTTTATAAAACGAGATACCAAATGAAGTCTTTGTCCTTCTCTGAAACATCACCCTTATTAAGGAATTTCTTCTTTAGCGTTGTTGGTAGGTACTCGCTTTTTGTTTTTTGAAACGTAACCTTCATTAAGGAATTTCTTTTGCATCGTGGATGGACATCCTTGAAAGTCGTATTTATTTATTTATTTATTAACCTTTTAACCGCCCGACTTTATATGAGATGTCGTGCCCACGGCGCCCGAAAAAAAAAACGAAAAATAAAATACTGATAAAACGAGCTGTGAGGATGTAATAATAATACAGATTAAACGAGCTGTGTTATTTGGTCGTATATATACGACCCTGGCGGAACGGACACGAAAATATTTGTCGGATTAATCCGACGTAAGCGGTTAAAAGGTTAAAACTTTATGCACAATTAAAACTGTACAAAGGCGGACTTAATGCCTTGGGTATTTTCTACCAGTCTACCTTAGGGTGATGCAGAGACATTGCACAGTAGGTGCAATAACAGAAAAAAAAAAGAAAATATTTATAACTAAGATATAAGAATAAATCATATTCATTTATTTGCATACCATAATGTGTATAAGGGTGTTTCAATAAGGCTTAAAGCTAAGATAGTCTTTTTGTTGTTGTTTTAAAACACGGCAATTATTAATGCGTTTTAAAATTGAGTGGTCTTTGAACAGTCCACCTTTAATATCATGATGTTGACTTAACACATCATCATCTGCCTAGCCTTTTCCCAACTATGTTGGGATTGGCATCCAGTCTAACTGGATGCAGCTGAATACCAGTATTTTACATGGAGCGACTGCCTTTTTTTTTTTTCGCTGAGAAATGCATTACGCATCCCCGCTCGTGGGGGACGAGACGGGGTATGTGGGACTCCTGTCGGAATGACACCGACAGTATACCCACTAAAACTCAGCGGTGTTCCCACATCGCCGTGATGGGAGGGTCATGGGAAACCGGCTCAGCCTATATGGAGCGACTGCCTGTCTGACCTCTACAACCCAGTTGCTGGGTAATACGATACCCACTGGTAAGACGGGTTGTCAGACTTTCGGGCTTCTGACTACCCGTAACGACTGTCAAAGATCCACGAATGACAGCCGGGACCAACGGTTTAACGTGCTTTCCGAGGCACGGAGGGGTCGCGGTATGTAAAGATGGTCACCCATCCACAGACCGACCGCGGCAAGCGTAACTTAACTTGATCGATCGACCTGTGCGGCTGTTATTACTTAGCCATTGGCCCCTCACACTCTTGACTTAATAAACTTACAGTAAATAGCCTAATAGTGGAGACCCTCGACCAACACCTCAGGAGGCTCTCATTGCGCAGTTGGGTCAAAGGCTTGATTCAGAAAACAGTACTCCTGGATACGGCACGCGTAGCGAGGAGGTTCCTCTCTCTAGAGCCCTAACCATCTACAGCTTGGACCCTGTTCCTGATGCTGATGGGCCAATAATTAAAAAAAGGAATTAAGTAATATGTATGCAATAAAGAAAATATTATAAACATTTATTTGAGACCACAGAGACATGCATACCTACCCCGTTACTAATAAACGTTGTATAGCGTCTGTGAGATGTTGAGGGTCGTAAGGATATTTAGAAAGAACAAATCAGATTGGCTGCCAAAAGTATAATGTCTATATTTAATACATATTGTAGCGAAATGTAATGGAAAGACACTTCACCGACAAACACGTTTAATTTTTGTATAAAAAATCGAAAACACAAATAGAAAAAAAACTTTTTAACAAAAAAATTAAACCTCCGAAAAAACTGAAAAGCAAAAAATAAAAACCTTTTTTATTTTACCTTAATAAACAAGTTCTTAAACTAATGCAAGTATACCTAAGTAATTTTGAGTCGGCGCCAGGTCGTGCGGAGAGCGCATTTTTTGTTTGGAATGTTATATTTATCGCTAGAGATTTCACGTTGCATTATTAATTTGATTTAGTTATTTCTTTAAATTTAAGGTAATTTAGTGATCATTGTTCATTGATTGTTTGGCGCCGACTCAAAATTTCTTAGGTATACTTGCATTAGTTTAAGAACTTATTTATTAAGGTAAAATAAAAAAGGTTTTTATTTTTTGCTTTTCAGTTTTTTCGGAGGTTTAATTTTTTTGTTAAAAAGTTTTTATTTTATAATTTTTTGAGGCTATAATTTACTAATTACTACATGCTTAATTTTTGACTACTCTTAAAATAGCTACCTACCTTACTTTAGATATTAACTGTTATATAATCCTACTTTAATTATTCTTTTTTGTATAGTAAAATACTTAAAAAAACAGGCTTTATATACCAACATAGATAGGCCTTTTATTTTAATTGTAATACACAGCTCAGCATTAAAATCTGTGAATGAACAATAAATCACCCCTATTTTCCCACCCTTAGGGTAGGATGTTTTTTTCCAAATTTACATGGGACCAACTTCGAGGTATGTCCTATCCAATAAAAAAAGAATTATTAAAATCGGACTACTCTGTATAAAGTTATGCGTGGTCATACATTACAATCAGTAAGTGAACAATCAATCATCCCCTGTTTTCCTACCCTTAGGGTTGGATTTTTTTTTCCAAATTTATATGGGACCAACTTCGGGGTATATTCTTTCCAATAGAAAAAGAATTATCAAAATCGGATTGCTCTGTAAAAAGTTATGCGTGATCATACATAAAAAAAAAAAAAAAAAAAAAAAAACAAGAAATATACGCGTCGAATTGATAACCTCCTCCGTTTTTTCGTCGGTTAAAAAATATAAAAAAGAAGAACTAAATATGAAAACTTGTCACATGGGTTTTAAATAATAAGAAACTATTGCATTACATTTTACATTTAGGTTTTAGTATCAAAAATAAAATTTAGGTTTTCAATACGACGCGACGAGTCTAATATCGATTGCAATCAATATTGATCCACGCCAACGTGGTTGAAAATAAGTCCTCAAAAAAATACCAACCTGCTATAGCGTTAAAGGAAAAAATATAAGGTCTATAACTACAGGGTAAAAAAAGGTAATTGGGGAATCGATCTTGGTCCTGGAATACTTGCGGACTGCGGCCTGTGGCTCGGGTGGTCGAAAAGCAGCCAGCCGGTCAGGAGTCCAAATATAAGATGTCTGGGTGGGTGGATGGAGCCGAATAAATCGGCTCGCAGAAAATTCGGACTTCTATCTGGGGCAAAAATTATCACCATAAGAATCCCGAGTTGCAAGCAGATCTCATTAAACCCCAAAAAAAACGTACAATTATACATACCAGACAATAGGATTCAATCAAAACGTGAAATGTAGGTAGTCTTCCGTCGAAGATGTGGGGAAACCTTTAGCACAGAACGGATGGCATTAATATATTGAAACATGACGAAAGGCTATGAAAGGCCAAAAAGATAAAAAATACATACCCCGAATCAAATAATTAATAACACGATGAACTTGCACGATCCAATAAATTATAATTTGCTGTTTTAGTCAGTAAATTTTGGTGTTTCTTTCACAATAAATAAAAATTCCGGACGTCGTATGAGAGAAAATTGAGACAAGTGAAGTATGTCACCAGGAAAAAATCTCATCTGACGTAAAAGAAATTATTTCAAAATTATTATAAAAATAAAGGTTTTTGATAGGGCCAGTACAAAAAAAGGTTGATTATAATGTTGAAGAAGGACGAATGGCGAAAATAATCAACATGGAGTAACTACTAATGCTGCAATATATATAAAGCAAGTAAAATAACATACAACGCTAATTAAGCATAAACTTGATACATAATTATAACTGAGCATACATACACAATAGTGTAAAGGAGAGCATACACTTTATCGGTATAGTTACATTATTATTTTTTTTCTTTCGAAAGTCAAATTACTGACGACTGAATGAGAAAAACGGTGTGATTCATCTGATATGATAATGTTTATTAGTAAAAGGGTAGGTATAGTAGGTACACACGGCTACACATCAAGCTATACATGACCAGTATAAAATAAGCTGACTTCTGATTGTACGAAAAATCTATACAGGGTGTTACGGAAAGGGTATATCAATACAAACGGATTGAAGAGTGCATCTGGTCCAGAATCTCTGTACAAAATTTCAGCTCAAAAGCATTAACTTTGAAAATGCTTAATATTTTTTTATTTCGACATCACGGCGCTGCACTGGCGCGCGGCGGCGTGATGTGCATGTACCAGGCGCACAGACACACTACAGATAATGGATAATGACCCTCGTAGTGCGGTGACACGTTTTTTATGATTTCAATTTAATAAACTATCGAAATAAAAATATAATTAAGCATTTTCAAAGTTACTGCTTTTGAGCTGAAATTTTGTACAGAGATTCTAGACCAGATACACTCTTCAACCCGTTTGTATTGATATACCCTTTCCGTAACAATCTGTACAATGCGAGATCAACTCAAACAGGAAACGTATAGCTTGATGTTTAGCCGTGTGTACTGTTAGTAAAAAAAACTTAAAGCTAATATTGGTTTCTAAAATATATTAATGCTAGGTAAAGTTTAGAGCCGAACTGCACACTATTCACGAAGTACACGTAGACGTACCTATGAACTCCTAACCTGTGACGTAACATAGAACAATCCCACCTACCGCACAACGTGCTCAGGATGCTGTGAGAACTGCCACGCATTCTGCGTCGGATCGAGGCAAACTACTGCCGAACTATATCAATAAAAGGGCACGAAAGCCAAAAATCCTCGCAACAGCGAACATCGACGAAGCGCTAGAAAAAACCGGCAGCCCTGTCAGTATCCTCGATTGCGTTTTGATACTGGACACGCAGGGAGCTGTATGACCTTTGCGAACACCTCACCTACAGACTGCATGTGTAGAATGACTTGCAGTAAGCTCTGAAGGGTGTAATTTTTGTTTTTTATTAAAAAACTAGCTGTGCCTCGCGGTTTTACCCGCATAAGTCTCGATCCCGTGGGAATATCGGGATAAAAAGTATCCTATGTCCTTTTCCGGGACTCAAACTATCTCTATACCAAATTTCATCTAAATCGGTTCAGTGATTTAGGCGTGAAGAGGTAACAAACATATAAACACACACACACACACTCACAAACTTTCGCCTTTATAATATTAGTGTGAAGTGTGATATTTTGTTTTACAGTTTTAGTGGTCATTAACATGTACAGGGTGAAATTGAGTTCATGGGCATCCTTTTAAGGGGTCATTGTACTCATCAATATGAACAACTTTTACTATGAGACTAAACCTAAAATCGCGAAAAAAAATCAGCTGTTCCTTGCATTAATTATGTTCACATAACTCGTCAAAATGATTTTTTCGCGATTTCAGGTTTCGTCCCATAGTAAAAGTTGTTCATAATGATGAGTACAATGACCCCTTAAAAGGATGCCCATGAATCCTGAACATGACCTAACGTACTTAAGTATTGGTTTAATATTTCGGAGCAAAACACATGAAGTTCATCGGTTATTCAACCCATATTATTATTTCATGAACCTATTGACCTGTAATAGCTAATTGACCAACTGAGTCCAAACCGAAATTGAAATTCACGGCCAGTAGGTATAATAACCATTATCAAGGTTAATTCGGGGTTCTCGTTAGGGTCAAGTTTATTGAGGGTGTAAAAACGTCTTTGTAATATGTGTTGCATAGTTAATCATCATCAGTCTATAACGTTCCCACTGCTGGGACACAGGCCTTCTCTCAGTGAGAGGGAGTGGGCTGTAATCCACCACTCGGGCCCAGTGCGGGTTGTTACATGTCATATGTCTTCGAATTTTTGGTTTTAGGACATACCGGTTTCCTCACGATGTTTTCCTTCACCGTTTTGAGAGTTGCGGTGTCGAAATAATTTACACAAAATAAAGCGCCTGTCTGGGTTCGAACCTACGACCTACAACTCGTAAGTCGCGTCTGTTACTACAGGGATGGTTTATGTTCTGCCAATTTTTAACTTGTAATAAGGCCCGGACTCTACTGAAGCGGAGCTGGGCAGCGCGGAGCGGAGACGTGCAGGAATCGTCCAATCACAGACGAGACGAGCGACGCGATAAGGATTTCAACCATTGTGATTGGTCGATTCCTGCACGTCTCCGCTCCGCTCCGCTTCTGTGGAGTCCGGACCTAACCGCTGTACTAATAAATGTGATAACCTAATCGCCTCTGTATTCCAATAGCTATCTGAGTAATGGTTGAACAGTGGAATGGATCCCAGCGTAAAGACGTTAGTGCTACAATATTCCGTGTGGCAACACCAGGCTATCTTACGGAGATTATAACTGCCTTGTGGACGATAACTTGTACGAAGATTATGGCAGATTTATAGACTATAATATCTTTGTTTATACACCTGCTGGTACTAGCTTGGTAATAGCTTTAGGTACTAGACAGCCTTGTTGTTAAGTGGTTCAATAATCACGTCACATCACACTAATATTATAAAGGCGAAAGTTTGTGAGTGTGTGGGGGTGTTTGTGTGTGTTTATATGTTTACTTCTTCACGCTCAAACGGCTGGACCAATTTTGATAAAATTTTGTATGGAGGTAGCTGACAACCTGGATTAACACATAGGCTACTTTTTATCCCGATATTCCTACGGGATCGACATTTACGCAGGTGAAACCGCGGGGCGCAGCTAGTAGTCAATTAAAGACTAGCCTTATCGCCATTCTGTGTACAGAACACTAAGTTCATATTATGTGGTTGTTGGAGGTGATAAGAGGCCTTGATCAACTCACTGTAGCCTGTAAAACTGTAGCAGTATCTACAACGACACATGCGAACCACGCGTCATACTGACGTCACGCAAAATCCTGAATCTCGCAAGCAGAGTTTACCGCGCGACTAGCATAGATACAACGGCGCGACATGAATCATCGGGCAGTTGCCCGCCAGACACAACCCCCGTCTGGTCGGAGAATCCTCCCTTTTCTATAGAGGACGAGTGGAAGTGAAGTTTACACAAGACCTTACGGGGACGTATCGACTACCCAGAGCTCCATGGTCTTTTCTGCCGACTATTTTGTGCCTGACAAATACATCGGACACCGTCAGTGACAATCTATTTGCGCAACTGCCAGCCAAAACTGTAGCCAGAGCCGAATCCCCATTCTGTCGTGCTGAATGTGATGTGTTTGCGGATGAATGGATTAAAATTATGCGTAGGTATATGTCTAGTGTTCTATGAGAGAAAGTATGCAAGGGATTCCACTGTTCCATGTTAGTTTTAAATTAAATTATATTATCGTCAACGTAATAATTGTGTCTACATATGTTAATTAATATAATTAGTGTTGTACTGTTTATTTAACAATAAATAAATGTGCGCTACGAGAATTCCCAAATTAAGGCCAGGTATTCCCAATTTTACATCACTTTGATTTAACAATAAACAAAGAAATCGTGATTTTTTAAATCGAAAAAAAAAACTTGTTCTAGTTTACTTTATGTATTTTGACAATTTGTGGTTCAAAACACGATATCGAAAACTTCACTCGATCAAAAAAAAATCCGAAAAACAGGCTTAATCGATATTTTTTTTATGTTTTTCTTGTTTTACTCATAGTTTATAAATGTTTTACTACTAAAAAATCATATCTAAAAAAAGGCAATAACGTAGAGAAAAGTAATTTGTGGTTGCATTTTACAAAATAGCTTAATTCTTTTAATAATAAATTATTATATAACACAGCGGCTCGCGTTCGTCAATATCCAGCTTTATAACCACTCATACCTTGAACCGCTCTGCCGCCCGGCCCCCGACAGGACCCCGATTCAGTATTTGTCAGTACCGCTTCGGCTATCAGACGGGGAACCCGTGTCACTTTGCTTGCGCTCAAAAGACCCGATTGACAACGTTTTATGTTCTGAAGAAATTATGTAATAAAGTAAAATGAAATATAGATGTAAAATATAAGGCCTCGTATTTTTATTTTTTCCAAATTTTGTAGTTTTCATTCATAAAATAATTTTTGAAATGGTTTAAAATCGTAATCTCATGTCAATGTCAAAACATTGTCAGAAATTTAGGGAGGTAAACGTACCTATTTTAGACAGTTCCCAATGTGTAATGGTGTTTTCAATATATTCAGCAAAACTATTTTTATAAATATTTTATCTATTTATTGATACAGGGTGTAAAAAGACTTATAGCCGTCGTACATCAAACTAAGTAACATTGCACAAAAGATCTGTGACAAAAGTAATTGCTGGAAATCGACTTTAATTTTTGGTGTGAAATTTTGCTGTATGCGCACTACCACAAACAGCAAATTTTGCACCCGCATGTAACTGTACAGGGGTCCTGGAGGTATTTAAAGTTGTGTTATAATATCAAAACTTGTTTTCGTAAAAAATATCGTTTATGCTCACTAGTTCCTTCGCGTAGTTCCTTTGAAGGAACTACTGAGAATTTTTGGATCAGTAGTTCCTTTGCAAAAGCTGAAGGAACTACTGAGACTAGATATTTCCTTTAGCAGTTCCTTTGAAGGAACTACTGAGAACTTTTTGATCAGTAGTCCCTTTGCAAAAGCTGAAGGAACTACTGAGACTAAATAGTTCCTTTGAAGGAAATAAACATATATAATGCTGCCCGCTGCTGCCGCATGCAGGACCGTAGGTTCGGTAGGAAAAGAAAGAGAAGCGCGATGACACAACGGTGGTAATTTATTGCAAATATGAAGCTATTATCTATTTACAAAAACTATTTAATAAAAAATAATCCATCACTGAATGCAGTTTGGCATCAGAAATTTAATGGTATATTTTTAATTATAATTAAAAATAAAATACTTTTACAAAGCATTAAAGTAAAAATACTTGCATACGAAATTGTTCCATAGACTCTTACCACACCTCGGACACTCCATACAACGCTCGCAAAATAATTACCTATTACTACTACATAAACAAATGAAAATGCGAAATCTTACAAACAGTTTATGTAAATACGAATTCGGAAAAGCATCACAATATCCAACCATCGTGATTAAAACTCAAATAAAACTTTTAAATCGCATAATTGTGTGTTCGTATCAGCAATACAGCACTGCGGTTCGCGAGCGCCCTTGCTAAAGAGTCGGCGACGAATACCTCGAAGTGCGGGGTGAGGTTGTATCTGATAATGAGGTCGAGGAAGGGAGTGTCCTTTCTGTACGTAGTACTATTAAGTATTCTGTGCTCTTACTGATAAGGAGTATGATTGCATTTGCGAAAACAAACGCGGTTGTTGAACTATTTGAGTACCTACGTACTTGTGTCCGTACTTGGAAGCAAATACCTGGTGTAAAAACCCGGTCGCATAAATACGTACCTTCCCTACTCGCCCGATCACACGTTTCCGTAACGCGTTCGCCAGTTTACTCCCCAAGTCAAGCGCGCCTAAAGAAGTTTCACTTCAAAAAATTTTTGACAAAAAATACCGACTCCCAAAAATACTACAAAGTGAAAAACAACATTAATTTCGGATGTCGGTGTCTTTGGATTTGTATATTACTTTTTTGCCACCGACTTCCGAAATTAAAGTTATTTTTAGTTAAAAATCTTATATATCCAAAAAATGTATGTAATGTGCCGTCCACAAAACATGGAATAGAAAGTGAAACATCTACCATGGAACAACTAGCATCACAATTTAATATTAAAAAAATAGAGCCTTGTGGTCTTTTTATTGATAAAGAGTTACCTTTTCTAGGTGCAACTCCGGACGGAGTTGTGCAGGGAGAAGACACAATAGTAGAAATAAAGTGTCCAATTTCTGCATTCAGGACTTCGTTGGACGATGCAATAGATTAAAAAAAACCGAGTGTGCTTATGACCACACGACTGAAGTGAAACTTCAAACGTATTTGGCTATGAGAGGAAGAGAGAAAGAAAATGTGCGCGCGCACTGCTTTCTCTTGCTTATATCCCCCACTCAACTCCCGTTCGCCTCGCCCGTAGCCCTTAGACATGGGTCGTACTTGCAAAATCGAGTACCAGGGCTTCCAAGTACGTCCACCTTAAGAAACCAGGGCCTAAAACCAGGGCTCGAGATACTTTCAAGTATTTTCTATCTGCATCGAAAACTGATCCATAACTTCATACTAATAAGAAGTACAATCGCGTAATCAAACAAAAGCCCTGTTGGAAGTAAAAAGTACTTGCATAGGAAATTGATCCGTGATTTCCTATAAATAAGGAGCACAATCGCGTTTACAAATAAATACTTTTACAAACCATTAAAGTAAAAATACTTGCATTCGAAATTGTTCCGTAGACTCTTACCACACCTCGGACACTCCATACAACGCTCGCAAAATAACTACCTATTACTACTACATAAACAAATGACGTTTGTATACGTGCAAATGTGTGCGTGAAATCTAGTAGCGTAAAAAAAAATGGCGCGGAAAGCAATTTGTGTCGGGGAACCGAACGACGTCGCCGGAACGTGTGCATTATTATGAAGTGACCATGTAGTTCAATTGTTTATTTATATAGTCGGGTTCGTAATGAAATAAAAACACTAAAATAGTTTAGTTTAAATGACTTATCTGTAAATAATGGGTTATTAAATCGCATGTTATTAAAAATGCGAAATCATACAAACAGTATATGTAAATACGAATTCGGAAAAGCATCACAATATCCAACCATCGTGATTAAAACTCAAATAAAACTTTTAAATCGTATAATTGTGTGTCAGCAATACAGCGCTGCGGTTCGCGAGCGCCCTTGCTAAAGAGTCGGCGACGAATACCTCGAAGTGCGGGGTGAGGTGCGGTATCTGATATGAGGGCGAGGAAGGGAGTGTCCTTTCTGTACGTAGTACTATTAAGTATTCTGTGCTCTTACTGATAAGGAGTATGATCGCATTTGCGAAAACAAGCGCGGTTGTTGAACTATTTGAGTACCTACGTACTCGAGCGTCGAGCCACGACGGAGCGAGATACTTTCAAGTATTTTCTATCTGCATAGAAAACTGATCCATAACTTCATACAGATAAGAAATACAATCGCGTATTCAAAAGCCCCGTTGGAAGTAAAACTACTTGCATAGGAAATTGATCAATGACTTCGAATAAATAAGGAGCAAAATCGCGTTTACAAATAAATACTTGCAAACCATTAAAGTAAAAAAAACTTTTTAAGAAAAAAAAACCGACTTCCAAAAAAAACTTTACAAAGTGAAAAATAACTTTAATTTCGGAAGTCGGTGTCTTTGGATCTTTATTTTAGTTTTTTGCCACCGACTTCCGAAATTAAAGATATTTAATTTTCACTTTGTAGTGTTTTTTTGAAAGTCGGTTTTTTTTTCTTAAAAAGTTTTTATTTCACGCTTTTTAGTGGGTCTGCTTATAATTTATCTAAGTTACAATAGCCTAGTGATCATCGCCTTTTACAAACAAAATATTGCTTTTCCCGATACAGGGAAGTTAATTGTTGAGGAGTTCTCCAGATCCACCATCAGCTCCGTATCACCATTCACATTCTGACGAGCATAAATTGCTTAGCAACCATATTAAAGTAATCGAATCGCAACCCGTGAAATACTTAGATATTATTGAGTAGTTCCGGTGGCCATCTGTGGTCTTCATCATCAGTTCCACATCACCAAATAGTGCTTTCCGAGAGCAAATGCACGAGTTACTATAAAAAATACCCAAATCGCTATAGGTGTGCCTATAATATTTGAAGAGTTCCTTCGATTTCTCCAGGATCCCATCATCAAATCCTGCCCTGATGTTTTTAGACTAGATGCTGATAATCCTGGCTGCAGCATCAGGCCAGACTTGTCAACATTACATTGAACTTAAAATTTAGTCCTGTTTAAAATGAGCCCAAACACGACTACGGTGCTGTAATTTCAAGGTTGGTACTTTTTCTAATGCTCCTGGCTTCAGCATCAGGTCTTTATGTACTTCGGTGTTCCTCATTAACAGTACGTTTATCCACACATCGAGCCCTTTTCAATGAGCCCTAACACGATATATCTGCTGTTAGTTGTCGAGGAGTTAGGTACTCTGCAGACTATCCTGACTGCAGCATCAGGTCATGACTTGATGATCATGAGACCAAATGTGGCAAATGCCCTATCAAACATCAAAACAATTGACTAAAACAGTCCTTGCCTGTTCGAGTAACTTCTTACTGTTAAGGAGTTGTAACTTCCATCATCAGCCCAGCTACCTGAGATGGTGACAACCATACGCAAATACACAAGATACTTCGTAAAATATGCGAAAAACAATAAGTGAGCCTATAAAATTTAAAGGTTGCCCTCGATTACTCTAAGATCCCATCATCAGATCCTAACTTGGTGACAGTGGGACCACCTCAAAACTATCTACTTTGGAACAAAAAAAGAATTTTGAAAATCCGTCGACAATTGGCGGAGTATTCGATGAACAAACATACAAAAAAAAAAACATACAAACAGCCGAACATAGTACCTCCTCCTTTTTGTGAAGTCGGTAAAAAATACTTGCATACGAAATTGTTCCAAAAGGAGCATGATCGCATTTGCGAAAACTGACGCGGTTGAGTACCTACGTATTTGAGCGAGTAGCCGTATAAGATACTTAATAGTCTTGCAAGTATTTTGAGTCGGTACCCGGTGTGCGTACTTGGAAGCAAATACCTGGTGTAAAAACCCGGTCGCATATTTATGCGACCGGGACCGGGTTTTTACACCAGGTATTTCCAGCTATTTTTTACGTACCTTCCCTACTCGCGATCACACGTTTTCGTAACGCATTCGCCAGTTTACTCCCCAAGTCAAGCGCGCCTAAAGAAGTTTCACTTCAAAACTTCAAACGTATTTGGCTATGAGAGGAAGAGAGAAAGAAAATGTGCACGCGCACTGCTTTCTCTTGCTTATATCCCCCACTCAACTCCCGTTCACCTCGCCCGATCACACTTTTCGTAACGCGTTCGCCAGTTTACTCCCCAAGTCAAGCGCGCGTAAAGAAGTTTCCCTTCAAAAATACTTGCATACGAAATTGTTCCGTAGACTCTTACTGATAAGGAGCATGATCGCATTTGCGAAAACTAACGCGGTTGAGTACCAACGTATTTGAGCGAGTAGCCGTATAAGATACTTAATAGTCTTGCAAGTATTTTGAGTCGGTACCCGGTGTGCGTACTTGGAAGCAAATACCTGGTGTAAAAACCCAGTCGCATATTTATGCGACCGGGACCGGGTTTTTACACCAGGTATTTCCAGCTATTTTTTACGTACCTTCCCTACTCGCGATCACACGTTTTCGTAACGCATTCGCCAGTTTACTCCCCAAGTCAAGCGCGCCTAAAGAAGTTTCACTTCAAAAAAATAAGGTTTTGGAGGAAAACGAAAGATGGACTTTCCATAAATTTGAAACATCTTTGGTACATTCAGGTGCAGGGACAACTACACATAACTGGTAGAAAAACATGTATTTTTGGCGTATGATCGGGATGTAAAAATCATATCAAAACTGAAATTATACAGAAAGACGATCATTATTGGGCAAAATTCATGAGACCTAAATTAACAAATTTTTACTCATCCATCATACCTACATGTTGCCAGAGTTATGTGATACCAGACATACACGGAATGTGGAAATTAGGGATTTAAGGGAATTCACATAAATAATAATAATTGACCATAATGCCTTAGAAGTTAGGTCGGCCTTTGGTGTGTGATGCAACATGTATCGACTACCTTGCGCCACCCCATCTTCCTATTACGGTTGGCTGTGCTAGTGCGATTACTGCGGGTGCAGAAAACCTCAAACAGCGCAAATAGATACTCTAATCTTATTCCGACTTATATGTACCAGCCGTTTGGGGCTGATACACTAGGGCCATAAGGTCCGAGTGCCTACTTAATTTTTCGATAAATCGCCAAGCGATTGGTCGACTCTTCACGTGACCAGAGGACTAGCCTATTTTTTGGCCAAAGATTCAGCAAAAAGAAAGTAATTTTAAGGCTTTGTCATGGCAAAGGATTTTATTACTAATCAAGTTATTTTGAATCTTATTTCAATGAGTTTAGAATTCATGTTACTTTATTTCGATACCACGATGCCGGGAAATGACGCGACGTGCCGCGGGACGCTGCGGCATGACGCAACGCGCCAGGGATGCTGCGGCATGACGTGTCATGCCGTTTCATTCCACGTAATGCCGCGGCGCGCCATTGCATCCCGCGGGACGTGTGGGTCACGTTGTGTCGAGGAATTATGATTGCTAAGCTAGTTGAAATAAGATTGAAACTTGTGCTGCGGTCATTTCGGTTAATGGGACGCAGTCCGGTCTGTGCGGGCTTTTAGCAGGATGCCACGGAACGCCGCGGGATGCCGCAGCGCAACCTGCCGTGGCACGCTGTCAGTGAGCTGAGCGCCGGCTCTATTTGGCTGTCGATGTCTTATGGTGACAAATATATGGCGATAGAGCAATGGTCTTTGGTCGGTCATAGAACACTAATGAAGTAGGTACTTATATTGCGGATTTCGATGTATATGCGAATGATGAGTGTCTCATGTTTGTTTTGTTATACCTACTTATTATTTACCTGCCCATTTAAAAGAATTTTATATATACTGTACATAAAATGTGAATGTAATAAATTAATGTTAAGTTTAATCATTTTATTTCTTGACATCCTTCCAACAATAGTTCAGTTCACCCTAACTGAATCAGTATGTCAGTGCGAGTGGGATAGAATGATACATAGCGCGGGGAAGTGGGGACAAAATCTGAATTTTAGCTGAACTATTACCAGCCCTTAAGAGGAAATGCGGTTGAAAAGACTTTTGAAAAAGCCTAAGTAAAAAGTTATAATTCGAGGTTTGGCTCTCGCCTATTTCCTCCTCCAATGTTGAAACAATTTAAAAGATATTTCATAAACTGAATAAGAAGAATGTATACTGTGACCCTTTTTTTTAGTTTTTCATTCATATTTGTCAAATTTGTACACTAGGCCTGTGTTGACAACAGTTTAAATCGGCATATTTGGAGGGTTCTAGTGCATATACAAATAATGTATCATTAAAAAGTAGTTAATATTTATTATTCTAATAAATAAATCATTACTTTATGGTCACTAACCGGAAATAAAACGATACTTATATGGTGTACATAATAAAGAGTATTCTATTTTATAAAACAAGCGAGAGGGTTTCTATGGAGAAAGAACCACCCCGCATTTCCTCTTAAAAGCCCCGCGCTGTCGTACTAGTCTCACAGTACTTGCAAGCAGCTAGATCCAACAAATTGTTCAATTCGATATTCACAGTGTGGCCCACTGGGCTCTGTCCAAGTTATTAGTTCGGGAAGTTTAACGTCATTGGGTGCAACCGGAACTTCGGTTTAGACATATTGCTTTTACAGTTCAACAAGGAGTTTCCCTTTGAAACGTAACGGCCTAAGTCTGAGAACCGATGGTTATACTAAACTTACTAATCGTAATTTATTGGGAGTTTCTTTGCAACGATTCTGGATGCAGTTATAAAGTGGGTATTCTGTTTGTGTTTTTTTTATATGACGATTCAAAAATACACACGGCATTGTTCAAGTTTTCACTTCTGTCGGCACTCCCGGAGTGCCACTATTTTTTTTCATTATTCACAAACACACATACTTTTTTATTCTCTTACAATTTTATATTTTCAATTCAATTTTCATTATTACTCGCCAAGCTTCCTAGTTTGATGGCAAGTAGCGCTTGTTAATTAATACTATTTTTTTTCATTATTCCGTTTTTTATTTATTCGTAATAAATTATATTTTACTTATGCACGTGTTACTGTGGCAATAAACCAATTTTCCTTTCTCTCTTCTTATCAATAATAGCCAATTATCAATGGGACATTTGACACGAACAGCACATTTAAACCACGCTCAAGAGCTGTCAGTATTATTATTGTTATGGCATATTGACACTGATGGCTCTTAACCGGTAGAATGCCGTAATTACAGACACAATTAAAAATCCATTGTGTCTCGCGTGGATCCACGTTTTAGCATACGAGGGGTTAAAGGCGTTCGCGTTCAGTTTCATTGGTGAACTTCGCCCTTAGGACGCCCACATTTGCCATTTAGAGAACGCAAAAGTCATGCCTCCTTTATCCTGAACAAAAGTTCGCCAGTCGCCGTCAGTAAACTATTTTAATAAAGCCCAACAAGAGGGTGGCTAGTCAATGTTTACAATTCATTGCAACGCCATCAGATAAACAGTTAGACAGACGACAAAGGGGTTTTCTAGAGGACGTTTTTTTTTTAACGTTGAGGTACGAAGAAATATCTATAGATACAATATGCGCTAGTATTATGAGTCATGGACTTATTGACGGACAGACTAACCAAACAAAAACTGTTTAGTAGAAGAAGTACATGAAATAAAGACAATCATGTTCTTCGTGGGTATAGAGTTGCCACAAAAAATATTGTTAATTATATTTCATGTTTTTTTTTGTGTGTTCGCAAAGAAAGAAAGAAATATATATTATTTGGTACAGACTCAGGAAATACAAATAGTAAAATGGGAGAATTTAAAACTAGTAAATGAAAAAAATATTTAGTTCGTAATAGGTTTTAAAAACACGCTAAATAATATTTTAAAACAAGATGAGATTGGTATTTCCTAACCACCTACTCCCAAATTAAACACCGAAACAAACTCAAAGTTGAAAGACTCTTTTAAAAAGTCCAGACATGGACTTTTTGGACCACTTTTTGGACTTTGTGGACCATGCAAATTATTGAGATGGTCTTTGAGAAAAAAATATTTGGAAAACCGAAATAAAAAATCAAGTGTGGATTGAGTTGTCTGGCATTATTGCTGAACTGGGCCTTTTTGGCGCAGCCGTGAGGCATACTTTCCTGCTAATTACTTACATCGGATTTTACGCTTTTTATTTGATCTTTGTTTTGTTTTTTATCTGATGTATCTAGTGTATTGTGTGTCCTTTAGTCTGTGCTAAATAAATGTATTTTCTTTCTTTCTTTCTTTATATTTATTTCCAAAGGATGTCGCAGGCTCCAGCTAGTTTGACAAGTACTACTGTGACGTCATTTCCATACACTTTCTTCAGCCACCCATGTACGCGATACTTTAGTCTGTTAATATTTACGCAAAGTCAACAGAGGGGGACTTACAATAACAGGAGAGACACAAGTCGTTTACTTTGCAAACACGTCATCTCTACAAGCCGCATCTTCACGGCTGTGTGCTCCGGGGTATACAGAGATGTTAGGTGAAGTTAATTGGTACGTCTAGAGAATCATACTTGAAAACACAAAACACGAAAACAGGCTAATGGTTTTGAGTATGAATGTCTACACACACACACGCACGCAACAAACACTCTTAAGCCGCGTACGCACGAACGAACAAAAACATGGTGAACACGAACATCGAACACTTTGTTCGCACGTGCGTACCACTAGCGAACATAACACTGTGTTCGTCAAAAATGTTCGTGGCGATCCAATATGATCATGTTCACCATGTTTTGTTAGTTCGTGCGTAAGCGGCTTAAAAAACACTCTTTTCTTGCGAATATTTTTTAATCGCACAACTGTACTCTTTCACAATCCAACAAAGACTGGCTTTGCACTACATTTTTCCATTTGAAATGACTTGCTCCACCCAAAAATAAACTAACGATAATATCATAACCGATTTTTATGTGTTGCCAAAGTAGAATAATAAATTAAACTTAAATATAAATTTAGTTGCCATAAAGAAAATACATTTTAAAAGTTTGTTATAATATTAATATTTTGTACTTGGACAGTGTTGCCACAGTGGATTCGGTGTTAAAATAATACTTCAAAAACTATTAAATTAAAGAAATCACGACAAATGTTTTAGGATTATTATTGTAGTAGGTAACTGTTTTTCGCCATAAACTTTTTTAAGAATAGCCCAAGTTTTAACGGTTCTAAATCAAAAGTCATTTATCCAAACTCATAGGTGAGAATCAGCACTTTTCGAACGTCAAAATTACATAATACAGTCCCCCAATACGCCCGCCCTTCACCACTTCCTAGTGCTTCAACCGGGAAGAAGAAGTGGCGTAACAAACTCCCCAGCAGCACAGCTGTCTGTTCAGTAAGAAAAACTGATTCTACTCGTATACAAAAGTAGGTATGCAAAGTTGTTAACATAACGAGATACAGAACATTAAATTAAATTATTTGCCATAATATGTATACTAGCACACGCCAATATAGCAACAAATATGTTCATTGGAAACTATTGCTTGAGTATAGTTTTCATTGTATTTGTAGTTGTACAAATAAAAACCAAAAATGTAAACAAAACTTCATGCCTAAATAAAGGGCGTGCTCGCTTATGCGGGCTTTACACAGGTACACAGCCGAATTCCCATTTAGACAGTTGATTTTCGCTACACGGCAAAAATCGACTGTCTAAATGGGAATACCGCTAGGCCGCAGGTGACTAAAATCGCAAGCTCTAAAGTAAAAAAAAAATCGAAACTTATGTAGGTTTCGATTTTTGTCGTGGGGCGACGCGACAGGTCGCATGCGGCGGGTGGCTAAAATCGACCGTGAAAATTATCAGTCGCAGGCGATGGCCCGCTGCATCAAGGTGAACCTTTCGATTCAAAATGAACTAGTCTCCTCTGATTTTTATCGACAGGTATATATGGGGTGGCAATTCCGATTGTGAGGCCATTTGGTAAGCGACCAGCCGCACAGCAATAATCGACCTATGGTTTAAATCCATGTGCAATGCTGGATTATGTTCACGTAGATGTAAATCAAAATCTATGTCATGTTCCGAAATTGTTATAAAAGTTATTACGATCGGAATAATAATGTATTTTGTCTACATAGCACAAATAATGTTGCTTAGTAACTTATTCCTATAAATTGTTTACCGTTAGGTTCATAATGATTTCTCAAGCATTGAGAAGTTTCAATATTGCTGAAGTTTCAGTAACTACTTACGAGTAATTCATAACTTTATTTATTGTGAATAGGTTAATAACGAGTTGATGAATTTGTATCAGAACAGTTTTATCTGTCTCTCGTACTGGCTTGAACTATAATAAAAAAAAGTAATTGAAAAAATTAAAAAATCCGACTGCAACCTTATACTAAAACTAACTGAAAGCTAAAAAAACAAGCCCATTTTGAATTAAATAAAAGTTGGAAGCAGGCGGGGCCCATACCATTATTACAGTTTCAAACTCAAACGGGTCCCGCCTGCTTCCAACTTTTATTTAATTCAAAATGGGCTTGCTTTTTTAGCTTTTCAGCTAGTTTTAGTATAAGGTTGCAGTCGGGTTTTTTGATTACTTTTTTTTTATTTCCAGCTTTTTAGTTTACAAATGTGAAAGATTTGGCAGACGATTTAGTTCTTGGTACGTGTTTTTTTACGATTTGTCACTTTGAATTACTTTGAACCATATAAGTTGTATATTTTTTTGTAATCACCTTTTAAAACCCTTTATTTTGATACCCCACTCGATGGGTTTTGAGACAAAAAAATTTGTTGTAGGCATAATATGGCCCCAAAAATCCGCCATTTCGGTTTTTTTTATTTTGATATACCCAGCGTCACTCTCACAGTAAATACAAATCTAACGTCACCTCTCAAGCTAAAATCTATCGAGCCGTTCAGGCCGCAGAGCGTGCCAAACAATAGGCTAGTTTCCTAAAAAAATCTAATTAGTCCGTCAGTTAGATTATCGAAAAATAATGGACCCGTATTTTTTCTTTTGTCAATCAAACAAAAAATGACAAAGATAAAGCGCGTCAAAATTTGGGAGTGGGGGGTCGTGACGTCACGCCGTGCTAAAAAGTGTCGCACGGCGTGACGTCACGACCCCCCACTCCCAAATATTGATGCGCTTTATCTTTGTCATTTTTTGTTTGATTGACAAAAGAAAAAATAAGGGTCCATTATTTTTCTATAATCTAACTGACGGACTAATTAGAATTATTATTTTTTTACCCAGGAAACTACCCTATTATACATACATACTCTCGAAAAACATATCCCTCCTTCTGGCGCAGTCGGGTAAAAACTGTAGCTTCCAATCACGACTTCATCCGCGTGGAGGTCCGATATTATCCTACGGGACTGTTTATGTTTTATTTTATTTATTGCTGAATGGGCCTGCTCTTGATCTCGATCACGCCTGATAGAAAGCGATGGATGAGGTCTATGATGGAACTAGCGTGCCCAGAAGAACTGGAACTCCCACGCATCGACGAAACACAGCAGGCTGCTTGACGCCTTGGGAGCGGTGAATGCTTATGCGAATCCCGCACCCCCGGCCATAGGTAGAGGTGGAACACCGCGGTGGTTTTAGCCGGTAAGAGTCCGGCATGCCCCTCTATCACCCCCACGATAGAGGAAGTCCATAAGGATTTCCACCGCGAGAAAAAAAAAAAAAAAAGGCTGCTTGACGCCGGACTCCGGTGGGAGGGTGGTCGCAAACCAGGCGGGCGTTAGCCCTACCACCGCAAATGAAAAGATTGCTATGTTCTATGGTTCTAACCCAGGTCATGGTCTACTTGTGTGTCAAATTTTATCGAAAACCGTGCAGCCGATGTGGTTTGAAAAGGTAACTTACAGACAGACTTGAGTACTTTCGCATTTGAAATATTAGTATGGAAATATGGATGTAGGTAGCTGGACCTGTTGGGTTGATATCCCAGGGCGTACGCTTGAGTATCGCTGTTCATAATCTACCTAGCCTTTTCCCAACTATATTGGGGTCGGCTTCCAGTATACCCCGATGGAATACCAATATTTTACATGGAGCGACTCCCTAACTGACCTCCACAACCCAGTTACTAGGTAACACGATACCCCTTGGTAAGACTGGTTGTCAGACTTTCGGGCTTCTGAAGTCCCGTAACGACTGTCTAAGATCTACGAATGATAGCCGGGACCACCGGCTTAACGTACTTTGCATGGAGGGATCTCGGTATGTAAAGATGGTCACCCATCCACGAACCGACCGCGGCAAGTGTAGCTTAACCTGATCGATCGAACCGTGCGGCTGTTATTACTTCGCCACGGGCCCCTCCGCCGTTCGTGAAAACTATTTTAATACAAGAACTATGAAGGTAAATATTGATAGTTACCCACGGGCATTCATATATAAAAGTTCGATAGGTAATAATTATTAGTTTAGTAGCAAAAGTTGAAAATTAAAGGTGAATTATTTTATAAACAAAATACAACGCCATACGCAAAACAGGGACTTTTTAGTAAAAAGCAAAGGACGCGAGTTGACTCCATTTTTCACAGACCAACGAGACGAAACTAGTGTTTGGGGGTATCCATTAAAAGTGGGGGGAAAGGTCAAAACTGGGTGCAGAACTACCGCCCAAAAAAAATACTGCGGAAAGCATAAACGAGGACTTTGTGGAGCAAGTTTCGGCTGGATGTGATAAAATTTTATCACTTTATATTAACTGAAAGTGCAGCTAGGGAGGGCTGCATTTTTCCTTTTTCCATGAGAGAGAAACATGAATGGGGTAACAGATTAACACCAGGGGCTAGTTTGATAAATCTTGATAAAGATTAATAAAATTTAAATTAGTTTGTATTTAGAAAAAATAAATAAAATAATCATAGGGCTTCAAAGAATTCGTCCGCATCGCTGTCAACAGGAACAGTGCTCAAAAGGCTGGCAGCATTGCCACGTTGTATGGCAATGCTAATTCTTTGGCCAAGAAATAGGCCAGCCCTCTGGTCACGTGAACAGTCGAATAACCGCTTGGCGATATCTTGAAAAACCAAGTGGGCACTCGGGCTCCGAGACCCTAGTGTTTCAACCCCAAACGGCTCGAACATATAACTCCCAATCGGGTTGGAATATTTTCGCAGTTTGAGGTTTTGTCCACCTGCAGCAGCCGCCCCAGCACTGCTCACCATGCTCGAAAGATGGGATGGCGCAAACCCGGGTGACAAGTTTGTATTATTTTTATTTTGTACCCGTACTGTTTTGCTTTAGCTATTAATTTTGTTTCCTTTCTATAATTTTCGTGTATTGTATTGTGATTTATTTTAATGTGTTCGTTCTTGTCACACTTGTTGTACCTACCTAGATGTTAATTGAATGATGTGGTCACCTATAATTGCAAGCGCATACTTGTATTTGCCCCATACATGTAACTGTGTAGCCTCTGTTGGCGATCTAATAAATATATAAATAAATAAAATTTTTACAGTTAGACATTTTTTTAAAGTGTTTTCATAGTTTTATTGCTTACAGCTGCACCTGCCGTACGTCCTGTTCTTGCACAGCTGCGACGCACGACTTAATCCTACTTCATTGTAATTGTTGTTTGTTCCATAATTATGTAGATCATTTCCACTCTACAATGGGCATTATGTTTTGTTTGTTTAATATCATTTGCCAGTGTCGCAACGCATTACGCAATGTTTACTGTCTTTTGTTTTGATGTAGACCAGTAAATTGTGACCTGCCCTGACATCAAGCAATGCAAAACATTGTCAAAATTCTTCTCCTCAGCGAAAACACTAGGAAGTGGTGAAGAGCGGGCGTTTTGGGGGACTGTCTTTTGTAATTTTGACGCCTAGTTGTAGTAGCCTAGTTTGAATAAATTACTTTTGATTTTGACACTTTTAGCATTTTAAGTTTTGAATACGAGGCTTTTGACTTTTTACTAGTGTTTACTTTGTATAGGTAAGTGTATGTATTTTGTCTATTTTTTTGAAGTAAAACTTCTTTACGCACGCTTGACTTGAGGAGTAAGCTGGCGAACGCGTGACGTAAGCGTTACGAAAAGTGTGATCGGGCGAGGCGAGCGGGAGTTGAGTGGGGGGTATAAGCAAGAGAAAGCAGTGCGCGCGCACATTTTCTTTCTCTCTTCCTCTCATAGCCAAATACGTTTGAAGTTTCACTTCAGTCGTGTGGTCATAAGCACACTCGGTTTTTTTTTTGTAATGTGCGTATTGTTTGATGTTTTTTTTCTTTTACTTTTCTTTTGTGTGAGCCGTTAATATTAAAAGCCTGTGATGTCCCACTGCAGGTCAAAGGCCTCCCCATTCTCTTTCTTAAAGCTGCTAAGGATCAGTTCTTGTTGAAGGAGTCCAGCTCATTCCATCATCTCCGTCTAGGCCTGCCGCGATGTCACTTGCCATTAACAAGGACCCTTTGGTTCGTAAGTTTGGCCCATTGGTCTTCTGACGTGGCAGATGCGTCCAACTCAATTCTATTTTAGCGTGGCAGTTTTCCAAGTGACATCAGATAAAACCCTTTGTCCCAACCACAGATTAGATTTCTGTGGTCCCAACACTAGACAAGCGCAACTACGCATATATTTTAACAACAATTCGAGTCACAACTAACACGGAACAAAAGTAAAAAGAAGTCCGTTTCAGGAAATAAACGGACCGTAACCCCGCTGTCCATCCGGAGTAACCAGCAAATATTTCAGTACCGCATCCTGCGCATGTACGAGTATATCCTTGTTCTAAAACCGTATATATTTCGTAGGAAAGCTTCGCTGGCCGGCTGCAGGCAATAACTTATGTTTATCTGAACCAACTGTTGGTACCTTTCCTTTTCTGTTGTGAATTGTTTCTGTTTAAAGTTTAAAGGTAATTATTTTCTGGGAATGTTTTCTTTTCATCTATGGCCTATTTTATCCGAAGAAGAAGTAATCAGAGAACAACTATATCTTTAAATAGAGTAAACACTTTCGGATGCACAGTTCTCGATTTTATAACTATCCTTACTGCCAGGCTTATTTTAATTTAATTTAATATTTGAATTTTTTTTTATCTTTTTATTACGAACGATTTTTAACGTTCTGTATCGTTTTCACATGCATAATTTTTAACATTAATGATGTAACCAATACTTTGTGACCATATTATTTTGATTTAAAAGAGTGTCCAAGGAGTTTCTTGCACGTTCTTCTCCATAGATGCCTACGCTTTAGAATGGGCAACTAGCTTCATCTTTCTGATTGACCGACCGCGAAAGTTTATGAGTGTGTGTGTGTTTATATTATGTTTGTTACTTCTCCATGCTCAACCGGCTGGACCAATTTTGATAAAATTTGTATGGAGGGAGCTGACACCCTGGATTAACATATGGGCTACTTTTAATCTCGATATTACCAAGAGATCGATATTTACGCGGGTGAAACCGCGGGGCGCAGCTAGTTTGAAAAAATGCTTTGATATTGAGACAGAATCAAATAAAATTAGCTAGCAAAGCTCCTCAGTGATGGGTATCGATATCTGAAGGCCAATTCTTGGAATTAAATAACGTTAAAATTCAAATCACATCTCAGCGACAATCGATGTCAAAAACATGTCAAAAACTTGTCAAAAATGTATGTAAATTGATTGTATTTTTGACAGATTGCGACTTCTTAAAAATACGAGGGTTGTCCCTCTGTTCTATCTTGTTTAGATATCGATACCCATCACGTCTGCGTTTCGCAGTAGAAAAAGTTAGTATGGTATACATGGTATAAAGGGCTTCTGCCCGCTACTTCGTCCCCGTGAAATTTCACCCTTCTCCCATTCACCCTCTTATGGGTAGAATTTCGAAAAACCCTTTCTTAGTGGATACCTACTCTTCACAAAGAACACAAACTCCAAATTTCACGTCTCTAGGACCAGCGGTTTAGGCTGTGCGTTGATATATCAGTCAGTCAGGACTTTGAATTTTATATGTATAGGTATGTGAAGGGCTCGTAGTTACGTAGTCTATCGAAGATTAAGCAACGCTTGCCGAGGTCGGTTTGTGGATGGATGACCATAGATTACCATCCAATACATAATCGAGACCCCCCCGTGCCTCAGAATGAACGCTATGCCGTTGATCCCAGCTGTTGTGTTGCTGGAGAATTTGTTACGCCACTTCATCTTCCCATCTTCAACACTAGGGAAGTAGTGAAAGGCGGGCGTTTTTGGGGGACTGTCTTATGTAATTTTGTCGTTCGAAAAGTGTTGGTTCTCAGCCTAGTTTGATGAGATTTTTGTCATTTTTCGATCTTGGACAGTCGTTACGGCATGTGAGTAGCTCGAATGTCTAACAATCGGTTTTAGCAAGGATTGTTGTTGTTGATTTTTTTGTGCCTCTTGTTCTTTCCAGCTAAAGCACAAGGAAGTGGTGGGCGTTCCAGAGATTAAAACAGAAGAAGAACTAGCAGGGGATCCAGAGGGGGGGGAGTGGAGGGAGGTCTTGTATAATTTGACGTTCAAAAATGTTAGGTCTTAGCCTAGTTTGAATAAATGACTTTTGATTGAGTATTTATCGTGTCACTCACTAATTGGGGCTGTATAGGTCAGATAGGCAATCTTTACATGTACAATATTGGTATTCAGCTACATCCAATTAGATCCAATCCTAAACAGTTGAGATAAAGCTAGGCAGATATTAATTTGTATGAAACTACAATTTTCTCTAAATAATTCCATTTATTTTTGGAGTGAAAACTTCCTTAGGCGCGCTGGGCACTTTTGGGATGGGAAAAAACCATTGAATTCGCGCCACTGTTACCGTAACCGACACCGCGCTACATTCAGATGTGTTCGGCTGCCCTCGGGATGTACTCGGTTTTAATATATTTCCGATATGTCAGTGAGTGATGGCAAAGTATTCTGTTTTGTGTTTTGTTTTCACTTCTGTCGGCACTCCCGGAGTGCCACTGTTTTTTTTTTATTTTATTTTATTCTCTTCTGGAAACTTACAGCCAATATAAACGGTGTTCTTGAACAATATGCATTTGAAGACCATTTACAAGTTTCCACCGGTAAACACTAGAAACAAAAACCGGCCAAGAGCGTGTCGGGCCACGCTCAGTGTAGGGTTCCGTAGTTTCCCGTCCGTCACAATAAGTGTTCCCACGTACAATTCGATAATACCCGACCCAATGTAATAAGTACCTACAGCGCCATCTCTCGGGGAATTGGGTTACTAATTAGTACATAGACGTGCCAGAAGTTTTCGGTGGTAATTTTGGATTGCGAGAACCGATTTTAATCATTCTTTTTTTGTTTGAAAAAAGATACGTTCAGGATAATAAAATATGTAAACGAAGTTAAAAAAGAAATGCTTGCATATACGATTATACTACAAACTTAGTCCAGAAATGATTTTGCACAACTTTTGTCTTTTTTGTACAAACACTGTTGTTTCTATCAAGTTCAAAATAATTTTCCTAGAAAGTCCTTATAAAGTTCTACTTTTCAGATTTTTTTCATATTTTCTAAACTTATGGTTCAAAATTTAGAGGGGGGGGGGACACATTGTTTTTTACTTTTGGAGCGATTATTTCCGAAATTATTGACATTATCAAAAAATTATTTTAGTAAACCCATATTCATTTTTAAATACCTTTCTAACAATATATCACACGTTAGGGTTGAAATTAAAAAAAAAATCACTTCCCACTTTACATATAGGGGGGCTACCCTAATAAAACATTTTTTTCCAATTTTTATTTTACCACTTTGTCGGCGTGATTGATATACATATTGGTACCAAATTTCAGCTTTCTAGTGCTAACGGTCACAGAGATTAAGCGAGGACGGACAGACGGACGGACGGACGGACGGACGGACAGACAGACATGGCGAAACTATAAGGGTTCCTAGTTGACTACGGAACCCTAAAAAAGACAAAAAAAAGGTCGGTACAAAATCATCATCATAATCAGCCTATAATGTTCACACTGCTGGGACACAGGCCTCCTCTCTGTGAGCGGGAGTGGGCCGTAATCCACCACGCGGGCCCAGTGCGGGTTGGTTGGTGATGTCACATAACATGTCTTCGAATTTTTGTTTCTAGGACATGCCGGTTTCCTCACGATGTTTTCTTTCACCGTTTTGAAAAATACCTAGGTATAACATAATTTAGGAAACAAAATTACACGATCGATTAATAAAAATCAAAAAAAAAAATCATTCAGACGCAAATTATCTAATACCTTATTCTCTATAGTATAAATTAAACGAACGACGCGCGACGGGACGACCCAATTACGTACTCGTATATATCGTAGCGTATTTTGGTTATATCTATGAATAGTGGCAATTAGGCACTAGTAATATTGTACTGTAATAGTAATTAATGGCTTATAAGAGTACGAAATCATTTAGTTTTCCAATTTATTTTAGAGCCCTGTTTTGTTTTATGTAGGTAACTAGCTGCGCCCCGCGGTTTCACCCGTATAAGTGTCGATCCTGTGGGAATATCGGGACGAAAACTATCCTATGCCCTTCCCCGGGATGCAATCTATCTCTCTGCCAAATTTTATTGAAATTCGTACAGTGGCTTAGGCGTGAAAAGGTAAAATACAGACAGACAGAGTTACTTTCGAATTTCTAATATTATAAGTATGGATAATATTATTGTATACAGGGTGAAATTAAATTCATGGGCATCCTTTTAAGGAGTCATTGTACTCATCATTACACAACAACTTTTACTATGGGGCTAAACCTGAAATCTGAAAAAAAAAAATCAGCTGTTCCTTGCATTTATGTTTACATAACTCGTCAAAATGTAGGGAAGAGCTGATTTTTTTTAGACATCAATTCGTTTTACAACATTTGTTTTTTTTGTTAAGCCTATTTTGTCCCACTGGTGGGCAAAGGCCGTCCTCGAGTCCTTTCCTGCGCCACCAGAAACTCTTTTCCTGCGCCACCTCGAACCAACCCTCGCGTCCAGGTCATCTCGCCACCGTTATCTGTGCCGACCTGGGCGCGCCGTCCACCTTCTTGCACCCATTTGTGGAGAGTTTTGCCCAGCGGTCATCCAGCATGCGGCTGATATTTCCGCTCGCTCGTATATCCCAACTTTACAACATAATTCATTTATAAAATTTTCTTATCCAAAGATCTTACTAACTAACTACGTTATCGCTATAAACGTATTTCTTTCTTTTCTTTCAATCCATACTAATATTACAATTTGAAAGTAACTCTGTCTGTCTGTATGTTACCTTTTCACGCCTAAACCGCTGAACCGATTTAGATGAAATTTGGTATAAGTAAAGATAGTTTGAGTCCCGGGAAAGGACATAGGATACGTTTTATCCCGATATTCCCACGGGATCGACACTTATGCGAATGAAACCGCGGGGCGCAGCTAGTTCTGATATATTTATCCTATAAAATCCATATTTTGTTATTGGTACACTAACCGAGAATCCACATTATATCAATGTTCAAAGCATGAATAATAATATCAAAGCATTTACTCTTTGTCCACTTAACAAAGTTTGGTAATTAATTTTAAACAAAGTTCCTTTTAATATCTTTAAAAAATACATACATTTTACCATCTCAAACAATAATGAACCTTACGGCCTTATGTTTAAAATAGAAAATTAAAAGAAATCGGGTAAACATTTCCAATCCACAAGTGAAGTGAAGATATCTTCAGCATTTTAAATTGGCTTATCCAATTACTTGTTGTAAGAAATATTATTATAAAATACTCGACTAAAATCGTTCAATTTTCAACTTTAAACTATTCGTTGTAGGGTTTTAAATTAATAATACTGATTAATCATTATGTTTATTACGTTATTTGATGGATTAATTAAATACTCACGAGGAGTAATAAAATAATAATACAATCGTTTATTTATACAAGGAACACATCACATCACACTAATATTATAAAGGCGAAAGTTGGTGAGTGTGTGTGTGTTTATATGTTTGTTACTTCTTCACGCTCAAACGGCTGGACCAATTTTGATAAAATTTTGTATGGTGGTAGCTGACACCCTTTTTTTTTTCGCTGAGAAATGCGTTACGCATCCCCGCTCGTGTGGGACGAGACGGGGTATGTGGGACTCCTGTCGGAATGACACCGACAGTATAGCCACTAAAACTCAGCGGTGTCCCCACATCGCCGCGATGGGAGGGCCATGGGAAACCGGCTCCGCCTTTACTTCCACAACCCTCCCGGCGCATGCCCGCCTAGCTGGCGGGCCCCGCATGCCCCCCAGCCTGGGGGCACGGGGGTTTGGCTACGGGAATAGCCGGGAGTACCTGGCCATTCCCGTCCAACACTGATGGAGGCCTGTGCAATACAGGCAAAGGTGCCCCCGCACCTGTTGCCTGCTGGCCTCCATCTGGGAAGAGTCGGAGATGACTGTCAAACTGACGTCTTCTTCGACCCCTCCTCCGCCTTCGGAGCAACGCCGCGTGAGGATCTTCCTCCCGCGCGCGCTCCGCCGCCTCCTGGATTAACATATAGGTTACTTTTCATCCCTATATTCGCACGGGATCGACACTTCTGCGGGTGAAACCGCGGGGTGCAGCTGGTTTACAATAAAGAAGGATGAAGTGGTAGCTTCTTCCATCAAAATATTATCATATTATTTTCCAATTGCGATTGCGGGGCGGCCGGTCTCGAAGCCAGCGGGCAGATCGCGCGGCGCTAGAGCGGCGTGTTGTGTTATGATAGATTAGTGTTAGTCTAGTTCGCGAACGAAATGTCTAAACAGCGATGAATCTTTTTGATACAAACATTTTCAAACGACGGTCGTTAACCTTTTAACCGCTTACGTCGGATTACCGCCGACTTCGTGTCCATAGCCTTACAGCTGCGGAGTGCAATAGTGGCCCAATGGTAACGGCCGGGATTTAAGACTTATAGGTCGTGGGTTCGAATCCAAACAAGTAGGTACTTTACTTTTTGTAAATTATTTCATCACGATTGCTCACAGAAAGGTGAAAAAACAAAATGAGGTAACCGGCATGTCCTAGAATCAAAAATTCGAAGACATGTGACATCTACCAACCCGCACTGGGCCCACGTGGTGGATTACGGATCACTCCCTCTCACAGAGAGGAGGCCTGTGTCCTAGCAGTGGAAAAATTATATTCTGATTATGGTGTGCTACTGTAGCGGTATCTACAAACGCCACATGCGAACTACGCGTCATACTGACGTCACGCAAAATCCTGCATCTCGCAAGCAGAGTTTACGGCGAAACTGGCATAATATACAACGGCCCGACATGAATCATCGGCCAGACACAACAACCGTCTTTTCTATGGAAGATGAGTGAACTTTACACCCTGTTCCTCATGCGTCTATAATACGTTATTCCCACTTAAAAGCTGTCAAAACATCGTTAAAAAAACATAGCAAACATTAATAACAACAAAGTAAATATTTACTCCATCCATTGTGAAGTATTAAACAGGACTGCTACAAAACAGTGTCTGTTATTGAAATCGGTTTAACGGATGAAAATAATCTTTTGGCGAAAACATACAAAACGATGCCAATTAAAATATCAATTAATTGATGCGGCGATTATTAACAAGATTTCATTTTGTTCGGTGTTTACTTCCAGTTAACCTTTACAAACTGGTTAAACTCGACAAAAATTAATACGTCTTTTTGTTTTGTACGTTTCATCTCTAAACTACTGAACTGTTTTTGATTATAATAGAGGTATGAGGAACAGGGTGTAAATTTCACTCAACTTCCATAGAAAAGGGAGGATGCTTCAACCGGACGGGTGTCGTGTCTGGAGGGCTACTGCCCGACGATGTTGTTTTTTTTTTGGAATGGCATCTCGCAAGTTGTTGTCTTCTTAACCGCAACGCAACGCAACGTAACGCAATATTTTGTTTACTCAAAATTATATGTAAATAAATAAGCGTACTCAATTCTTATTCATAAGTTGCACTTTCTTATTTTTTCATAGAGGGTGATAAAAAGTAGAGTGTCCACCTCGGGAGCAACACTGTTTTAAGCTCGAGTGACGTACTTGGAATCCCTCGCTGCGCTCAGGATTCTACTCTAGAATCCTTCGCTCCGCTCTGGTTTCAAAGAAACACTCTCGCCTTCTAAATAATTGTTTGCTCCCTTGGCAAACAATCTACTATTTTATGTTTGATTGTTCCGGAGATTAACGCGTTCAAACAAAAACCTAAACAAACTGTTTAGCTTTATTATGTTATTATAGATAAATATTCTAAATGTAAGTCACATAAGTAACACAGCAAAATCAGGTCATTAAAGAAAATCTTTCGGAGTAAATTAAAGGTCAAACAGGTAATCATTTTATAAACTAAACGTTAGAACATTTGACATGTTCCTTCATACTACAAGATAATTTGTCATAAGCCAGTTCTCAAATAAGTTAAGATGTTTTTATATATAGGGTGATTTTTTCAAGTGGACTTGGATGGCCAAATCCGAATCTATGAGGACTAGCGAAAAGTACTCAAAGGAGTCGCGGGCTCGATTTTGATGAAAACTAAAACTGCATCATTGGATTTTTGAATAATCAATATTTCTAGCTAGGAATCGAATCAGTTGATTTTGAAAAAAAAAACACTGTATTATTCACCATTCGATCGTGTCGCTAAAAGGGATCGAATTCTGTGAAGTAATAACATACGGCAATTTGAGTACTTTTCGCTATCCCTCATAGTTTAGAATTTGGCCATCCACACCCACTCGGAAAATTCATCCTGTATACAGGGTGTTACGGAAAGGGTATATCAATACAAACGGGTTGAAGAGTGTATCTGGTCTAGAATCTCTGTACAAAATTTCAGCTCAAAAGCATTAACTTTGAAAATGCTTAATATTTTTTTATTTCGATAGTTTATTAAATTAAAATCATAACAAAGGTGTCACCGCACTACGAGGGTCATTATCCAATCTGTAGTGTGTCTGTGCGCCTATTACACGCACATCACGCCGTCGCGCGCCAGTGCAGCGCCGTGATGTCGAAATAAAAAAATATTAAGCATTTTCAAAGTTACTGCTTTTGAGCTGAAATTTTGTACAGAGATTCTAGACCAGATACACTCTTCAACCCGTTTGTATTGATATACCCTTTCTGTAACACCCTGTATAACTACTGGCACCCAATGATTAAAAGCGAAAATAAAGTTATTTTCATTTTCAATTCCTCAAATGCTCTCCGTTCAAGCACTTCAAACTCATTTCAAATACAATTAGCACCTCCAAGACGTTTTCCCTCCATTTTATATAACCACGAAGATATTTTTATTTGGCGACCGCTAGGAAATAATGTAAGCGTTTTAGAAGTTAAAAATTTCTTTTGAGGAGGAGTAATAACAGCCGCACGGGTCGATCGATCAGGTTAAGCTATGTTTGCCGCGGTTGGTCCTTGGATGGGTGACCATCTTTACATACCAAGTAATATATGTATGTTTAGGCTAAGGTATTAAAGTATGGGCCTGCGTCGCCTGAAATAAATAAATAAAATAAAAAAATACATACCAAGACCCCTCCGTGCCTCGGAAAGCACGTCCCGGCTGTCATTCGTGGATCTTTGACAGTCGTTTCGGGTCCACCAGTCTAACCAAGGGGTTTCGTATTACCCAGTAACTAGGTTGTGGAGGTCAGATAGGCAGTCGCTCCATATAAAATACTGGTACAGTCAGTTACTGCAATTAGCTGGCCCACCTTTGCATAAATGGTTGTGATTTTTTAGAATACGAATCGATAGAATTTTATAATTCTTTTATATTTTCTTTTATACTTTGCTCAAATAAATAAAATATAAAAGAATTATAAAATTCTATCGATTCCTATTCAAAAAAATCTCATTCATTTTTGCAAAGGTGGGTCAGCTAATTGCAGTAACTGACTGTACTATGAGGACTGGTACTGGTACTACCGGAGACCTAATCGTAAGTTTACGCGAACATCACACCATGATTGTTTGAAACTGGTTATAGTACCTACGTGCTCAAAAAACTGTAAAGTTGAGGATTAAAATACCTACATATACTGTTCCCACTGCTGGGACACAGGCCTCCTCTTTGTGATAAACTACCACGGCCGTAATCCACCACGCGGGGCCAGTGCGGGTTGGTAGATGTCACATGAGGTCTTCGAATTTTTGGTTCAAGGACATGCCGGTTTTTAGGATTAAAATATCCATTCCTAATCTAAATTTCACACGTACTTTTCTCGATTAAAAACTGTATTCCATATAAACATTTCGCCCACATTTACATAAACTAGTGCCATAACTGAGACCAAAACATTTTCGCTCCAAAAACATTTCAAAGGAATATAAAACTGAAACTGGTGTCACAGTATATTTGACAAACAATAGAACAACTACGAACAAACTTTCATATCGAAGCACTCAGACCGACACGTGCCTGCATGCGTTGCAATGCTGCTATGCATTCGTTATGCATTTAGTCTATGGTTTCGCATCTTAAATGGCTGAGTTTTGTGTAATGTATCCTGCCGTTTGAGGATAAAAATTACTACTCGTCTAAGAAGTTTTGACATCTATAAATCGTGACATTTCAGAAAAGTGTAAAGTAAAAAGTGACTTTGTTGTGTACTATGATATAGATCATCATCGTTTTTAAGTAAAAAATACGAAATGCAATTTTGTTTTCTTCTTCTAGCTAAAAACTTCAACACTCATAAACCGAGTGACAGTCGTGATTTAAAACAACCGTACCTAATGCTTTGTTAATCAGCCTAGCCTTTTCTAACCGGATGCAGCTAAATACCAGTATTTGACAAGGAGCGACTGCCTATCTGATTTCCACAAACCATGAACATGATACCGCATAAGGACTGGTTTTCAGACTTTTGGGCTTCTGACTACTCGTAACGACTGTCAAAGATCTACGAATGACAGTCGGGACCAACGGCTTAACGTGCTTTCCGAGGCACGGAGGGGTCCCGATATGTCAGGGATGGTTAGCTATCCACCGCGGAAAGCGTAAATTAACCTTCGATGGATTAATAATCATTTAGCCACGGGCCCCTCGATGCTTCGATGTGCTTCGATGGCGAGTTATTAACATAAAAAAGTCGAGTTGAAATACTGTTTTATATTCCAACTGTGTCAGTGTTAGTAATAATCACGAAACAGGTTTGAAACATTTGGCGTGTGGATCGCAGATAGCATCTAGATTAAAAGCACTTGTGGCGGTACTTTCTAGGTACGTACTAGTGGTACTTTGGTGCAGTTTTGTTTTGATAAGGATCTGTGTTTAACAGAACTAGAAATAAAGTGGTACGTGAGTTTTTAGGAATTATATTTCGTGATTTGTTAGTTTTTTGTTTGGAATACTTTTGTTGATAAGCTATAGAATAGAGTTGTACCAAGGTTTGATAAATGCTTTTGAGTGGTAATTATACAGGGTTATTGGAAAAACACCAACAACCTCTTAAGAGGTCATTGTACTCATCATTATGAACAACTTTTACTATGGGACCAAACCTGAAATCAGCGGTTCCCTACATTTATGTTCGTATATCTTGTCAAAATGTAGCGAACAACTAAATATTTGGTTGTGCATGGATGGTGCCCGGGGGTTAAGCGAAAAAAGGTTGAAAAAAAAGTAAAGTATGGTGATTATATCACCCCCAACTTTTACACCTTACGTAAAAATTAATAGGCACTTTACTTTGTGTAAATAATTTCATTAGTAAATAATTTCACCTTTACTTGGGTCAAGTAGTCTCTTTCCAGGCGAGGCAAGATAAAGAAATCTCGAGACGAACGGAAAACGCCTGGAAGAGCTACTGGTCCTTGAAGGAACTATTTAAGGGTGAGTTGCCTATGGAACTGAAACGCAGGCTCACGGACATGTGTATTCTTCCCGTCTTAACCTATGGTGCACAAACTTGGTCTTTGAATAACATCCAGAAGTCCAAACTCAAGGTCTGCCAACGAGCAATGGAGCGCAGTATACTAGGCGTTAAATTAACGGATCGTGTTCGAAACACAATACTGCGCTCCAAAACAAAGATAGCTGACGTGGCTCAAAAGGCTGCTCAACTTAAATGGGACTGGGCAGGACATGTCTGCCGCATGCCGGACAAACTATGGGCCCAAATAGCGCAGAATTGGTGCCCTGAGACAGTGAGGCGGGGTCGCGGCAGACCACGCAGGAGCTGGCGGGACGAGCTGGATAGGTTCCGTCAAAACTGGAGGGAGGACGCGCGGGCTCGCGAAAAGTGGAAGGAGTAGAGGGAGGCCTTTGCCCAGGAGTGGGAC
Organism: Amphipoea lucens; assembly: GCA_947508005.1. NCBI lineage: Eukaryota > Metazoa > Arthropoda > Insecta > Lepidoptera > Noctuidae > Amphipoea > Amphipoea lucens. The sequence continues at coordinate 5,590,239 of OX382357.1, read as the reverse complement.
AGCGCAGGCTAGTATAAAAAAAAATAATAATAATTTCATTACTACTGCTCTCAAAACGATGACGGAAAACATCGTGAGGAAACCGGCATGTCCTAGCACTTAAAATTCAAAGACATGTGATATCCACCAATCTACACTGGGCGCGGGCGTGTGTGGCCTACGTGGTGGATCATGGCCCACTCCCTCTCACAGAGAGGAGGCCTGTGTCCCAGCAGTGGGAACATTATAGGCTTATTATGCTTATGTGGTACAATATTACAGACAAACTTCAAAATCATTAAACTTCTCAAAGCTTCTCCTGAAAATCTGTAAACAAGATTCGACGGAGCTCTCACGTCATACTAATGACGTCACTCACTAATAAACGTATTTGTTAGTTATTCTACCAGCTTGTAACACGTACGAGTTTCTAACCAGCGCGTGTTTGAAGGAAAATTATACGAATATGCTTCGGGCGTGCTACCTTCCAAGTTATAAAGTGTCTATTTTTGATGTATTTGTTTCTGACTGCCTAGGGGGGTTTGTGGCGTTTATTACCGTTGGATCTCGTTTTTTGATCCCGTTTTTTAGGTATTACCGATGGATCCCGTTTGCTATTTCCGTTGAATCCCATATTATAACAACATGTGTACATTTCAGAAGAAAAGTGATTTACCTTTATCAAACACTAAAAAGAGATTATTTTTAGTGGGTTACCCGGAACCGAACTAGTTAGATTAGGTTAATTATTAAAAAAAAAAACAATGTTAGGGTAGGTTAAAACTGTGACCCCTACGCACGAGCCGAGCGAGCGAAGCGAGCGGTGCCGCGGCAGCGGCCGGCGAGTGCCAGAAACGACTAGATTATATAGAAAATGAGTTGTTTGTGAAATAAATAGTATACGAAACGTTGGTTGTAAACTAAAAATTTGTCAATGGAGCTTTGGTGAAACATTAGTGAACCCCTCATTTTATTATAAACAATTTTGTTGTTGAAAGTACCCGCATTCATATTTTTTTAAGCATTCGGGATCCAACGGATATACTTTTCGGGATTCAACGACAATAAAACGTAATTATCTTGCATTTTTTAAATTCGGGATCCAACGGAAATACATAATAATGTTTTGCGGGATCCAACGCCAAAAATATTAAAATGGGATTCAAAAACGGGATCCAACGGTAATAAATCGTTTGTGGCTAAGTAATAACAGCCGCACGCGTCGATCGATCAGGTTAAGCTACACTTACCGCGGTTAGTCCGTGGATGGGTGACCATCTTTACATACCAAGACCCCTCCGTGCCTCGGAAAGCACCTTAAGCCGTTGTTACCGGGTGTCATTCGTGGATCTTTGACATTTGTTACGGGTCGTCAGAAGCCCGAAAATCTAGAAGTATCACATTACCCAGTTGCTGGGTTGTGGATGTCAGATAGGCAGTCGCTCCATGTAAAATACTGGTATTCAGCTGCATCCGGTTAGACTGGAAGCCGACCCCAACATAGTTTGGAAAAGGTTATTTCTGACTCCCTCATTGGTCTAGTGGTCGCAAGTGCTACTGCTGAGCACAAGGTTTAGAATTCAATCCCCAGATCGAGAAATATTATATTGGATTTTTCCATCTGTTTCTCAGTTGCAGCCTGAAGTCTGGATTTGTGCCCGGCTGTTGGCAGTAGGCTCGTCCCTTGTTACATGGGACTTGAACATAACTTGCGTAATATGGGTTTACTGCAGGTATATCTCTGCTTAACCCTTCGGGGATTGAAGGCGTGATGTTGTGTTACATGTTACGTTGTTTTTGCGTCGTTGGTGAAGTGAGTGTAAAGTGGGTGATCGACGGGCGAGCCGTATACCGCGGTTTTGGAGACGACGGTTTTTACTCGCGGAGTCGTGGCTCGTAGGTGCTGATCGACTAGCGAGCAAAACAGTCGAGTGTGAACCGCAAATGAGGCAATATGACTTGTTCGAAGATTGATGTTTTGTGTTACCTCGGTATAGCATACCACGAAATGAATAAAAAAAAGCGAAGACGCCCTAAAGTTTGGGTTAAAAGTTGGATTCAAAGAAGACAACAGTTGTCGTATACCCATTTGTCGCGAAAAACTGTCGGCTCGGCTCGTCAGTGGTGATCGACACGCGGTCTTGCGCAGCGTGCCGAGCAAAAAATTAAACATATCTAACGAGCCGCGAGCCGGGCTCGTTGGTTTTTAATACCGCGGTATGGCAATGATCCACGGGCGAGCTTTACCGACGAGCCATAAAACGGCGGTTTTACTCGCCCGTCGATCATGGCCTTAAGGGGTGCTGAAGGTCTGCCAATGTCGCGGGTTGTTCGAAAGAGATACCGTGGCCCCTGGCACAGGCAACTGAAGGAACACGGGTGGGTTTTAGACTATAAAAGTCTGACACGCCCTCCCGCTCCGCCCGGAGCGGGATAAGTTATTTGATCATTTCCCACCCAAAAAAAAAGAAAATCAGTGGCATTCCGGGAGTGTCGACAGAAGTGAAAACAAAACACAAGCAGAATACTTTGCCATCACTCACTGACATATCAGATTTACATTAAAACCGAGTACATCCCGTGGACAGCCGTACACATCCGAAGCGGTGTCGCTTACGGTAACAGTGGCGCGAATTCAATGGCTTTTCCCATCTCAAAAAATGCCCAACGCGTAAAGAAGTTTTCACTTCAAAAAAATGGGTGCTTGAAGGTGTTAAGATAGATTCCTGTGTCAGGCAGTGTGTGTGAGTGATTATGTTTATTGTCTCCAACTTTTTAGGGTTTTTTGGAGACTGTCTCGTTGGTTTGATGGTCACAGGAGTGACTGCTCAAACTGCCAAGCGTTGTGACTATAGAGGTATGAGGAACAGGGTGTATAGTTCACTCATACTCTAAAGAAAAGGGAGGATCCTCCGACCAGACGGGTGTTGTGTCTGGCGCCGTTGTATCTATGCTAGTTGCGCGGTAAACTCTGCTTGCGAGATGCAGGATTTGCGTGACGTCAGTATGACGCGTTGTTCGCATGTGGCGTTGTAGATACCGCTACATGACTAAGGTTTGTTAGAGTGAGCACGTTCAACAGTATTAAAAGATGGTGATAAGAACCCAGTATTCGGCAATGTAACATCTGCAGGGTGTTACGAACCAGATTCACCTAGAGCGCAATGCAGTATCTCTGCGGTTTGTCGTTTTGTTAATGCGCTGCACCCTTTACTTGCAATTTCTGTTAATGCAGCAAAAATATCGTTTATTTGCTATTTCATTTCTTTGGAACTATTTCTGTAAAGTTTTCTTGGTTATAACGAAGAGTTGGAATTGAATTTCAGTGTCCTTAGGAATGTCTTTAAGTTTGAACACTATGATTTTAATATTTGTGTCGTCGTAAGTAAACCTGGACTTATAGTTAACTAGCAGCGCCCCGCGTTTTCACCCGGATAAAATCGGAATAAAAAGTATCTTATGCGTTATTTAGATTTATAAGCAATATTACTGTAAATTTTCATCAAAATCCGTTCAGTAGTTTTTGCGAAAGAGTAACAAACATACATCCATCCATCCATCCAGTGGAAAAAAACCCAAAACCACTTTCAACATCATTTGCCAATGTTTTGCCTCCTTGGAAACTGAGTTTTTTTCTGGATCCTGTAACTTCACTACCATGTTTTTCAAGTTGAAATACCGCAATGCCAATGGCGCTTTACTTTGTGTAAATTATTTCATCACCACTGCTCTCAAAACGGGGAAGGAAAACATCGTGAGGAAACCGGCATGTCCTAGCACTTAAAATTCAAAGACATGTGATATCCACCAATCTACACTGGGCGCGGGCGTGTGTGGCCTACGTGGTGGATCATGGCCCACTCCCTCTCACAGAGAGGAGGCCTGTGTCCCAGCAGTGGGAACATTATAGGCTTATTATGCTTATGTGGTACAATATTACAGACAAACTTCAAAATCATTAAACTTCTCAAAGCTTCTCCTGAAAATCTGTAAACAAGATTCGACGGAGCTCTCACGTCATACTAATGACGTCACTCACTAATAAACGTATTTGTTAGTTATTCTACCAGCTTGTAACACGTACGAGTTTCTAACCAGCGCGTGTTTGAAGGAAAATTATACGAATATGCTTCGGGCGTGCTACCTTCCAAGTTATAAAGTGTCTATTTTTGATGTATTTGTTTCTGACTGCCTAGGGGGGTTTGTGGCGTTTATTACCGTTGGATCTCGTTTTTTGATCCCGTTTTTTAGGTATTACCGATGGATCCCGTTTGCTATTTCCGTTGAATCCCATATTATAACAACATGTGTACATTTCAGAAGAAAAGTGATTTACCTTTATCAAACACTAAAAAGAGATTATTTTTAGTGGGTTACCCGGAACCGAACTAGTTAGATTAGGTTAATTATTAAAAAAAAAAACAATGTTAGGGTAGGTTAAAACTGTGACCCCTACGCACGAGCCGAGCGAGCGAAGCGAGCGGTGCCGCGGCAGCGGCCGGCGAGTGCCAGAAACGACTAGATTATATAGAAAATTCGAAGACATGTGACATCTACCAATCCGCACTGGGCCCGCGTGGTAGATTACGGCCCATTCCCTTTTACTGAGAGGAGGCCTGCGTCCCAGCAGTGGGAACATTATAGGCTGACTATGTAATGCCACTTGGCCAAGTGATTGTAGCTTAAGTATAGCGGCCTCGATGAAGCTGGCCTCAAGGAGGTACTTCCTGGTTAATACCACATATACAGGGTGTTACGGAAAGGGTATATCAATACAAACGGGTTGAAGAGTGTATCTGGTCTAGAATCTCTGTACAAAATTTCAGCTCAAAAGCAGTAACTTTGAAATTGCTTAAATTTTTTTTATTTCGATAGTTTATTAAATTAAAATCAAAACAAACGTGTCACCGCACTACGAGGGTCATTATCCATTATCTGTAGTGTGTCTGTGCGCCTAGTACAGGCACATCACGCCGCCGCGCGCCAGTGCAGCGCCGTGATGTCGAAATAAAAAAATATTAAGCATTTTCAAAGTTAATGCTTTTGAGCTGAAATTTTGTACAGAGATTCTAGACCAGATACACTCTTCAACCCGTTTGTATTGATATACCCTTTCTGTAACACCCTGTATACAGTACAGACGCCAGCACATCAAGTTACCCGAAACTGTCAAATTTTCCCAATCAACTTTTAACCTTATGCTTTAGCGATAAAGTTGAAAATCTATTAAAGAAATTTGATCGCTTGTAGTAGCTTGATGTGCTGGCGTCTGTACTAGCTTTTTATCGCGGCTTTGCACACGTGGATGTCGGGATCGTACAACCGGGATTAAAAGTACCCTAAGTGTTAATCCAGGTAAACGATTTATTAATAATACTATAATGCATTTATAATCATATCATAATCAGCCTATAACGTTCCCACTGCTGGGACACAGGCCTCCTCTTGGTGAGAGGGAGTGGGCCGTAATCCACCACGCGGGCCCAGTGCGGGTTGGCAGATGTCACATGTCTTCGAATTTTTGGTTCTAGGACATGCCGGTTTCCTCACGATGTTTTCCTTCACCGTTTTGAGAGCAGTGGTGATGAAATAATTTACACAAAGTAAAGCGCCTGTCTGGGTTCGTACCTACGACCTACACCTCGTAAGTCGCGGCCATTACCACTGGGCCACCACTGCTCTCCTATAATGCATTATTTTCATGTAACTCTATTGGTTTAAAAGGCGCACCCCATTAAAGCTTCCAGTCGGCATGATATTTTTCAACATCTTCAACAATTATTGTCGTCATATTTCAACCAATTTACACAAAACCATAATGAATTATACACTTAAACCTTCCTCATGAATCACTTCGTCTATTGGTGCAAACCGTATGAAAATCCGTTCGGTAGTTTTTGAGTTTATCGCGTTCAGACAGACAAACAGACGCGGCGGGGGCCTTTATGACCCGACTACGGTGAAGCAAAAAGGAGGGTTATGATTATTTTTGACCAGTATGTATGTATGTTCATCTGTTCCCTCATAACTTCAAAAGTACTTTTTATTAATTTGAAAAATGAGGTATCGTTAGGAGCGTCTTGACCGTTCGCTGCGCGCTGGTCCGCGGGCTATGTGACGTCACACTAAATTCAATATGGCACCCTCTAGAGAACATAAAGTAATGAATTTAAAAATAAATATTTCGGGATGGTGCCTTGTTTTATTATTATGTATTGATATTACCATACCAATTTTGGCTGCAGTGGCTTTGTCTGTTTTTGACGGCTATGAGTTAGGAGCATGTGTTACAAACATTATCAGGTGGTAATTCTTGCCCGGACAAACTATCAAAGATCGTATTTATTTTATTTAGTGAAGGAATAAATCATTCGAAGAAGTACAGACGCCAGCACATCAAGCTACTACAATCTGTCAAATTTCTTTAATAGATTTTGAACTTTATCACTACAGCATAAGGTTCAATGTTGATTGGGAAAATTTGACAGTTTCAGGAAGCTTGATGTGCTGCCGTCTGTACCAACATCGCTTATTTCTGTAGAAACGAGGCTTTGCCTTCCCATGTTTTAACACCGTAATCAGATCAGCCTATCGCAGTCCACTGCTGGACATAGCAGGTTCCACACTATGCTTGTCGATACGTGGTCTCTGCTACAAGACTCGTCTATCCAACCGGCCTTGCTTAGGGCCGGTTGTTTCAAACGTTGGTATAGAGATAGTTTGAGTCCCGGGAAAAAACATAGGGTACTTTTTATCCCGATATTCCCATGGGATCGAGACTTATGCAAGTGAAACCGCGGGGCACAGCTAGTAGTTAATTTTTGACGTAAGTCAAAGCCATAATTTGGTCAAAATTTTGTGAAACAACGCTTTTTTTTTGTATGACGATAGTTAGCGCAATTTTTGACGTATACGCGTGCGTCAAGTGAACGTGAAACAACCCGCCCTTAATCTGCTAACACCTAAAACGTTAGTTTCGCAAACTACCCTCATCCTCTAAAAATATTAATGCTCCCATTATCTAACCGTTACCTCCTCTCGAAATATTACGCCAACATGCCAAAATCTTCTACCGCAGATTACAACTTTAATACCGCACCCGCTCACTTCGTAAAGGGATGTTGAAAGCTAAGGGAACTGATGGGAAGCTAAGGCGAACTAATGGGAAGTGATAGTCAGTTGCACTGACAGGGGACTGATCCAATCAGCTGTGATCCAAACAGCTGTCTAAGTACCTACTGATTTCTCGTGATAGGTAGTTAATATAGTTAGTGTAAGGGGTATTAATAGCTAGTACTGTCGAACAAGGAGGACGTATAGCGACCTTTTTTTTTCGGTGGGAAATTATCAAATAACTTCTCCCGCTCTGGGCGGAGCGGGAGGGTTTGTCAGACTTTTACTGACTAAAATCCACCCGTGTTCCTGACCCTGGCACACGTATAGTGACCTTATTGGTGATATTATGGTATATCAGGTGCGTAGTACTGGCAACCGGCGTACGTGTACGTCAAAAAAAAAAGAAAAATGAAATGATAAAAATGTATTTTCTTTCTTTCTTTTTTTTCCTTTCAATTCCCGTAATTTAAAACGTTCAAAATCTAGTCGCAATCTCATCTCGGCGACAATCGATGTCAAAAACTTGTCAAAAATGTAGGGAAATTAAAGGTATTTTTGACAGATTGAAACTGAGATCAGACGGGCAATTCTCGTAATTTTAAGAACGTTCACAGTCTGATCTCAGTCTCAATCTGTCAAAAATACCTCTAATTTTCCTACATTTTGACAAGTTTTTGACAATTTTCTGTCGCTGAGATGAGACTGCGACTAGATTTTGAACGTTTTAAATTACGAGAATTGGCCTTCAGACCGTGAACGTTCTTGAAATTACGAGAATTGCCCCTCTGATATATGAACGTATACGAGGCAAAAGGGTATACGAGGCATGCCTTTTAAGTTTTGTCGTTTGAAGAAAAAAACACAACTAGAACCTTATAGTACTTTTTATTGTTTTTCAAAGTATTCACCACGTAGCTTAATACACTTTTCCATTCACTCAAACCAGTTATTATAACATTTATTCCACTCTAAAGTTGGGTGTTCAAAATGGCTGATTTGAAAGCGTCGACTGCTTCTTCACCGGACTGGAACCTTTGACCACGAAGACTTTTCTTAATTTTAGGAAATGTAAAGGAATCGTTAGGGCTTAGGTCAGGACTGTATGGAGGATGGTCAAGAATTTTTACATTTTTCCTGCTTCAAATACTCAATCGTTTGACGAGCGCTGTGTGAGCTTGCGTTGTCGTGGTGCAGGATGATGCGTCGCTTTGAGTTAGATTTTCGAAGTTAGGCGATGACTTATGGTAAACAAACTGTGGTATACCACTTTGCGTTAACCGTTCTACGATCTTCAAGTGCAATAGTCGCAACATGGCCGGTTTTTCCAACGAACGTGGCCACCATCTTCTTTGAAGTGCTTCGAGAACGAACAACTTTAGTCGGCTTTGGCTCGTCTTGAAAGACCCAGATTGTAGATTGTTGTTTGTAATCAGGATCGTAGGCTTAGATCCAAGATTCGTCACGACTGATGATGTTGTAGACGTGATTTGACTCTCCTCGGTTGAACCATTGCAGAGTTTTCTTACACCATCTGACGCGGGCCGCCTTGTGATCATCGGAAAGCAGATGCGGTATCCAACGGCAAAATAGCTTTCTCACACCAAGCGCTTCATGCAAGATCTTCTGAATGGTTGTCCCTGAGATGCCTAATAGAGCCTCTATCTCTTGATACGTCACATGACGATCTTCGAGAATTAGTTGTCTCACAGCAATGATGTTATCTTCAGTGAAGGCGGATTTTGGGCGTCCTTCGCGAGATTTGTCACTAACACTAGTATGTCCACGCTGGAATTCAAAATACCAGCGTTCGACAGCCCGCAGACATGGGGCTTCATCACTGAACACAGATGTTAGCTCTTCAAAACACTGAAGCCGTGTCAGGCCTCTTCCAAAGTTGTAGAAAATTATTGCACGAACATTTTCCTTAGAAAGATTCATTTTCGTACGTAACCTGACAGATTCCAATCGACGCTGTGACTAAACAATAGCATTAATCCTAATACTTTCAACTGTTTTGAGATTCAAAATTTAAACACATTCGAATATAGAACAGTTCCAAATTCAAAATTGCCGGGAAATATGGAAACGACAGAACTTAAAAGGCATGCCTAGTATAAGGATCGTAGCAGGTGGCATTCTGTTGTTGTATTGCCAGTATGCATTTTTTTGTGTGCGTTATAACTTTTTACGCTTATGGCATACCTACTTAGGAATGGTGTAAAAAAATTACTACCTGGTACACTTACCATATTTTCTTATAGAAGTTGCAAGGTTACTGCCTGTATACCGAATAGCTTGTTCGACAATACATTGTCATGTCAGTTTTCTAAATAATGTATTGTGCTTATGGTCTTTTTAAGGAAATTTCAAAGCGGCTGGGTGACACTTCTCGTGACCCAAGGGCTGGCTGTTACCTTGGCCAAAGGCTAAGCATTGCCATACAACGTGGTAATGCCGCCAGTCTCTTGGGTACATTACCAGTCGACAGCGATGCGGATGAATGTTTCAACGCTATATTTTAGTTTTTGTATAGTTTTAGTTAAGTTAGGTTTTAATTTTTATTTGAATTGTGTGGGGTAAAAATCATGAGATTGGCCATCGGCTGGAGTGGGGTGGAGTTAATGTAGCGTAAATTCGAATAATTTTAAAATTGAAAATACTCGCTTCGTACATTATTGCATGACTTACAATGCGAAGCATCAGAGAGTGCTTTACGATTGAAAACATTTTTTTGCCTCCTTCCTGCAACTGTTTCTATTGTTATACTCCTGGTAGTACACAGAACCTACTTAATTTATATACCGTTGTATAGTTCATTTAACGGAGATAAATTCTGTACTTTCTTTCAAAAATTGGTTTAATGCAGTAGAAACGAAAAAAACATCAAAATATTTCGAAAAAATTTGCCGTCAATCGAGTGTGAAACCTAAAAACATTGTAGTTTGCGAAAAAATCAGTAAATTGAGTCTTTTTTTTTAATCGATTCGATTACCCACAGGAGGAACCCTATTGAAAATGGCTCTTTTATTCAAAGTACTTTAATTATAACTAATAAAAAAGTAAGCAATATAATATCTATATCTATGGTTTTTTAGAATGATCAAATGCGCATTATGTTTACGAGTCGTGCACTTTTACGAGTAGAGTTTCCAAATTTTTTACCGAGTTTAAAAAAATTATTCAATTCGAAAATCGTTTATGGTGTTTACGTCGCGAGTTCATGCTTGGGCCTCTGGCCTGAAAACATTAACAAACTTAGAGTAAACGGGTTGATTTTATGGATAACACGGTGCATGACCTATTAATTAGCTCCCAATTATCCCCAGCTCTAGTTAATTTTGTGGCTGTTTTGCTAAGCCATTTTAGACCTAATTTCAAAACAAAGTACACAAACGACTTCTATTCTTCCCATGAAACACATGTTCAATTACACTGGACTGCAGTGTTTGCTACGGCGTAGCCGAGGTAATTGTGTCAAGGCTACGCCAGCTACGCTCGTAGCAGATAACCAAACCGCTACGAGCTACAACGCTACGTAATGTTTGCAACTTTTTTGTAGGTCTTATTACGTGTGTAGTGTTGTATGTGGTTGGATCCTGGTTCGATTCTCAGGTCGAGCAAAGTATTATTGGGTTTTTTCCATTACGAATTTCGTAGTAACAGCACGTAGTTTAAACGTTGGTGGTTTGATACCCCCGTGCCTCGGAAAGCACGCTAAGCAGTTGTTTCGGCGCCTGATCTCTCTTCAGTCGTGTCAGACTGCCGTCTCATCGGACTATGAGATTGAGGGCAGAGAGAGTACACGTATGACTGCACTAGTCTCCGCTGAAATTGGCAGCCATCGCTGAAATTCAGTCTAGAGGACTATTTTTCTGTGGTTATATTATTTGTTAGCAGCGCCCCGCAGTTTCACCCGCATAAGTGTCGATCCCGTAGGAATATCGGGATAAAAAGTCCTGGTTATATACGATCTGTGTACCAAATTTCATCCAAATCCGTTCAACCGTTTGTACGTAAAGAAGTAACAAACATACAAACACACTCACAAACTTTCGCCTTTATAATATTTGTGTGAATAAAAAAAAATTAAAAAAAACTTTATACAAGCTGTAGTGTATCTAATATTAAATAGATATGTAAACACTGTCTCATTCACACAAACGGGGTAGCTGCTGTCACTAATGTCATCTATCAGTCACGAGGAATGGCGGGAAACAGACAAAGTGAAGTAGGCTACATACGATGGCGCTTGGTGTGGTAGTGAGCCAGCGAAGTGATATATTAGGTCCTTACATATGAAATTGGCGTTTTTCGTACTGGCCACTTTAATCACGAATTTCTCCTCTTTGGTAAGGAATTCCAAATTCAAATTTGTACAGCTATTTACTCATGTATTTGTGCTTCGATGACCGTCATTCATTTGTTTTTTTTCTTCTGTTTTTTCTGTTTGCGTCACTCATTTTACAAAATGGAAAATTTAAAATATCGCATTATTTACGAGTACGAGTTCCGCCGTGGCACTAGTGCTGCGGAAACGACTCGAAGGGTGAATGATGTGTATGGCGGTCATGTTGCAAAAGAAAACACAGTTCGTTTTTGGTTCCAACGTTTTCGTTCTGGAAATTTCGACCTGCAGAACAAGCCCCGTGGACGGCCTGAGACCCAAGTTGATAATGGAGAATTGAAGGCTATTGTGGAAGCGGACCCATCGCAAACCACGTCCGAGTTAGCTGCAGGCTTCGATGTTAGTGATAAAACTGTTTTAATTCACTTGAAGCAAATTGGGAAGATTAAAAAGCTTGAAAGGTGGGTACCTCACGAATTGACTGAAGCAAACCGGCAAACGCGCGTCGACTGCTGCGTTACATTACTGAACCGGCACAACAATGAAGGTATTTTAAACCGAATCATTACCTGTGATGAAAAATGGATTCTTTACGATAATCGGAAGCGCTCAGCGCAATGGTTGGATCCTGGCCAGCCAGCCAAATCCTGCCCCAAGCGAAAATTAACCCCAAAAAAGTTACTTGTAAGCGTTTGGTGGACTAGTGCCGGTATTGTTCATTACAGTTTTCTCAAATCTGGCCAGACTATTACAGCTGATGTCTATTGTCAGCAATTACAAACCATGATGGAAAAGCTAGCGGCTAAACAACCAAGGCTGGTCAATCGCTCCACGCCACTGCTGCTTCACGACAACGCCAGACCACACACTGCGCAACAGACGGCTACCAAATTAGAAGAGCTTGAATTGGAATGTCTTAGACATCCTCCGTACTCCCCGGACCTTGCTCCAACAGATTACCATTTTTTTCGCAATTTGGATAACTTTTTGCAAGGGAAAAAATTCAACTCCGATGGGGCAGTCCAAATCGCCTTCAAAGATTTTATTGATTCCCGTCCGACTGGTTTTTTTAGTAAAGGGATCAATGAACTACCTATAAGATGGCAAAAGTGCATTGAAAACAATGGTTCATACTTTGATTAATTAAATATATTATATTAAAAAATATTCGACTTTTTGTTCCTTCCATACAAAACGCCAATTTCATATGTAAGGACCTAATATATCACACTAATATTATAAAGGCAAAAGTTTGTGAGTGTGTGTGTGCGTGTTTATATGTTACTTCTTCACGCTCAAACGGCTAAACCAATTTTGATAAAATTTTGTATGGAGGTAGCTGACACCCTGGATTTACATAATACTTTTTATCCCAATATTCCCAGGGGATCGACATTTACGCGGGTGAAATCGCGGGGCGCAGCTAGTTCAACATAAATACGGAATCAAAAGGATTTAGCACTCATTATGTTTCACTACATCAAATCGTAGCTTCCGTTTCAATTCAGATAGGTAAACATGGTATTTCACGAGTCTTTTTTCGCAAAAAGGTCATATTAAGACAATTGCTTGGCACGTGGTCGCCCAAAAAAAAATATTCAGGCATAATTCTAGTCCATAGTTTCAACTCATGCAATTAAAATTACTTATAAAATACATTAAATTCCAAACAGCTAAAAACCCTAAATACAATTGTGACTAATTAAATTTAAATATTCGACAACTCAAAAATTATAAAAATGACAGAATCGTATAAAAAAATAAATAAAAACAAAATGTCAAAGATAAAATTATCAAATTGTAAAAATATTTTTAAAAATGTCAAAGGATTAAAAAATTAAAATGATAATAATTTTAAGGTTCACTAATGTTTCACCAAAACTTCATTAACAAAATTTTAGTTTACAACCAACGTTTCGTATACTATTTATTTCACAAACAACTCATTCCGCAAATGTTTTATTTTATAAACACTCGCTTTACAAACATTTATTTGGCAAATGCTTTACTTTACAAATGTTACGAATGATATTTAATCATTTATACATTTTTCATTTAATATTTAGATTCTTTTGGAAAAATAACGTTTAAACAAAATGTAATTTTATAATACACTAGCGACTGCATTAAAAACTGCATTAAAATCCATCGCGTAGTTTAAAAGATCTAAGCTTACAGACAGCGGGAGTGACTTTGTTTTATACTATGTAAAGATTTTCTAAACCGGTCACAAAGTGATCATGACGGTATTCTCCATTTGGGTCAAATAATTTTCAGGCAAGTATTTTTTTCTATATAATCTAGTCGTTTCTGGCACTCGCCGGCCGCTGACGGTATTCTCCATTTGGGTCAAATAATTTTCAGGCAAGTATTTTTTTCTATATAATCTAGTCGTTTCTAGCACTCGCCGGCCGCTGCCGCGGCACCGCTCGCTTCGCTCGCTCGGCTCGTGCGTAGGGGGTCACAGTTTTAACCTAACCTAACCGAACTACTTTTTTTTTTAATAATTAACCTAATGTAGCTAATTCGGTTCCGGGTAGCCTACTAAAAATAATCTCTTTTTTTTTCCTCCATTAGCGCAAGTCGTTTCTGGAACCCAAATTTTGTGTAAAAGTAATATTTTCTGAATAATGTAGTCGTTTCTGGGTTTCGTTTCGTAGGGGTCACAGTTTGAACCTAACCTAACCCAACTATTTTTTTAAAATAATTAACCTAATCTAAGTAGGTCGGTTCAGGGTAGCCCACTAAAAATAATCTCTTTTTTTCTATTAGCGCAAGTCGATGAAAGAATGAGTTTCATTTTTAGGAAATTGCGTTAATGATAAGTCAATATGTAAAACGTTTTTATTCCAAACGTTGTTTTATGAGATAAAACGAATAAAAAATGAATTGTTTGTTAAATAACACGTTATTAAACAAAAGTTTATCTGGTGATTATTTTATAAAGTGAATTATTTGGCAAACTAGTGGTTGTATAATGATGAAATGACAAATCATGTTTTTGCCAATCGTTGTTTGTCAAGTAAAAATTTGTAAATTAATTTTTGGTGAACTGACAGGGCACCTAATTTTAATGATGGTCTTGTTCTTAGTCGTTTCCTGCCATTGAGGATCCACTGAGTGGTGGCTTTTGCATATTGCTGTTCCGACATGCGACAGATATGGCCAGCCCAGTTCCACTTTAATCCAGCAGCTGTGCGGCCAGCGTCCGCTATTTGTGTTTTGGAACGAAGTATAGAGTTCAGGGGAAAAATAACCTCCTTTTGCAAAGATGTCATGTCTGCAAAGGAGGCGGCCGAGCGGGAGAGAGAAGCTGCATCCTGTCTCCCCTCCCGCAGGAGACGCACCGGGCGCCCGAGAAGGGCGCAAAACGATCTGCGACCTCCATGAGAGGTGGCCTGCGGTTGGCGGACTAGGGGCGTCCGTCGTCCGACCAGACAGGCCCGAGTTGGCGCTGCAGTGTTCCACGCGCGCCACTTGAGAGTGGGTGCGGCCATTACAGGAATGGGCGCACGGGGAGGTGGGATCCGCTGAGAAACAGCGGGTCGAGGCCTTTCGGGGGAGCGGTGAATACTTATGCGAATCCCACACCCCAGGCCATAGGTAGAGGTGGAACACGTTTTAGCCGGTAAGAGTCCGGCATGCCCCTCTGTCACCCCCACGATAGAGGAAGTCCATGAGGATTTCCACCGCGAGAAGAAAAAAGGAGAAAAATAACCAAGCTTTGGTATTGAAATCAAAACAAAATAGGATTAAGATTTGTGTTACACCAAAATCGTTGAACAGACGTAGAAGCTTCACGTTCGAACTATAGCTATTTCGCTTGGTAACAGTTCGTTCTCCGGCGATAACACAAACAAGTCACTGTTCTGAAAACTAGTGATTTTTAGTACAAATAAAGTTTGGTCAAACTATGCCAGACTGTCGGTTCGCTGGCCTGGCGTCGAAGCTCAGTTTTTGTATAAAGCTTGTTGTTTTATGCCGTTATTTGGGGGTGCAAAATTGTGGTTTTTACTCGCCTACGGTAAAATTGGAGGGTTGTGATTTTAGCAATTTAGATGAGCGTACAGTTACCCCCGGTTTTACGAAAGCTTGCTGAAATTGTTTGTCTAGTATTATATTCGGTCGTTCTTATTATCTATATCTAGAAACATTCGCCCTTTTTACCGACTTCACAAAAAGGAGGACGTACTATGTTCGGATGTTTGTATGTTTTTTTTTTATATTTTTTTTTTGTATGTTTTTTGTATACAATCTATCAATCTGCCTACCCCAGCTATGTTGAGGTTGGCTTCCAGTCTAACCAGATACAGCTGAATGCCAGTATTTAACATAGACTAGGTACCTTTTTATGTACTACTAGCAGCGCCCCGCGGTTTCACCCGCATAAGTTTCGATCCCGTGGGAATATCGGCATAAAAACTATCATATGTCCTTTCCCGGGACTCAAACTATCTTTATACCAAATTTCATCTAAATCGGTTCAGTGGTTTAGGTAAGTGTGAATAGAAAACATACAGCACACTTTCGCATTATTATACACGGATAATTTTTTTATGGTGTTTTGCAACACCACAGTTTCAAGGTAGATTTAAGCACACAATTTAACGGTTTTGCGCCATATATTTTATAAGGTGTTAATGCTCACTCAGTGCAGTTATTTATTTAATAATAAACCGTACAACATAGCTTTTACTTGGGAAGCACTATGAGAAAAGAATCGTAACAAAAAAAAAACTATGGGAAGAAAAAAATCTAAATAAACACTTAGGCACTATGTATTTTCAAACAAAGGTTGGGTTATGAAAACTGAATGCGTACACACCGGTCCAGATAAATATTGACCGAATTTGATTAAATTTTATGTAACACGAACCATATACCTTTATTTGTCAACTTTATTGGGTCGGGCACTGAACTATTGTTTGATTTACATATTTTTACCAATTTGTATGTTACGTGGGTCGTATAGATATTACACGAATATTTTGTTTAGAATTTCTAGATTAAACATTTATGTTTGACTGTAGCATAGCATGATTTATTAAATTACTAGCTGCGCCCCGCAGTTTCACCCGCATAAGTCTCGATCCCGTGGGAATATTGGTATAAAAAGTATCCTATGTCCTTTCCCGATACTCAAACTATCTCTATACCAAATTTCATCTAAATCGGTTCAGCGGTTTAGGCGTGAAATGGTAACATACAGACAGACAGAGTTACTTTCGAATTTGTAATATTAAGTATGGATTTAAACAAATAACAATGTTAACGTTAATTGTTATCATCTGTAGGTACACTTGACTAAATGCTAGTTAACGAAACAGGTAGGTTTTGCAACCTAAACCTTTGCATGAAATACAAGCTTATTCGTAGATCAGTTTCACAAAATAATTGCAGGCAGAACAAGTTTTTTTTTAAACTAAGCTTGACATAAAACCATAATTTATAATATAAGTTGAAATTACAATTTATTTATTTGACATTTGGATTATTCGTGTTGTGTATATGTAAATGGTGATGGTATATGTTGTGTCGGCGCAAAATGTGTGTTATATTCTCCTTGGCAGGGTGGGTTTAGCTTGAGCACTATCTATTAAATAAATTAATAATTGGTCAGTTTGAGTGTAAATAAGCCTGAAAGACTTTGAGATTTATCTTTAAAATTAAAATAAAAAAAAATTGGATGGATGAAGGGCGAATAACAAAACGTATTTATAAGGCAGATGTGAATAGAAACGCCGGCAGACATAATAGTGACCTTATTGGTGATGTTACATACGTGTTTATTCGCCCGCAGATCAAATGAAAATGTAAAACAAATATCTGGTTTTCAAATATCTATATTTTCCCTAATTTGTGTGAGATTTGCGTAGGATTTATTTATTTTACCATTCGCAATGTTAACCTTTGATCAATTATTAGCTTCGGAAAATAAATAGGAAATCTGCTGAAGCATTTGACACAAATTACATGCGATTTCCGGGAAATTATATGAATTGGTTATCCTGAATTATGGTTAGCGTTTTAGCCTTTCATTAATTGCAATACTGCAATCAAAAGCTTAATTCACATGATTTAAATCTAAATTTGGAATTTCTGAAATTGCTACATAATAACAGGGATCCCCAAGGCTCAATCTTTGGTCCAATAAAGTTTACGATTTATAAAATAAATCAGAAATCGTTACGTAAAGCAAAATGCATTAGAAAATAGACAACAGCATATTTTATCATAAATTGTAACTGAAAACGGGGATTAAGGTCAAGAAAACAAATCTTGTTCTTTCATAAATTTTCAATTTCATACGCAGTTGTACTTGGCTTCGCCGAGTCAGTGACTGGTTTAAGTGAAAGGATTAAGCGTTTATTTAGATTACCAAACAATTGTTTACACAACACATCTATATATACAGGGTGAAATTGAATTCATGGGCATCCTTTTAAGGGGTCGTTGTAATCATCATTATGAACAACTTTTACTATGGGACCAAACCTGAAATCGCGGAAAAAAATCAGCTGTTCCTTTCATTTATGTTCACATAACTCGACAAAATGTAGGAAAGAGCTGATTTTTTTTTTCGCGATTTCAGGTTTGGTACCATAGTAAAAGTTGTTCATAATGATGATTACAATGACCCCTTAAAAGGATGCCCATGAATTTAATTTCACCCTGTATAAAATTCAAAGTCCTGACTGACTGATACATCAACGCACAGCCTAAACCGCTGGTCTTAGAGACATGAAATTTTCAGGGTGTGTTCTTTGTGAAGAGTAAGTATCCACTAAGAAAGAGTTTTTAAAAATTCCACCCCTAAGAGGGTGAATGGGGGGAGGGTAAAATTTCACGGACGAAGTCGCGGGCAGAAGCTAGTTTAAAATAATTTCCTTAATAGTACGTTTATAAGTGCCAAAATTACTTACAGGCTAACACAACATGCACTATTTATGGTTTTACATAATATTACAAAGCCAAAAAGGATATTTACAATGATTAAAGGTATTCAATAATTTTTGTTAATTCATGCCCTAGAATGATAACAACAAAAATTGAGGACCGCGCAGCAAAAGAGAGGCAAGTCCAAGTTTAAGAAATGTGCCTCCTATCAAACGATAGTCCTAATTTTTGTTGAAAATGTAGGTGAAAAAAACAGTAACGGCAAAAATTTGGATCTGCCTCCATTTTGCTGCAAAGTCCTCAATTACATTCTTAATAATAAAACTCTCATCATTTAATTCAAATACATAGAATCTTCAAGTTAAGCGTTAAAAGAATGTCTCGTAATACGAATAAAAATGAATCGTAACACAATATTTCTAGCTGTTTTTTTTTACTTTTAAAAGCAAGAACTGTGTAAAGCCCCCTGTGTATAAAGGTTCGTTTGCACATGGATAACATTTAAAAGAAATTAATGTTGACGTCACGGGTAATGAAAAATAAGCATGATTCTAGACAGAAATATTACGGTTAAAATTATATTTTCGGTTGTACCAACTTGATGAGTTCTGAACACAGTGAAACATATTTATGTTTTCTCACGCGTATAATAATTTTTAAGAAAATGTTTCTATCTCATTTTCATGGAATATATCTTTTTGAATGAATCATTGCTATTTACATAATTATATTTCTTTTTTGCCGCACAGACTATTATTTTAAAATATCTCCCACCGGAGTCCGGCTTCAAGCAGCCTGCTGTGTTTCGTCGAAGCGTGGGAGTTCCAGTGCCCTAGGCATCTTCTGGGCACGCTCGTACCATCATAGACCTCATCCATCGCTTTCCATCAGGCGTGATCGAGGTCAAGAGACGGCCCATTCAGCAATAAAAAAAATCTTTTAAATAATTATATTCAAGTATAAAAATTTTACAGAAGTTGTGGTCCGGTAGTAACGGCCCCGACTTACGAGTTGTATGTCGTGGGTTTAAACCCAGTCAGGCACGTTGTTTGTGTGATTTATTTCATCAACACTGCTCCTAAAATGGCAAAGAAAAACATCGTGAGGAAAGCGGCATGTCCTAGAACCAAAAATTCGATGACATGTGACATCTACCATCCCGTACTGCACGTGTGTACGGACTACTTTCTCTCTTGCCCTCTCTTGCTCTTTTGGTCTGTCCCAGCAGTAGGAAAATTATACCCCGATTATGTATCACACTATCACACTAATATTATAAAGGCGAAAGTTTGTGAGTGTGTGTGTGTGTGGGTTTATATGTTTGTTACTTCTTCACGCTCAAACGGCTGGATCAATTTTGATAAAGTTTTGTATGGAGTTAGCTGACACCCTGGATTAACATATAGGCTACTTTTATATTCCTACGAGGTCGATATTTACGCGGATGAAACCGCGGGGCATAGCTAGTAGAAAATATTTCTCATAATATCGTCAAATCTGTTCCTCTTCTCTACATTCTAGCCCAAATTCTCCCATAGCTCATCACTTGCACCCCAAATCCATTAGGAATAAAATGGCCACAACAATCGCGGTACAACCATATAGGTAAGGTATTTCACCAACATTCCCCACCTGACATCACAGCATAAATTCCAAAACTACCAATAACATATTCCTTCAGAAATTCCACAAAACTTCGCCAGTGTTCGTGTGATTTGATATTAATAGCAAGTTGGTTGCACGATCGATGTTTGATTTGGAATTCGTTTTTCATTTTACTGTTGGTTCCGGGCATGTGATAAACTTTGGACTTTTAAAAGCTGGCACGGATCTTTCCTCACTTGAATTCTAAAACTTGTTTTATACAGGGTGGCAGGGAAATCTACGCCTAAACTACAGTTTATAGAGTTTGTTTTTATTTGTGTATAGTTACAACTATAAATTCAGAACATGAGTCGATTATAAAAAAAATAAAAAAATTGTGGCACTCCGGGAGTGCCGACAGAAGTAAAAACTTGAACGTGTGTATTTTTTGAATCGTCAGGAAATATTTCGAAATATATAATTGGTGTCGGTTACGGTAACGGTAACAGTGTCGCGAGTTCAATGGTTTTTCCCATCTCAAAAAAATGCCCAACGCGCCTAAAGAAGTTATCGCTTCAATAATCAGCTGTTTCATAGAAAATTGCAATACCTACGCGGTCAAAATGTATGAAACAGCAAATTTTTATATTAGTGACCGACGAAGGATGACAATGCAAGAGGGTTTAGAATCTTGTACAGAATCCATGCTTACAGTTTGCGCGTGATGTCCAATGCTATTGTTACCCTGTATTTTGATCATCTTGCAACCTACATACGTTCACTGCTGGACATAAGCCTCCCCTAAGAGTCGCCACATCGACCTATCCTAGGCTTCCCAGTGGATTCCCGCGACTTCTACTAGGCTTCGGTCCACCTCGTGGAAGGGCCTACCCATGCTGCACCATCCTGCAAGACTCATATATTCCTACCATTGTGCTGGAACTTTTTACCAGAGAGACGGAACAAAATCAAACACGTGCACTCAACAAAAGGGATAAGCATGCAGGATCGTCGTATATAGTTGAAGTTTAGTAAGAAACCGATGCATGTTGTCGACTGAGATTTCAATTGATAAATGAGGCGTTTGTTTTCTATTAATATAATTAAATTTTCGTCATCATCCATCGGTTTCTTACTAAACTTCAACTGTATCTGACGATCCTGCATACTTATCTCTTTTGTTGACTGTACCTTCTTTTATCAATTCAAGACACATGAATATGACACGATGACAATGGTCGGTGGTTGTCACGATGTTTTGTTGTTTTTTCATAATGTATCTTTTAGGACAGAAAAGGAAAGAGCATAATCAGCTTACTCGTATAATGTTCCTACTGCTGAGACACAGGCCTCCTCTCGATGAGAGGAAGTTGGCCGTAATCAACCACGAGGGCCCAGTGCGAGTTGATAGATCTCACATGTGTTCGAAGTTTTGGTTCTAGGACATGCCGGTTTTCTCACAATGTTTTCCTTCACCGTTTTGAGAGCAGTGGTGATGAAATAATTTACACAAAGTAAAGCGCCGGTCTGGGTTCGTACTCACGACCACGACCGTTCACCATTCTCGCAAACAGAGTCTGGGCAATTTTGGCTTATATATCCTCACGATGTTTTGCATTCACATTCATCACTGACTGGACAGGTCCGCTCAATCTGTGTGGTTCTTTCCTCAAAAGACCATTTCAGACACCAATATACGTGGTCTTCACATGATCTGACCAAGATTTTGTCTGGACTTTAAAAGAGACTGTGACCTCTGAGTTTTTTTCGGCCTTTCTTCTCAGAGTAGTCAGATAGGAAACGTCGACCTCGTCTAGCTTAAAAAAAAATATGATTGACGTGTAAAAGTGTTTGTACAAACCTACTTACAGAAAATAAATCATATATCATTTACCATAAGCCACGACATGAGTACGGTTTTGAGCCCACGTTCAGTATAAGTCAAAAACCTTTTTATCTCCAGTACAATATTCAAGCTCGTAACGTGGTAATTAGGAATTACGTTAATTGCCACAAACTAAGACGAAAGAGTTAAGAGTGGACGTGTCCTAGCTGTTTGTACTCGCAAGTCACATAAAATATAATCAGAGCGTGCCCCTTCATATCTGGTACGGCTTAGAGGCTGCCAGCTCCCACCGAATCGCATGAAGTTGTATTAAATTAGGATAAAGCCGTCGAGTGCGCACACCTAACATAGAAAATAACGTTTTCTTTTGTCATTGCGCAGGTTTTACGTAGAAGTGTTACTTTGATTTATTTCATAAACTTCAGGTAGCTTTTATTTTCGTATTATTGTTAAATGACATGCATTTTTATTACGTGACTACTGCGAAGCAAAAAGGAGGATTAGGATTTTGACCGGTATGTATGTATGTAAGTATGTGTATGTATGTATGTTCATCTGTTCCCTCATAACTTCTAAACTGCTTGTCATAATTAGACAAATGAGGTATCTTTGGAAGCGCCTTGATCGTCCGTTGGTTATAGGCTATGTGACGTCACATTATGTTGAATATGGCGCCAAAAGTAAGTTTAAAAACTAAAACCCGACTACTGAAAAGGATGAAACAAGAAAGTACCTTCCCGTGGTCGCATGCTACCATAGCTTATAATATGTTATACAGCGGCATGCGACCACGGGAAGGTACTTTCTTGTTTCATCTTTTCAGTAGTCGGGTTTTAGTTTTTAAACTTATTTTTTTTGAAAATCTATTGATTAATGAAATGCCAAATTCTATGCTTATTCACATAGGATAATTACCAGTTGCAGACAGCGTGATTATCCAAACCCTAGGTCACCGTGAATGACATTGAACTGTTAATAGAGCATACCCTCTATTAAAGTTTTCTTGAAAGTCTGATAATACAGCTCCGATAACCATCCTGGAATTAAATATTCTGTGAACGGATTTTAATTGCCAAAGTTAGTTGTTAAATAAATAATTTAGATCTAAGTTTCGTGTATCTTAATTGATTGCTGTAGTATACTTTTATAAATTTTAATAACTATTTTAATAGATTTAAATCAAAATATGATTTTGAGAAAATCTGAGAAAGTTAAATCTTATCTTGATTTAGGCAACTACTTTTTAGAAGCCATCTTTTCGGTATTTGCGAGTGCGTGAAAATCAGAAAAAATCCTCTTGTCTGCTTGTTATTTTTTAACCGACGAAAAAAAACGGAGGAGGTTCTCAATTCGACGCGTATATTTTTTTTTTTTTTTTTTTTTTTTTTTTTTTTTATGTATGATCACGCATAACTTTTTACAGAGCAGTCCGATTTTGATCATTCTTTTTTTATTAGAAAGGGTATACCCTGAAGTTGGTCCCATATAAATTTGGAAAAAAAATTCCTACCCTAAGGGTTAGAAAACAGGGGATGATTGATTGTTCACTCACTGATTGTAATGTATGACCACGCTTAACTTTTTACAGAGTAGTCCGATTTTGATAATTCTTCTTTTGTTGGATAGGACATACTTCGAAGTTGGTCCCATGTAAATTTGGAAAAAATAATCCTACCCTAAGGGTGGGAAAATAGGGGTGATTTATTGTTCATTCACAGATTTTAATGCTGAGCTGTGTATTACAATTAAAATAATAAAAGGCCTATCTATGTTGGTATATAAAGCCTGTTTTTTTTAAGTATTACATTATATTATTTATATTACACAAAAAATAATAGTTAAAGTAGGATTATAACAGTTAATGTCTAAAGTAAGGTAGGTATTTTAAAAGTAATCAAACATTAAGCATGTAGTAATTAGTAAATTATAGCCTCAAAAAATTATAAAATAAAAACTTTTTAACAAAAAATTAAACCTCCGAAAAAACTGAAAAGCAAAAAATAATAAACTTTTTTTATTTAACCTTAATAAATAAGTTCTTAAACTAATGCAAGTATACCTAAGTAATTTTGAGTCGGCGCCAAACAATCAATGAACAAAGATTACTAAATTACCTTAAATTTAAAGAAATAAGCAACGTGAAATCTATAGCGATAAACATTAACATTTCAAACAAAAAATGCGCTCTCCGCACGACCACTCGCAACGATATTAATTTGCTTGTTTGGCGCCGACTTAAAATTACTTAGGTATACTTGCATTAGTTTAAGAACTTATTTATTAAGGTTAAATAAAAAAAGTTTATTATTTTTTGCTTTTCAGTTTTTTCGGAGGTTTAATTTTTTGTTAAAAAGTTTTATACAAGACCGTTTACCAATCCAAGCGAAATAAGGTACTGACGCCAGCACATCAAGCTACCCGAAACTGTCAAAAGTTGAAAATCTATTAAATTAATTTGACAGATTGTAGTAGCTTAATTTGCTGGCGTCTTTAGTACAAACACTACTGTTTCAACCTCGGTTAATTATAAAGACCTTTTTTAGACTTTTAACTGTATCAATAAGTAGCTGATTTACTTTGGGATATCATAGAGTCCCTAGTTCCTAGTCGAGGGGCTGGTGGCTTACGAATAACAGCCGCACGGGTCGATCGATCAGGTTAAGCTACGATTGGCACGGTTGTTCTGTGGATAAGCGACCATCTTCATATACCAAGACACCTCCGTGCCTCGGAAAGCACGTTAAGCCGCTGGTCCCGGCCGTCACTCGTAGATGTTTGACAGTCGTTACGGGTAGTCAGAAGCCCGAAAGTCTGACAACCAGTCTTACCAAGGGGTCTCGTATTACCCAGTAACTGTTGTTATATAATTAATGTACCCATGCAAAATATTGAAAACAATTCAAAAGAGTAACGGTGGAGTTTCTTGCCCATTCTTCTCCATACGATAACTATCTTTTGGAATGGGCGACTAGAATAAATTCTATTTTAAGGTAGTTTTTGATGTTCAAAAGTGCCTTTTATGTGCCTATTTCAAATAATAATAATATATTCCACAACTATCACACAACGCCATCTAGTCCCAAGCTAAGCAAAGCTTGTGTTATGGGTACTAGACAACTGATAAACATACTTATATATTTCTAAATACATACATATTATAGATAAATTACACCCAGACACAGAACAAATGATCGTGCTCATCACACAAACATTTGTCCTGGGTGGGAATCGAACCCACGACCTCCGGCATAGCAGTCAGGGTCACTAACCACTAGACCATCAGGCCTGTCAACTGAAATAAATGTTTTGACTTTGACTTTGAACTGGGTGGTGGAGGTCAGATAGGTAGTCGCTCCATGTAAAATATTGGTATTCAGCTGCATGAGGTTAGACTGGAAGCCGACTCCAACATAGTTGGGGAAAGGCTAGGCAGATGATGATGACTCATAGAGTCCCTACTGGTATATTCAAATATGTGTGTTTCTTTACGCGGTGGCCACATGTCTGAAATCATATTATTTAGAAAATTACTACCATATAATTATCTGTCACATAAAGCCAATTTCATGGATATCAAAACCAAACACTGTGTATTTAAAATTCTCCGTCTCTAAAACAAATACCCTATATAAAACTATATCTCTATTACATACATCAACATTTTGTGTGCAAGTAAGTACAACAAATGGACCGATCAGATGACGGAATCATCATCCTCTAAATTCTACACGGTGGTAAGGGGCGCGATGGACAGAAACCGATGGAGGCGGATCATCCGGTCCAGATGCAACTCCGAAGTTGACCACGATCTTCAGACATGAGGGACCGACTACAGACAGAGAGAAGTATAACAAACATCAATTCACATTTACAAAATTATTTTAGACAACCCTCTACTATATTTTACTATAATAAAAGAAACAAAAAATGCGGTGAAACACACAAACCGCGAGACTCACCACAGAATATTGCATCCGATATTCGGTTTCCCGCCGACTCGACAACTGACGACGATTGACAGCGATCCGATTTCTCAATTTACCGAATTGAAACAATCGTTTCACTTCTTTCTACTCGTATTTACTGAAATATACCTCAGGGCTTTGGGTTTTGTAAACTTATCTATGAGATAGTAATTTTTTACAAGGCCGTCATTTTAGCTCATACTTCTTAGGGCGAATACAACTAAACTCAATCTCAAAGCATTTATTAATTTATTATTTGAATTGTTGTTTTTTCTCATCTTTTCATTATGGACGCTTTTAACGTTCTGCATCGTTCTCACATGTATAATTTTTAACATGAATGATGTAACCAAGACTTTGTAACCACATTATTTTGATTTAAAAGAGTGTCCATGGAGTTTCTTGCCCGTTCTTCTCCATAGGTACCTACGCTTTGGAATGGGCAACTAGCTTCATTTTTTCTGACTGACTGACTTCTTGACAATTCAAAAGTGCCTGTAAATGGTTTAATTGAAATAAATGCTTTGAGTTTGAGTTTGAGTTTTATTTCAATTAAACCAATTACAGGCACTTTTGAATTGTCAAGGGATCGGTCAGTCAGAAAGATGAAGCTAGTTGCCTATTCCAAAGCGTAGTAAGTACCTATGGAGAAGAACGGGCAAGAAAATCCACGGACAATCTTAAAAATCATAAAATTGTTACAAAATATTGGTTACTACGATACCCTTTGGTAAGACTGGTTGTCAGGTTTTCGGGCTTCTGACGACCCGTAACGACTGTCAAAGATCCACGAATGAGCGCCAGGACCAGGGGTTTAACGTGCTTTCCGAAGCACGGAGGAGTCTTGATATTTTAAAATGGTCACCCATCCACGGACCAACCGCGGCAAGCGTAGCTTAACCTGATCGATCGGCCCGTGCGGCTGTTATTACTTAGCTACAAGCCCCTCCTTATTATTTTTGTTATAAATCCCCCTTTTCATTATAAATCTTAATTTGGCATAGCTAAAAAGCTTGTAACACTGATAAGTAACTTTTGGAGAGCACTTTAGTTTGGGCAAAGTATATTTTGTTTTTCCATTCGGTTTATATTCAATTACATGGGAATCCAACATGACTGGCAGAATATTGACAGCCGTTGCCCATCCCTTTGAAAAATACAGGCATGGTGGTATGTTATACAGGATAAATATTAACCAATGCTCAAACTGTAACAATTAATTCAGAACAAAATTGCTCTGCCATACATTTTGACCGCATAGGTATTGCACTTTTTTTTATGAAACGGCAGATTTTTAAAGTGAAAACTTCTTTAGGTGTGTTGGGCATTTTTTGAGATGGGAAAAAGCCATTGAATTCGGGCCACTGTTACCGTAACCGACACCGCTTCGGATGTGTTCGGCTTTTCTCGGGATGTACTCGGTTTTAATGTATATCCGATATGTCAGTGAGTGATGGCAAAGTATTCTGTTTGTGTTTTGTTTTCACTTTTGTTGGCACTCCCGGAGTGCCACTGTTTTTTTTTTATTACCGGCGAAAAATTTCTACATTAATACATTACGAGGGTCTAGACTCATGTGCTGAATTCATGGTCTTCTTCTTAGCGTTTCGATGGTCATCTAAATGGACTCGGCCCAGAATTCGGCTACTCGTTTGGCGCCATCACCAGCGTCCACCAGTTCCTGTAACATGCAGCTGACAGGACACGCAGGACACGATATTAAGTGCCCCATCGTTTGTGGAACAGCACCACATTTCCACTCCAAACCGGAGTCGTCTATGAATCTCCACCTGAACAGGTTTTCCTAATTAATTTATGGTTAAAGATTGCGCTTCGATGTCCCTGTCATCCTGTATGTTTCTATTGATTTAAACACATTCAGCTACTTGCCACAAGAAGCCTTGAACTTCTGCCAATAACCTGCCATCCACTATAAGGCGGCAATTCAATTCAGGGCACGAGCAAGCAAGTTGATCTCGTTCCATTATCGGGTCTACGGGGAAATCGGTGGCAGGTACATAAACAACTCAATTGAGTATTGTTCGGACAGCTGGACTTCAATTTTCGTTTGGTATTGTTATACTATGGTTCTCAGGAACCGAAATAACGTGACAGGGTTTCAAGAATTTTTTGACGTGATAACGTCTTATAAATCGATGAACGCTGGCTGCAGGCATGAAAAAGCAAAGTCAAAGCATTTATTTCAAATAGGCACATAAAAGGCACTTTTGAACGTCAAAAATTACCTTAAAATAGAATTGATTCTAGTCGTCCCTTCCAAAAGGTAGTTTTCGTATGGAGAAGAATGGGCAAGAAACTCCACCGTTACTCTTATATAATATTTTGCATGGGTACATTAATTATATAATAATATGCGAGGACGATGCACCTAAAATAAAATTACTATACCACATTAGGTAAAAGAATTAAAAACGAAACCATGACATATAAATTAATTATCTAATAGATACATGATGCTCACATATTTACAAACATGGTAAAAGTAAACGATTTGAATTTTTTTTTTTTAATTAACAAGTAATGATTGCAAATAAGCATGACTCAGTGTCACTTTCCGCCTGAGCCGAGTGTGCAAGCGAGAGCGCGGAACAAGCGATAGAGAGGCACAATCGGATGTTTTTTTATGACGTTATCACGTAAAATTATCGTCCCTAAACCGCCTTTACAGACAACCAATATTTTTTACAATTAAATGTAAGACCAAAATCTTACATGAGTCAAGTAAAGGAAAGCACGTTAGGTCCCGGATTTTTTCAGTTAGTGTTTCAGTTTTTGTACCAGTCGCTAAGGGTCGTCACAAGCCCGAAAATCTGACAACCAGCTCAAATCTCTATACCAAATTTCATCGAAATCGGTTCAGCGGTTTAAGCGTGAAGAGGTAACAGACAGACAGACAAAGTTTCGCATTTATAATTTTAGTATGGATTACCACGAACACCATCATATATCCGAGAGAAAAAAACACAGAACAAGATATAAAGAAATATGGAAAGTTATTAACGGTATCCCTGGAGCAACCACCTGTGCCTCCCAACATCCTTCATCCGCCGAGAGGTTTATTTACGACCTGAGGCTTTCAGCGCTTTGTTCTCCTTTTAAAGATTGTTAAAGTAATGTAAAAGGAAACACCTATATAAAAAAAAATTGGTAAGGCATTTATTTAGGAGGATAAAATATATACACTAAATAAACTATTAAAATTAAAATATAAAATAGAATACTCTTTATTATGTACACCATATAAATTACAGACATAAATATAGAAAACTTTACAATGGGCGGTCTTATCGCTAAGAGCGATCTTTTAAAGACAACCTTTGGATGGATTAAAAACGGGAAGGACAGACAAATACTGTAGGTAGTCTGTGGTGTACCATTTACACAATACAATAAATACATACATAAAGTACTATTAATAATATCCTAACAAAACTCAAACTACTTGTATTTACTAACGAACTAAAATATGGCGTCGAAAATTCCTCCGCATCGATGTCGACTGCTAATGTTCCCAAGAGACTAGCGGCATTGCCTCGTTTTAGGGCAATACTTAGCCTCTAGCCAAGGTAAATGCCAGCCAGTTTAGAGGAAATATAGTAGATACCTTATAACAATCATGCGAAGGTTCAAAATGAATACACAAAAATAAAAATTCCCAAAAAAAAAAATTAAGACGTATACTAATTTATGTTAGTAAATATTTGACTCTATTAATTACATAACTTTTACAATATTTAACATAACTGATTATTTAAAGTACATACTAAATTAAATAACTAAGTATACGCATAAATACAAAAACAGAAGGTAAGCGTCGAAGTAATCGTCCGCATCGCTGTCATTCGGAAACGTGCCCAGAAGACTGGCAGCATTGCCATGTTGAATGGCAATACAAATTCTTTAACCAAAGAAACTTCTCTATTAACTACAGATGCCTTAGAGATAGTTCAAAATTACTAAACGTTTTCAATAGTTGTTTGTTAAATTATGAAGTGATGCCAAATATTTTATTTTATTAAAAATTATGATAAAACAACTCTTAAATAATAATTTTGTTCGTAAACAATAGGCTTCTTATATACGAGTATTTTAATTACCTAATTAACTGAGATTTGCTGTCGACCGTATATTATATTAATACCTGAGGCTGAAACTAAAACAAAATTAAATGTAATTTTGTTTGACCTATATTACAACAAAAAATATAAATTGCCTTTCTCTCTCTTCTTATTTATAGTAAATATCAAACAAACTTCATTACAATCTCGTTAGAAGAAAACATTTTATTTGCATTTTGCTCAACGGTAAAATATAAAAACCCGTCTTTCTCCGAGAAAATGAAGTGTTCTAATCTTAGACATACACACTAACACACCCCACACATAAACACACCCACAGCCTTCGAAAATTAGTGGCCAAAAGAGCACTAGTGAATTCCCGTCGGCTCGGCTCTAATTAAATGGCAAAAATCGACTCGACTCGGCTTGACCCAGTTGCGGGACAATTGAGTAGAGGAGAAATGGTTGGGCCAACTCGTCGTTATGGGGTGTGTTTTGGAAGATGTAGCGGGTTCTGTTTGTACATACACTCCCTAAAATTGGGTTGAGCTGCACGATGACTGATGTATGCATACCGTCTGTTGGGACTGGTCAACTCAAAGCTGCAATGGCTTTTGCTTCAAAATACCCTTCCAGACATGGCTTTAAAGAAAGAAAAGAAAGAAAATACGTTTATTTGCGGTGAACATGACGCGAAAAGAACATAAACACAAAAAATAAAATAAAAAAGAAGGTAAGGGAAACATGCGTCACATCCACGCAAAACGGCTATCGCTCAGCATCTGAGCTCAGCATAATGCTGCGACCCTATGCAATACAGATCCCCAGCGCTGGTTTTCAGCGACAGCCAGCGCTGACGTAATGACGTCGTCCGACATTGCGGCGGGTTGCATTGTTAAACTCGCATAAAATCCTACTAATATAACGTTTGGTATTTAAAAGAGACCACGGCCTCTGAGTTTGTTTCGGCATTTCATCTTAGGGATCAGTCAGCAAGAAAATGTCGGCGCCATCTTGTTTTAAAATATTGAGCAATAATAGTGGCGTGTAAAAGTGTCTTATGACATCTAATTACATAATTAAACATCTATTTTCATGTTTATGTTGTAAAGTCAGATAGTTTGTTAGACAAATACTACTAACCAAAAACGGTAAAATATTGGATTTTCCTTAGTTGAATTCGTATTTTGTAGGTATTTGTTTAAGCATGATTGAATCTATAATACAAATCATATTTTATTTAAATCTATGCTCTAATTAAGTCTACCAGAAAGTTTGTTGCCAAGTCTCTTTGACTTATGTTTTAGTGAGTAATTATTATTAGAAACTTAAAAAAGTAAAAAACACATTGGTTGTCTGTAAAGTCAGTTTACGGACGATAATTTTACGTGATAACGTCATAAGAAAACATCCGGTCGTGCCTCTCTATCGCTTGTTCCGCGCTCTCGCTTGCACACTCGGCTCAGCGGCGGAACGTGACAATGAGTCATGCTTTTTCGTGCGTGCAGCCGGCGTTCATCGATTTATAAGACGTTATCACGTCAAAATGTAACTTCTATTTCTAAACGCTCTCCGTCTCCACTCGAGGCACACACTAAAGTGAAACGTGCAGTTGTAGGCAATTTGTAACACGTAGTAATTAGCTAGATTTTCATACCTTGTTGCAGCTGCTGAACGTACCCTCAACCGCCTTTAAATTTGTAAGCCTTACTGCTCACAAATTTAATTTATTAAAATATTCATATTTGTTCCAGGAATTTAAATATAATTAATTAGTATTTAATTTTATTTTGTAAAAAATGTTGCGTGGGATGCCCACTGTTCTGGAACATCGATTTTCGAAAGTGGGCGAAGTTCTAGCTTTGGTACTCTAACATCTCAATTGTAGGTATTTATCTCACTTAAACCATTTACAAGCACTTTTGAATAGTCAAGGAGTCGGTCAGTTAGAAAGATGAAGCTAGTTTCCCATTCCAAAGCGTAGTGGTTACTTAATGAGCAGAACGGACAAGAACCTCCATGAACACTATTTTAAATCAATAATATTGTAACATCTAGCGTGGGTGTTTGTCGAACGTACTTATATGAAAAGAAAGAAAATACATTTATTTAGCAGAGACTAAAAGAAACACAATACACCAGATACATACATCATATAAAAATAAAGATCAAATAAAAAGTGTAAAGTCCGATGTAAGAAATTAGCAGGAAAGTGTGCCTCACGGCTGCGCCAAAAAGGCCCCGTTCAGCAAAAATGCCAGACAACTAGGTGCCTGACGCTGGTTTTCAACTGGACCTGATGTGTGAGGTGACGGATGCTGCATGGGGATGGCAGTGGCGTGCACTGGTTTTCAGAATAGGTAAGCACTAGGTGTTTTTTGTTAGGTATGATAATTTAGTGAGTTTCTTAACTGTGGTCACACACACTAAAATGTAATTGACAGGCTTATGTTGATATATCAAGGTAGGCACTGCTTATATGCTTATATACAATGCACGCCACTGGGGGATGGGATATGCTGCATTGACGCGTCGCTAACACCGCATCTACGCACCATTAGTTCCGATACAATTACGTCTACATAATACATAATCAGCCTATAATGTTCCCACTGCTGGGACACAGGCCTCCTCTTAGCGAGAGGGAGTAGGCCGTAATCCACCATACGGGCCCAGTGCGGGTTTGTAATTTTCTAGGACATGCGGGTTTCCTAACGATGTTTTCCTTCACCATCTTGAGAGCAGTGGTGATGTAATAATTTACACCATAAAAAGCGCCTGCTTCGAACCCGCGACCTTCAACTGTATGTAGGGGCCGTTACACTTGGATCACCACTGCTTTTCGTCTATTTTGCTTGATTACGACGTAAACCCACGCCAAATGCAAAAGCACTCATAATGAGGTGCGATTGGAGTCTATTGCATTTTTTCACAAAGCCATATTAAACGCTATCCGATTTAAGACTTAAGACTTCATCTCTCGTATTGGGACTAGTTATATGATAGAAAATAGATTGAACATTTAGTCAGTGTAAACACAAAGCACAAATTAGATAATAACAAATTACATGACTATAATACAAAAAAGGTGCCAATATACAAAAAGAAAAACGTAATTAAAGAAATATAGTGACACTTTTTTTTATGGATGGGAAATCATCAAATTACCCTTCCCGCTCTGGGTGGAGCGGAAAGAAGTGTCAGACTTTTACTGACTAAAACCCATCCGTGTTCCTTCCTTAGCCCTTTATGTTCCGGGGTAGCGGTAACCCTTTCGAACAATCCCGCACCCCCGGCAGGCTTCGGCCCTGGCAGGCCCCTTCCTTTATGCTGACATCTCTTTGAGGCGCACTTGGAGCACGTACGCGCCGTCCGGCACGGGCCTGGTCCTGATCGAACAGTGAGCTACCCAATATAGTGACACTATGACATACTTGAAGTCAAAAAATATACTAAGTGCGATGTGCGTCTCAAGGTTGCACCAAATGTGAGTCCAGCTCAGCATGGGTCAGGCAAATATACCTGACGCTATATGACATGAAACTGATATTATAAATGCTAAAGTAACTCTGTTTGTCTGTCCGTACGTCTGTAACCTATTCACGCTTAACGGCTAAACGGATTTCGATGAAAGGACAATTAATGCCGATTTTAGTGTGGAAGGTGACGTCTTCTTGTTTTCTCGCGGCCATCAACCAAATCTTGTTTTTCTAGTACCGAATAGTATAACAAATTAAACTTATTTGACATGCATATCTCTAAACTCAGTCCTAAATGAGATATAAGAATTAGAAGTTTGTATGTGTTTATTAGCTTTGTAGGCATTTTTTTTGACTCCTAGGTGCAAGGTTAGTGTTAAGTTACCACAAAATAGATAGCCGCTAAATGCTTTTGGACATTTTGCACGTGACGTTGATGACAGCATATCCAGCCATAATGTTTTAAGTAAGTTCTTCCGTAGACTTTTGAAGTGAAACTTCTTTACGCACGCTTGACTTGGGGAGTAAGCTGGCGAACGCGTGACGTAAGCGTTACGAAAAGTGTGATCGAGCGAGGCGAACGGGATTTGAATGGGGGATATAAGCAAGAGAAAGCAGTGCGCGCGCACATTTTCTTTCTCTCTTCCTCTCATAGCCAAATACGTTTGAAGTTTCACTTCAGTCGTGTGGTCATAAAAACACTCGCATATAATAAGCACACTCGGTTTTTTTTTGTAATTGCTGATTAAAATTAGAACAACACAAACACTCTACACAACCCCTGTAAGTAACCCCATTTCGTCAGTTACATTTAAATGTGGGGGTGTGTTTGTGTATGTGTGTATTTGTGAGTGTATATGGTGTTGTCGAACTAAAATTTTCTTTTCTTTTTTTTACCTAATTTTAAGCAAGGGTCATGTTGTTTTTTTCGTAAAAAAACAGCCGGCTATATTCCTACAGCGTTCTAGTAAAACTTATCGTACCAAACAAACGAACTATTTACCTTATTCATTAAAATAGAAATTCAAGAAAACGCTGAAAACTGAAAGTTCCCCTGAAAGATTTATATTTAGTTAGCTGCTCTGTTTATTTTAAAGGTTTACCTTTTAAAACTGCTTTAAGCCTTAAGCTCACTTTGGAAGTTTTTGGTAGTTTAAAATATAAGATGTTGATAAAGGTAAGGCTGCTGTTTACGATAGAAAAGGTTTAATTTTGGATGGGAAAGATCAATGATTTGACTGTGCGTAGTTGAAGCATTTGATTGTTAAATGTGCGTAAACATATATTATAGAAATAATGCAATTATAATAATGTGTATCTATTATCCTGAATGCATACAATAAATAATTAAGTATGAAATGCAATAAACATATTTTACTTTTATTACCGAACATGTTTTTAAAATTAATGTTTCATTAAGTGGTAAACCCTCCATATTGGTGCCCAAGATACCGGCTTGCCTAGTTTGAGGCCAATGTAAAATCTCTGTAATGTTTTGTTGTTTGTTTTTTTTTGTGTTTTGTTTTGTAGTTTTTATTAATATTATTTAAAAAAAACTCTTATTACTGATTAGCTTCTGCCCGAGGCTTCGCCCGCGTGGATTTCGGAAAACATTCCACGGGAAAGTACTACAGGGACACACAACACACACACAGGGTACTTTATTATACACATAGGGTACTTTTAATCCAGGTTATAAAATATCTATCTGCCTTTCAACCAAATCCGTTCAGCCGTTTTTGCGCCAATCCGAAACATACATCCAGATGAACAGTCAAATGGACCAAAATTCAAAATATTTTATTGTATGTATAGATGAATTAGTTAACTTCTTAAAATATTTAAAATAAAATAAGTTGATAATGATTATATAGGTACATTGAATTATTTAGAGATTAAAATATTCCCATATCCAATCAAGTAGCAAGAAATTAAAAATATTATATTCACGTGCTTTTGAAAAAAGATAAAACTAACCAAAAATGGAAGTCGCGTTCAACTCTAACTTAGTTAACTCAATTACTCAAATGGACAATTCTTTACTTTATTTTAATTTACGAATAAAGAACGACTCGAGCTCTGGTCGACGCTGCGGCACACAAGCCCGAGAAAGCACGAACATTACCGAAGTTTCACGAACAGTCCCGAAGTTGTACGAACTAGAACTTTCTTATTACAGACTGCTTTAAATGCAGTGTGCCAGCGAACTTGGTGCATCTACTTCAGTTTCAAGCTCAAGTATTTCTTTAGACTTGAATATCCATTCAACAGCATGTAAGACGAGTATTTTCGCTGAAATATGGGGCTGAAACGTAAAACATACATCGAATATTACAGCACTCTTTAAATCATCATCTGCCTAGCCTTTTCCCAACTATGTTGAGGTCGGCTTCCAGTCTAACCGGATGCAGCTGAATACCAGTATTTTAAATGGAGCGACTGCCTATCTGATCTCCACAACCCAATTACTGGGTAATACAATATCCCTTGGTAAGACTGGTTGTCAGACTTTCGGGCTTCTGACTACCCGTAACGACTGACAAAGATCCACGAATGACAGCGGTACCAACGGTTTAACGTGCTTTCCGAGGCACGGAGGGGTCTCGGTATGTAAAGATGGTCACCCATCCATAGACCAACCGCGGCAAGCGTAGCTTAACCTGATCGATCGACCTGTGCGGCTGTTATTACTTAGCCTCAAGCCGTTCATACGGATGCTATTGTATATGTTTTTTCCGCTATTACTAAAACAATACACTACAATAAAAATACACTAATTTGAACCAAAAAATTAAAATACTCATTTTCATTTTTTTTTTGTTTGTGCGTTTAGTTTCTGCAGAATAAACGTTTTTTCTTTCTTTCTTTTCTTTGTATTTTACCATGATACTAAGTATCGTATAAATCCGCGAACGCACAAAACCCCAGTATTTAAAAGAGTGCTAGTAAACTAGAATTTTCGTTCCGTTCATAATAGCGTTGCAAAAAAAAATCTATGAAAACAAGACCAGAACGCAAACCAGCGCAGGAAACGATCATAGTGGCGTTTACGTTCTATTGTTTGAACGTAAACGCTTTAGGTTACATAATAAAGGTCGGTTTTTATGTAGAAAAATATTCATGCTTATGATTGTTTGAGGTTTTATTACGTGCTTACGTCGGGTTTGGGTAAATAGTTTTGAAGTCAAATGAGCCTTTTACCCAGGAGCTAATCAAATGGTAGGATAGCTAGTATTATCATAACATTTCTTTCCATTTGTAACACTACTCGTACATCTCCTGGCCTTAACACTTTGAGCGGAGCAACGTTATAATACGTCAAATTTGATAAACGCTATTTGACACAACGTTTAATCACGTCAGCAAAAACTACAGGGTGAAATTGAACACATGCGACAAATCGAAATGGGAGATTGTACTCATCATTATGAACAACTTTTACTATGGAACCAAACCTGAAATCGCGAAAAAAAAAATCTGCTGTTCCCTACATTTATGTTCTCATAATTCATCAAAATGTAGGGACCAGCTGACTTTTTTTTCGCGATTTCAGGTTTTGTCCCATAGTAAAAGTTATTCATAATGATGAGCACAATCTCCCATTTCGATTTGTCGCATGTGTTCAATTTCACCCTGTATGTCTTTCTTTAAACAACGTGTATAAACGGCTGCGGCTTATACAAATTCCTTCAAGCTACATTATCGCGCCGTATCACTTTAAATTTTCGGCCTGCTAGCGCCACTCCACGTTAGTTTTTTTCACTTTATAAGGCTACTCACACACATAAATTCTAATTACGTACTTTGTATGAGAAAATAATGCGCCGCGCAACAAGCATTTGAATACCCAGATGCTCCGCTCAGTGTTAAAATATAAAAAAAAACCGGGGTCAGTGGATTTGAATAGAAGCTACGATGGGATCGTAGCTAGACAGATAGATAAATACTTACGACTACAATGCGGCTGACGAGATTCCCCATACAAACTTCCACCCCCTTTTCACCTAAAGGATGATTTCTGGGATAAAAATATCCTATGTCCTTCCCCGATATGCAATCTATCTCTCTGCCAAATTTCATCTAAATCCGTTCAGTGGTTTAGGCGTGAAAAGGTAACATACAGACCGACAGATAGACAGACAGACAGAGTCACTTTCGAATTTATAATATTAGTATGGATAGTATGGATTATAATTATCGCTCAGGCAGGTGGAGCTATACGGAAAGTATAGTGCCATCCTTTTGTGCACGGCAACAATGATTATTTTGCCACTTCCTTATACGACTCCTAAGTGCTTGGCCAGACTGGCAGCGCAGGCGTTGGGTAGGCGCAGTGCGGCTTACTCAAACATAACTTCATTTGAGCGCCCATAGCGGGCACGCGAGCGCGGTGAGCGGCGCGGGCTGCTCGGCGCGGGGAGCGCGCGATCGAATCACACCACAGCTCGTTCATACAAGTGGCCAAGTGGTGCGCGGGCGGCCCGCGCGGGGACCGGGGATCTCAAACTAGTTCGAGTTTTGTTTCTAGTAAAAATAAGTCTTCTTCATCCATATTATATTTTGACGAACACTGGACACGACAACACGCAGAACGCAGCCGCGCTCGACTGCAGACAGGCAAATCGCGCGCGTTCCCGCACCCGTGCCCGCCCCGCCCCCACGCTGCCAGTCTGGCCAAATACTAAGGGCTTAGACAGATGGTAATCGCTGTCATAACGATTTGTTTTTCTACAACCACTTCAAACAGTATTGATATAAGCGTTTCGGTAGAGTAGTCAAACTAATACATTTTTCACTCTTCCCTTATTTAGGGCCTCATCATCTTCCTGGCCTTTGCCTATGTTACTTGGGGTCGGTGCGACAAGTTTTCTTTTTCCACTCTCCCCAGTTAACCGGCACGCTATTATTCACTACCTTCTCATTCATATTGTTAGGTTTTGTTTTGTTATTTAAACTATTTGACGCAATTTGTTGTAATCTAGTTTTTTTAAATTTACTTTTATATTCGATTATTTGTAATCGACTTATTCTGCTGGCAACACCGAAACGATTCAATTTGTGTGATTATCTTTGGAAAAGCTGCATAAATCAATTACAAATAAAGCTTATTGAACTCTTCGATAATTGAACTTTGTCGGTACGGTTTTTGTTTTGAAGATTTTGTCCATCTTTTATTACTTATTTACACCCATAGTTACGTTAAAATTAGCAAGAAAAACGAAACTTTGTTGGCTCATAACTTTTTAATGGCTTATTATTTTACAATTCTGTTTCCGTACAGACACCATTAACAATAAGACAAAGCGATACTATGTTTAACTTTGGATGTACAATGTCAAACAGTGGAGTAATACTCTCACGAAGTTTGTATGGAAAAATTTTGGCAAGTGTGTTCTTAATGGCGGGAGAGCGCTGGTTGAAAAAAAAAAAACTTGTTCGGTGGTCGCGTCGAGGTTGGACGCACAATTGGTATTTTTACATTGCTGGTCTCCATCTGTTCTGTTGTCAGTTGTTAAATTGTAGAACCAAAACAATAAATATCAACTCAGCCTATCGCAGTCCACTGCTGGACATAGGCCTCTCCCAGACTGCGCCGCAGCACCCTGTCCTCCGCCTTCCGCATCCAGTCTACCCCAGCCACCTTCTTTAGGTCGTCCGTCCATCTAGCTGGGGGGCGTCCCACACTACGCTTGCCGGTACGCGGTCTCCACTCCAGGACTCGTCTGCTCCACCGGCCATCAGTACTTCGACAGACATAGCCAGCCCACAGCCACTTCAGTTTGCTTACTCTGCAAGCTATGTCG
The DNA here is from genome assembly GCA_947508005.1 of Amphipoea lucens. Lineage (NCBI taxonomy): Eukaryota > Metazoa > Arthropoda > Insecta > Lepidoptera > Noctuidae > Amphipoea > Amphipoea lucens. The sequence goes on along the minus strand of OX382357.1, from coordinate 5,551,145 downwards.
GTAACTCCGGGTTTTTTTCCGGATAATTTCATTCCTGATTTTATTCTTCAAAGAGACTCCGAGCATAGCTCGCTCCATAGCGCCAAAACAATAAATACCCATACGTGAAATGAAGTGACCAGTTTTATTACAATGTCATTCCTCACCAATTCATGCATCTTTTCTTTGGCCTTCCTCTCCCGCTTCTCCCACAAACATTTATATTCATCACTCTTTTAGTTTCTTTATCTAGGCCCTATGTATTAAAAAACCGGCCAAGTGCGAGACGGACTCGCGCATCGAGGGTTCCGTACAAACCTGTTTAAAATATTTTTATTATTTATGATGTAACTCAAAATTTACGGTTTTCGCAATTCTTCCTTTATCTGTGCTATAAGACGTTGCTTCGCACCAAATTTCAAGATTCTGAGATTGCGGGAAGTACCCTGTAGGTTTTGATTCCCTTGCGAGGCTCAAAAATTTGCGGCATAAACGGCTGTATCTTTTGATTGTGTTGGCTTAGAAGTTTGATTTTTTCACTGCTCTAAGGGGACAGTAGACCTGAGTATTTGATATTAATTCCAGCTTGATACCTCCACGCGTTCCTGAGAAAAAGGTTCTTGACAGACAGATAGACGGACGGACGGACGGACAACAAAGTGATCCTATAAGGGTTCCGTTTTTTCCTTTCGAGGTACGGAACCCTAAAAAGGAACACAACTGATTTCTTTTTCCCACAAAGAAATCCTAGATAAAAATGAAAGAGCGAATATACGAGTACCAACAAATATTGACTCCTTGCAATTACCCGCACTGTTTTCACAATAATAACGTTTATAGACAATAAAACGATCCAGCCAGGGTCTAGGCAATGGCTAGAACTTAACTTTCATTCGACGCGAGGACAGTGTAAACGGCTCAGTGAAATGGCGAAGCAATATAGAGCGTGGCTCCCAAACTAGCGGAGACACTGCTTATGGAAATTTAACTCCGGGTAGGAATTGGAGAAGTACTAAAAAAACTCTTAAAACACAACTGCAAAACCATTTCAGTTGTGTTTTAAGAGTTTTTTAGTTAGTTCGGGAGCTGGTTTAAACGAACTGAAGTTTTGTAAAGATTCGGATTTTAGGTGAACGAAAAAACTTTGTGTTTGGAGGTAAAATAAGAAAGACTTTGAATTTTTATGCCGTCGTTTCTCTGTTTTGGGTTGATAGTCACACTTATTTATTTATTTATTAAAAATTTACGCACAAGTAAAAAAAATAATACTGTACAAAGGCGGACTTAATGCCTGAGGCATTTTCTACCAGTCAACCTTAGGGTGATGCAGAGACAAAACATGGCAGGTGCAACATACAGGAGAACTAGCTAGGAAATGAATATAAAATACAATATATACACAGATACATACATACATACATATAAACCAAATGAACTCCCACTGAATCACTCTCTGAATGACTCTCTCTCTCTCTCTCTGATGATCGGTAGAGGAGAAAACGAATCCAGCAAATCAGCGCTGGGATGTTACGGCCAACTTCTGCCGAATAAGTTCACGTGCCTTCACTTTAAAGGATAACCAACTGGTTGCCGTCCTGATGTTCAGAGAGAGCGCATTCCATAGAAAGACCGCCTGGACAAAGAAAGAAGAATGAATGAAACCAGAACGGTGAGAAGGACATGGTAGAAGGCGATTGTTGGTTGAACGAAGATTTTTAGTATGGGCAGAGCATAAATATTGAATTTGAGAAGTCATGTAAGAAGGGGCAGTGGGATTGTCAAGAATAGAGAACAACGTAGTCAGCGCCCTCAACTTATCACACTTGACACTAATATTATAAAGGCGAAAGTTTGTGTGTGTGTGTGTTTATATGTTTGTTACTTCTTCACGCTCAAACGGCTGGAACAATTTTGATAAAATTTTGTATGGAGGTAGCTGACACCCTGGATTAACATATAGGCTACTTTTTATCCCGATATTCCCACGGGATCGACATTTAAGCGAGTGAAACCGCGGGGCGCAGCTAGTAGAAGATAATGGTTCATATTTTTAGTTAATATCCTTCAAAATGATTTAGATTGTGGTTGAAAGTATATTGCGCAAGTGCAGGGTGTTGTGGTGCCGCTTTGGAAAGGTCTATGTCCAGCAGTGGACTAGGATAGACTGAGTTGATTGTAAAGTCACATAAAGAAAGAAAGAAAATACGTTTATTTGCGGTGAACATGACGCAAAAAAGAACATAAACACAAAAAAAAGAAGGCAAGGGAAACATGCATCACATCCACGCAAAGCGGCTATCGCTCAGCATAATGCTGCGACTCTATGCAAGACAGAGCCCCAGCGCTGGTTTTCAGTTTTCAGCGATAGCTGGCGCAGCGGCGCCGACGTAAGGACGTCGTCCGGTGCAGCACACAATTATTAGAACACTGTACCGGTACATGACCCAATGTCAATCTACCTAGCCCCATACCATAATCAGCCTATAATGTTCCCACTGCTGGGACACGGACCTCCTCTCTATTAATGGAATTAGGCCGTATTCCATGTGGATGTCACACGTCATCGAATTTTTGCTTCTAGGACATTTTTCCTGACGATGTTTTCCTTTACTGTTTTGAAAGCAGTGGTGATGTAATTAAATATGCAAAGTAAAGTGCCTGCATTTTTTTTTTTTTTATATGGATGGGAAATCATCAAATGACCACTCCCGCTCTGGGTGGAGCGAAAGGAGTGTCAGACTCTTACTGACTAAAACCCATCCGTGTTCCTTCCTTAGCCCTTTATGTTCCGGGGTAGCGGTAACCCTTTCGGACAATCCCGCACCCCCGGCAGGCTTCGGCCCTGGCAGGCCCCTTCCTTTTTGCTGACATCTCTTTGAGGCGCGCGTGGAACACGTACGCGCCGCCGTCCGGCACGGGCCTGGTCCTGATCGGACGGTGAGCTACCCATTACTCTCCGTCCGCAGGCCCGCGCCTACGGTGGCCGGGAGTCGTCACGCGGCTCCCGACGTCCGGAGCGTCTCCCGCGGCGGCTGGGGTGTGAGGCTCTCTCCCTCAGCCGTTCCGCGACGTCAATCGCTGCTTTCATAGCCCCATATCTATTATAAAGAGTAAATACTCATGTATTTGTTCGCGCACACGTCGGAATGGGCTCAGTATTGCTAGGGTCACAGCGTATACTTTTCCGATACATATAACCCTATAAGCGGGTTGTTGTACACGCTGCGCTGATTCCTTTGTATTGTACACTGATTTAATAGAAGGATTTGTAGGGCTAAGTCATTTTATGGTTGGGAAGCCTTGGATCCTGTAAGCCTGACCTTGGCTTTCACTTACGAGATTATTTGTTACTAGCTTCAGCCCGCGACTTCGTTCGCGTGAAACTTCTTGTTTCCCCCGAGCCACCCCGTCGTATCGCATCACCCGCCCGCGCTATCACTTAACGTTCTTTTTGACTTTTTTTTGTTTTGCTCCGCTCCTAAGGGTCATAGCGTGATGTTACATAGCCTATAGCCGTCCTCAAGAATTGGGCTATCAAATGCAAGAAGAATTTTTCAAATCCGACTGGTAGTTCCAGAGATTACCCCCTACATACAAACTTACAAACATACAAACTTACAAATTTTACCTATTTATAATATTAGTATAGATAGTATAGATGACAAACGCGTGCACTGACTGGACAGGCCCATTCAATCTGTGTGGTTCTTTCCTCAAAAGACCATTTCAGACACCAATCTACATGGTCTTCACATGATCTGACCAAGATTTTGTCTGCACTTTACAAGAGACTGTGACCTCTGAGTTTGTTTCGGCCTTTGTTGTCAGAATAGCCAGATAGGAAACGCCAACCTCCTGATGTAATAAGGAGTGACTTACATAACATACACATACATAATCAGCCTATAACGTTCCCACTGCTGGGACACAGGCCTCCTCTCTGTGAGAGGGAGTGGGCCGTAATCCACCACGCGGGCCCAGTGCGGGTTGGTGGATGTCACATGTCTTCAAATTTTTGGTTCTAGGACATGCCGGTGCCGGTGCCGGAGTGACTTAGGCTACTTTTATTTTAGAAAAATAATTAGGGTAGGTACCGCGCAAAAAAATTAAAACGTTTTCCGTCATGCACGCGTACGAAGTCGCGGGCACAGCAAGTTTCATATAATTATTATACACCTAGAATTTCATAGTCTCTATATTTCAGTGGAAAAGGCACATTAAACATTTTCAGGTTAAAAACCGTTAAAATACATACGTGCATAATAACTGTTACTAGGTCATGCACAAACACGAACGTCGGTGGAGTTTGTGTGCTGTCATAACATTTTACTACGCCTAGTTGCAAGCAGACACATCGCAAATTCATACTTAAGTGGAAGTTATGGTCTCAACAGTAGTGTCCTATAGGGACACTTAGGGTATCCATAATGAGGCTTAATTTCCACCCAATAATGAGGATCTTCACACTCAAAAAGGGACAAAGTGATTTGTAATTTGAGCCTGTATTCATCCACTATTTATTATACCCATATGTACAGTCAACAAAAGAAGTAAGTATGCAGGATCGTCGGATATAGTTGAAGTTTAGTAAGAAACCGATAGATGTTCTCGAATAAAATTTAATTTTATGAATAGAAAACAAACAGCTCATTTATCAAATAAAATTTCAGTCGACAACGTCCATCGGTTTTTTACTAAACTTCAACTATATCCGACGATCCTGCATAATTATCTCTTTTGTTGACTATACATAAAACCCGTTTATTAAAGGTGCTATGTTTAAAAAAAACATAAATAAATAAACAATAATATAATAATAATAACATTTTTTTATATTCTAATATTTAAAAATATAATTTATATGTATTATAATGAAATAAAGGAGATAACATAACACATATATAAACTTGTAAAATCGAAAAATGCTCCCCAGGGTTTTGATCCCGCATCCTCGTGCTTAAAAAGATAATCCCTTTACCTCTAAGCCACCGCCACATCGCATTGCACATAAAACATTCAAACTATCAATTTCACCCACACCGTTTAGGATTATCCTTTCTCAAAACAATTAAACTTAGTGCCAACATAATGCACCTAATGCGACACGTATTCAGTATAGAATCGTACGTGTCGCGTGTAAGTTCGTACGTGATTCGTACGAGTGCCCCGCGTGAGCCGTACGTGACCCCGTCGCGTCCCATTTGCGATGACGCTCGATGTTACACGTAATATACATATTCTAGCGCAATTGTTTGAAGGATAGTGTAGATAATGGTGCACGAAAGTGTAACCGTAGACATGCGACTATACAGGGTGTTTTGTTAAACGGGAGAGCAGCGGTGGCCCAGCGGTCACGACCGCGACTTACGAGATATAGGTCGCAGGTTTGAACCCTGAGAGACGCTTCACTTTGTGTAAATTATTTCATCACCACTGCTCTCAAAACGGTGAAGTAAAACATCGTGAGGAAACCGGCATGTCCTAGAACCAAAAATTCGAAGACACGATTGTGACATCTACCAACCCGCACTGGGCCCGCGTGGTGGATTACGGCCCATTTCCTCTCACAGAGAGGAGGCCTGTGTTCCAGCAGTGGGAACATTATAATCTGATTATTTAGGTAAACGAGGGACATTGACAAAAACAGGACAGTGACAAAAAAAAAACCGAGTGTGCTTATGACTACACGACTGAAGTGAAACTTCAAACGTATTTGGCTATGAAAGGAAGAGAGAAAAAAAAAATGTGCGCGCGCACTGCTTTCTCTTGCTTATATCCCCCACTAAACTCCCGTTCGCCTCGGCCGATCACACTTTTCGTAACGCGTTCGCCAGCTTACTCCCCAAGTCAAGCGTGCGTAAAGAAGTTTCACTTCAAAAATCTGCTAATCTATCTGTTTCCTTCTTCTACGTGTCGCTGGCACGACCTTATTTCAGATCTTGTTGCCACTTGTGTCCGGAGACGGTTCAGCTGCTGTTCCCTACAAAATGTAATTTCACTTACGTGATCAAAAAATCTAGCTGGTTTCTCAACTATGTTGGGTTCGGCTTCCAGTTTAACTGAATACAGCTGAATACCAGTATTTTACATGGAGCGACTGCATATCTGACCTCCACAACCCAGTTACTGGGTAATACGCTAAGTAAGACTGGTTGTCAGACTTCTTAATCTACGAATGACAGCCCGGACCAACGGCTTTTCGAGACACGGAGAGGTCTGTACATACATCCACGAACCGACCGCGGTAAGCCTAGCTTAACCATTAATCGACTCGTGCGACTGTTATTATATAGCCACGGGCCTCAATTACACTTCGTAGGAAAAACTACACTTACTAGGAAAAAGCAGATTTTTTTCCAGGGTTGGGCCCATAGTGATTATTGTTCATTTTCAGAAGTACTACACTCGCTCAAAGTATGACCATCATTTAACCTAACACCATGCATAGACAAGAATGAACAGTGAGAATAACGGAACTGCTAAGTCATGACTTGAGTAAGAAATCTTGAGTTCAATCCCAAACGAAGCCATTGACAGCTTAAGCATACCTATTAATTATCCTAGCACGAAACACAACATTTCGCAGCTGTCAGAAGCTTTATAAAGAACTAGCTGCGCCCCGCGGTTCACCCGCATAAGTGTCGAACCCGTGGAAATATCGGGATAAAAACTATCCTATGTCCTTCCCCGGGATGCAATCTATCTCTCTGCCAAATTTAATCGAAATCCGTTCAGTGGTCTAGGTGTGAAAAGGTAACATACAGACAGGCAGAGTTACTTTCTAATTTATAATATTAGTATGGAAGAACATAAGTTTATTTGCAGCAAACATGACGTAGAGAAACTAACTAGCCTGTATTTCCCACTCCAGGGCAAAAGCCTCCCCCTGCCGGGGGTGCGGGATTGTCCGAAAGGGTTACCGCTACCCCGGAACATAAAGGGCTGAGGAAGGAATACGGATGGGTTTTCAGGCGAGAATCCACACATATAATTAATTATTATCTAATATTAGTAGATAAGATAGATAGCCCCGTTCTACGAGAGTCAATAAATTTTTATGTTCCTGACCATCAGTATATTATGCGTGGCGTTATAAGACGACAACATAGACTCCTCTGCTACCCGCCTACATGGCGTGCTCCCCGAACCAACAACACTCCCACTGCTAGAGCAATTAAGTTATTAAATGACTTTCTAAAATATATTCCTGAGGCAGATTTATTTTTTGATTCTCAATGGACAATCGCTTAACATGTGTGTATGTATACTTAAATATGAAATAATAACCCCCTTATTCATAATACTATTTTATCTCTATTTTAGCTAAAATAGGTTTATAGAACGTTTGTCTTTATCTGTCACGTTGACATTTCTGTGTGTAAGAAAGAGACAAACCCCATTTTAACTAAAATAGGTTTGATAAGTTTTATGAATAAGGGGGTAAGTGTTTAGTTTCTAATTTAATTTTATGTATGAGGTTGTTTTGTTTACAAATTTTATGGTACTCCGTTTTTTACTTTGATTATTTAAAAGGTTTTTTATTGTATTTATTTTATTTTAATAGTCTAAGAAGTTTTAATTAAGAAATTTTATTGTAATTTTGTAGAATTAGCATAGATATAAGCGATTTGGTGTAAACTGTTAGCTTTGTAGTGACCTACATAATAGGAGCATACGTGCAGCCGGTACGGAGCGCGGCCGCGCACTGAGGTTTAGACCACGAGACGGTGGTATTTACGTGCGCGCACGCCGCCTGCGTCATTGCGCTGACAACTTGCTTGTAGGGAGTCGACAGAATCCACAGAGTACTACAGAATCACTGAGACGAACTGAGGGCGAACAGCTTTTATTTCGCGCGCCACAAATGAATGCCAGGCGCGTTCGGTTGTAATACAGTGTTGTGATTGGTGCATTAAATATTGAAGGAGGCAGAGGTAGTACCACTAACCAACGTATGTTAAAAAGTATGTAAGAAATAACATTATTAATATACTACTAATATATAATAACATTACTAATATACACATCAAAAGTGTCTAGGGATCAACATATATTTTTGCAATAACTTTTCTCCTGATTGATATTAATTAAAATTTTCTTTAAGGATTCATCAAATAAAGAGTTTTCGTTTGTCACAGTAACGATAAACCAAGTCACCTTTGCATTAATAAAGAAATTTGCCATTTTCCTAATAAAGGGATTTTTGACATTTGAACCACTAACACAAAAGTTCGAAAAAAAGACTGAAATAACAGTTTTCTTTAAAATTTTATTGGGTAACTTAAACAATTAATAATCCGTGTTTCTACCGCGAACACTAACAACACAAGAACATCGGTTTGGCATACTCAAAATGAGTTCATCCAAATCACGCTGTGGAATGGCCGCCCATGTTCGTTGCAACAACAAAAAAAGGTCTTCTTGCGACTGGATACCCTCCATATTCGGCAGAGCTCTTCTCTGTAGCATATCCCATGCATGCTCAATCGGGTTCAAGTCTGGCGACTGAGCAGGCCAGGGCAGGACATTGATGTTAGCTGCGGCGAGAGTCTGTCTTACAACTCTTGCGGTGTGCGGTCGTGCATTATCATGCATTAACTGAAATAAGGGACCGATTTGCACTTGTAGAGGAACGATGACGTCTGATACAATCGTCTCAGCATAAATTTGAGCGTTGAGGTTGCCTCTGATCCAAATCAACTCAGTTCTTCCGCCGATCCAAATACCCGCCCATACCATGATGGTTCCACCACTATAAGGTTGGACTTCCTGGCAGGATTTTAATCGCTGTTGGCGTCCAGGGGTTCTCCAGTGTCGTATACGTCTTGTATCCGGTCTCATACCAAAACGAGACTCATCAGAAAAGCACACGAAACGCCATTGTTCTTCTGCCCAATTTCTGTGTTCAAGAGCCCATTGATATCGAATCCTACGATTGTGCATTGCTATAGGTGGTACCCGTAGCGGTCTTCGGGAATGAAGGTTCACTTCATGCAAGCGGTTTCTGACTGTTTGGTCGCTAATTAAGTTCCCTGAAGAGTGATGAAGCCTCACGGCTAACATCATGGCGGTTATTGTTGGAGCTCTTCGAGTTAAGATTTGAATATATCGGTCTTGTCTCCGTGTGGTGCAGCGATACCGTCCTCCATGGCGCTCAGCCACGGTACCAGTGCTTCGGTAACGTGTCCAAAGTCGACTGATAACACTCTGACTTGTATTCAGAGCTAAAGCCACAGTACGTTGCCGGGAACGATTTATTACCGTTGGATCCCGTTTTTGAATCCCATTTTAATATTATTGGCGTTGGATCCCGCAAAACATTATTATGTATTTCCGTTGGATCCCGAATTTAAAAAATGCAAGATAATTACGTTTTATTGTCGTTGAATCCCGAAAAGTATTTCCGTTGGATCCCGAATGCTTAAAAAAATATGAATGCGGGTACTTTCAACAAGAAAATTGTTTATAATAAAATGAGGGGTTCACTAATGTTTCACCAAAACTCCATTGACAAATTTTTAGTTTACAACCAACGTTTCGTATACTATTTATTTCACAAACAACTCATTTTCTATATAATCTAGTCGTTTCTGGCACTCGCCGGCCGCTGCCGCGGCACCGCTCGCTTCGCTCGCTCGGCTCGTGCGTAGGGGTCACAGTTTTAACCTAACCTAACCTAACATTGTTTTTTTTTAATAATTAACCTAATCTAACTAGTTCGGTTCCGGGTAACCCACTAAAAATAATCTCTTTTTAGTGTTTGATAAAGGTAAATCACTTTTCTTCTGAAATGTACACATGTTGTTATAATATGGGATTCAACGGAAATAGCAAACGGGATCCATCGGTAATACCTAAAAAACGGGATCAAAAAACGGGATCCAACGGTAATAAACGCCGGGAACCAGCTTCTATCATTCCCACGGCTCTGAGCATTTCTTCCCTGCTTAAATGACGTCGCCGCTCCATAATAACGTTGGTTTTAATCAGTAGTAGGGAAACAGTAGCACTAATAATGTCTTCAATGCGTTGTATGTTTTTATAGGGAAAATATTGACAGCTGATTTTCATCTTTTACTCGAATTTGATTCACAGTTCCTGATTCAAATTATGAAATTCACCAAAAAGGATCCATATAAATTTATAAAATCATAAATTTATTACAAAGCCACATCTCAATCTCAAGAAATCCGCATAAAAATGCTTGATCCCTAGACACTTTTGATGTGTGTAGTTTAGTCAAAACATAATATCTTGAGTTTCATTTCTTTTCCAAACTCCAAAGCTTATATCTGATGAATAAATAAATTGAATTGAATTGAATTGTCGTTGACTTTGCTTTGGGTTGTGATTATAAAAAGATTAGTTTGTCAAATGATGTTTTGATGTAATGAAATGTAGTCTTTCAATTATTTGTAAAATGAGTTATTTACTAGATTAGATTTATAGACTAACTTTATGAAGTATAAAATCTACCTAATGTTCTTTTTAAAATGAAAATTTGTGATTCGTTTTTTGTTATCTGACCTCCACAACCCAGTTACTGGGTAATACGAAATCCCTTGGTAAGAATGGTTGTCAGACTTTCGGGCTTCTGACGACCCGCAACGACTGTCAAAGATCCACGAATGACAGCCGGGACCAACGGCTTCGTGCTTTCCAAGGCACGGAGGGGTCTTGGTATGTAAAGATGGTCACCCATCCATGGACCAACCGCGGCAAGCGTAGCTTAACCTGATCGATCGACTCGTGCGGGGCTGATATTACAGTCTTAGCCTATGTAAAAAGTAAATAAAAAAATAAACATTAACTCCTGTCAATCATTACACACGCACGATGGCAACAATGTGCAAATAGAAATCATCATCAATCAATGCTCCCTCTATGATTATGCGATGTGTGTTCTACACACACGGTCCTGAGGCATAGATTAAATATTTAACAGAGGCGACACTTCACACAATCGCGCTAAAATGTATATGTTACCGGCCAAACCCGATTTCAGGACAAACTAGTTTAGCCTAGGCTAAACTAGTTCCGTCGACATAGGATGCAAGGGCGAGCGAAGGGCACCCCGAGGTTCGGTTTGGTTAGGTTACTTTAAACCCTTTACACAGAAATAGGGGCCCCGCGAAGCGGGGCTCCGTCGACATAAGATCCAAGGGCGAGCGAAGGGCATCCCCTATCGCTTATAGGAAGAACTAGTTTAGCCTAGGCTAAACTAGTTTGTCCTGAAATCGGGTTTGGCCGGTAACATATACACAACATGATTATCTCGCCTTGTTTGCCCGAAGAATTATGCAGAGATGTGTCTGCTTTGTTGCGCCACTTCTTCTTCAAGAAGACATGTTCACGCAGACAAGGCGTGAATCTTTGTCCGCACCAGAGGACGCGTGAAGGGCACGGCGCAGCGCGGGACGACACCGCGACACTCCAATACCGAACACGGTCGTCGACGCGCGCGCATACTTGCTGTCCAAAGTCCCAACATTATACTGTTTTTTCTAGAACCATATTATAAGTGTTTACAGTCCACGTAATTTCATTTACGAACCTTTAGTTAGGTCCTTAACAGACACGATACGAAGAAGAAAGGGAGAGTGGGAGTGGGCTGTAATCTACCACGCGGGCCCAGTGCGGGTTGGTAGATGTCACATGTCTTCTAATGTTTTGGTTCTAGGACATGCCGGTTTCCTCACAATGTTTTCCTTCACCGTTTCGAAAACAGTGGTGATGAAATTTACGTGTTATGTGTGTGTGTTTATATTTTATGTTTGTTACTTCTTCACGTTCAAACGGCTGGACCAATTTTGGCACCCTGGATTAACATTTATAGGCTTCTTTTTATCCCGATATTCCCACGGGACGAATAAAACCGCGGGACGTAGCTAGTTTTATATAAAACATCTTTTTTAAGTCTGACTGTACAATGCCGCTTTTAGGTGCGCTAACTAACCTATGCCCAAACTAGCTGTTGTTTAGGCAACCGTGCTCCATCGTCGAACGCTTGGCCAATTTACCGAAACGCCTCTGATTCAGAAAATTTGGATACCGGAACGAAGCGATTCGGAAATATTGCTACAGTAAAATATAGTATAAAAGCAATGGCGGATTTACCAATAGGCTGAGTAGGCTGCTGGAGCCTAGGGCGGCAGATTTTAGGGGCGGCAAAAGAGCTAACATTTTTTTTTAAATGTCTTACTAAAATTAAAAAGATTAATATTTATATACCTACCATGTTTTTTTGGAAAGAATAAACAATGCTCAAATTCAGGCTTCTACCGTAGATTTTATCATAGTTGCCGATCTTTACAAATCTCTTTGCAAATTTTTCGTAGCTGATGAACGAGATCATTTTAAGTATTTTAGAGAAAAGGTGAAGCAGTTTACAAAAGACATGGGACATTATTGTAGAGGTCGGTAGGGGCGGCAAATGTGTAAATCCGCCACTGTGTGAAAGGGAGTGAGCCATCATCCTGCCTAGCCTTTTCGAACTATTCAAATTGTCTAATACATATAACTGCAGTTGTCCACTCGGCCACAAATGAATTAAATTCTTGCGAGTCGCCTCTAGAACACTACAAAGTGATAAATAACTTTAATTTCGGAAGTCGGTGTCGTTGATTCCGCATTTTCGTTTTTAGACACCGACTTCCGAAATTAAAGTTATTTATCACTTTGTAGTGTTTTTTTTTTTGAAGTCGGTTGTTTTTTTTTGTAAAAAAGTTTTTATTTTCCACTTTTTAGTTGTACCTACCCCACAAAAATGTAAACGAAAAGATCGTTAATGTAGACAATATAGATACATTTTTAGATTTTTGTTGATTTTTCGAAAACTGCTTGTCCGATTTCGATAAAATTTTCATGGGACAATTTAGGAAGTATATCCTTTTCAACAAAAAAAGAATTTTTCAAATCGGTTGGCAAGCGACGGAGTTATGCGCGAACAAACACAAAAAAAAAAAAAAAAAATACAAACATCCGAATTGAGAACCTCCTCCTTTTTTAGAAGTCGGTTAAAAAATAATATATTATTTAAAAGTGACTATTCACCCGTTTCGGGCGTGTATAAATTCGTGCAAATTGACTAATAAGTCCTATTTATCTTTGTCTCGTTCAATTTTGACTTTAATGAACCTATTTCAACCCTATTTACCTCCCATTTTTGTATAACAAACAAAACATATTATGCGAAAAGAAAGAGCTTTCGTTTTGCCATCGCTGGCTGTAATAACAGGATTGACTGCTTTATTGAGATCCCCGGATCTGCCTGTTAATATCATCTGACATCCCGCGTCCCCCATATACATATAATGCGGGATCTTGCGGTCCCCATACGTTTGTGTTTCAAGGGATATGGGGGATTCGAGGATAGAGAATTTATTTTTACTACATGTTTTTGCGAATGAAAATGTTGGTATATAAATGTGGAGTTTGGTAGACGTGTAGGTACGTTTTGTAAATGTGGGTTATAAAATAAGGCAGTAGCACTGACTTTTTGTAAAAACTTTGAGTGAAATATATTTTGAAATATTTATTTTTAATTGGATACATCTTGTACATAAACTTAAAAGTAATAACTAGCTGCGTCCCGTGGTTTCACCCGCATAAGGGTCGATCCCGTGGGAATATCGGGATAAAAAGTATCATATGTCCTTTCCCGAGACTGAAACTATCTCAAATATAGTAAAAGCTGTTTAGCCATGCGTGTTCGGATATATAATAAAACTTCAAGTGATTTTAAAATTTTAGATCTTAGATTGTTAAAAAAAACTACACAAATGGTTGAATAATAATAATTTTTACAGTATAAAACAATTTGTTGACGGGAAACATTTTGTTATGTAACCTACGAGTATATTATTTGCATGCTATGATATAAGCAAAACATGTATGCTCTACAATGTATTTTAACAACCTTATATACCATGTTTTACGCAAATAAATATTATTCTTATTCTATACCTAATTTTATCTAAATCGGTTCAGGGGTTTAGGCTTGAAAAGGTAACATACAGGCAGACACAGACAGGGTTACTTTCAAATTTATAATATTAGTATGGACTAGACGCTAGAATAATACAAAAGATATACTTTTCGTCCTTATAAATTATTCTCTTGGCATTAAAGCCCACGCGTTTCTTGAAGCCCACGTGCAAAAGCCAATAAACATTTGACAAACATTATATTCTTACTTTTTGTACAAATAATAAGAAAGGGAATGTCATCACGTTTTCGATAAAGCAAAAAGAGTCGGTGCTTCTAAAAGCAAATTGAAACAAATTCCTTGAAGAAAATAACTGTAGTCTGAGAAACAGATAAAGAAAAATGTAGGCAGGTCTTTTAACCCTAATTTCTTGGGAAAGTAGACGGTAATAAAGAGAAAAGTTTTGAAAAGGAATAGCACTGTAAACGTTAACAAGGAAATGTATAGGTGCTTTAAATTGCCATTTTTACAAAGGGGTGGAGAAATAATGATTGCTTTTCGTTGCTAAGCAACGACTTGAAGGCCAATTCTCGCAATTAGAAACGTTCAAAAACTAGTCGCAATCTCATCTTAGCCATAATCAATGTCAAAAACTTGTCAAAAATGTAGGGAGATTAGAGGTATACTGACTACGGCGAAGCAAAAAGGAGGGTTATGATTTTGACCGGTATTTATGTATGTTCATCTGTTCCCTCATAACTTCTAAACTACGAGTACCTGTCATAATTGGACAAATAAGGTATCGTTGGAAGCGTCTTGATCGTCTGCTAGTTATAGGTTTTGTGATGTGACATTAAATTGAATATGGCGCCCTCTAGCGGACATAAAGTCATGATCAAAAAAAAAAAAAAATCTTAATCATGCCGTGTTGGGTATCAAATGATAGGGCTTAATTAGCACATTTCAAAAATATAAATATTACTGAAATAAGCCCCAAAATAAATAAATAAAAAAAAAACTAAAACCCGACTACTGAAAATGATGAAACAAGAAAGTACCTTCCCGTGGTCGCATGCTACCATAGCACATGTTAGTACAGCGGCATGCGACCACGGGAAGGTATTTTCTTGTTTCATCCTTTCAGTAGTCGGGTTTTAGTTTTTAATTAAACTTATTTATTATTGACACATCGCGACGATGTTTTTGGTTAGGACGCGGAACCACACTACCGACGATAAATTTAACTAGGGACATCTCTTTAAACACCACTATACCAGACCGATTAACCTATTGTATGATGCTGTGTGGAAGCCTCCTTCCTTGTCACAGTCACGCAGCTGTAAACTACTTCTATTCTGTGCTCGTGATTAAAGATCTATTTTGTTTTTATTTTTCTTTATTATCCTAATTAATTACCTTTTTGTATGCACGTGTCTGTGACGAATAAACCAATTTTCTTCTTTCGTTTTTTTATTTAATTATTAACTTAAAACTCAGGAAAAATCCCGCGAAATACACTACTATGGCAACCCCATCGGAACCAGTGATCACGTTGATTGAAAATGATCCGTACTGGTGCGTGCCACGCCAGGACGGATATCGCTTGAATTCGATCAACCGCCTAAAGTAATCGTTGGCGGCGCGTATTATTGTATTCAATAATCACTAACATAGATATTAATATAACCATTGATGTGTAAAATGTTGATATTCAGTCAGGTGCGGATGTTTGTTGGTGCGATTTGACTGCTGTCGACATGTAATCACCGTTTCAACGGAAGTGAAGTAAACTAAGGCTGCCTTTACACCAGAGATTAGCGAGGATGCGTAGCGAGGGATGTGCGTGAAACCAACCAATAACATCGCTTCATTTTTATAGCTTGAACTAAGTTAGCGTTGGTATTGGTTAGTTTTACACACATCCCTCGCTGCGCATCTTCGCTCATCTCTGGTGGCCTTAGACGGAGGTTACACGTTCAGTTTGGCATTTATTTCGTCACCACTTCTCTCAAAACGGTGTAGGAAACTTCGTGAGGTAACCGGCATGTCCTAGAACCAAAAAATTCTCGAAGATTCCTATATCGTCATATATGACGCTACGTTGGTAGCGTCATATATCTTCCCTTTTGGCATTATAATCTTTGTTTTCTGTTTTATTATAGTAATAAAAGTATGGGGAACAGGGTGTAAAGTTCACTCATCCTTTATAGAAAAGGGACGATCCTCCGACCAGACGGGTGTCGTGTCTGGCGGGCAACTGCCCGATGATTCAAGTCGGGCAGTTGTATACAGGTTGAAATTGAAAACATGCGAAAAATCGAAATGAGAGATTTAACTCATCATTATGAACAACTTTTACAGCGGGACCAAACCTGAAATCGCAAAAAAAAAATCTGTTGTTCCCTACATTTTGACGAGTTATGCGAACATAAATGTAGGGAATAAAAGATTTTTTTCTCGCGATTTCAGGTTTGGTCCCATAGTAAAAGTTGTTCATAATGATGAGTACAATCTCCCATTTCGATTTGTCGCATGTTTTCAATTTTACCCTGTATATTCTAGTTGCGCGGTAAACTTTGCTTGCGAGATGCAGGATTTTGCGTGACGTCAGTATGACACGTTGTTCGCATGTGGCGTTGTAGATACCGCTACATAGTTTTAAGGTTTATGTTTTGCTGTAATGCCATTAAACTAATTTTTCTTTCTTTCTATCAATGGTCGACTTACGGCCAACGCACACCGGCGGACGGCAGGAGACGTCATCGATTAAGATTTGTCGAGGAGCATCCCGTGTTATGCTGTGGTGTGCACCCCCGCTTACACTACCTCTCCCTCGCAATAGTATGCTAGCGGACTCTGGCACATACCTGTGCATCCCGCCGCGGTATCCTCCAGCGCGTTCTTCAATACCACAGAGAGAAATCCCCTTCGAAACTCCGTGGTCGGTCTCTGAGTTTTGGAATCTGTATCTTGTTACTATTAGATACGTACGAATTCACGTTGGTAGATTTCCGCCTCGGCCGCCGCCGGTGTAGGCTGGCTTAATTGTTAAGTTCATAACAAAATCGAGTGTCCTTAGTTAGAGTCTAGCGTGGGAAGACTCTCATATTAATATTGTTAATAATACGCAAATTACCAACTCAACTCCGCTAGCGTTTTCTCTAATGATGATTACCTCCTCAGCAGAAAATAAGTACCTACCTAATATTGAAGATCGTTTATAAGGGTTCTTTCTAATTTCGACCTTAATAAATTTTGAGTTTCTTTAAATACCCTGACATCCTCAATATTTAGGTGCTTACTAAAATATAACCCGCTTTAACATTTTCCAAGAAAATGTTTGAGCCTTCAATATTACCTGCAATCAATTTAATTTTAAAAGTCGGATACAGGGTTCAATTAAATTCGTTAGCGAATCTCTGCAGATGTGATGGGTATCGATATTTTAACATGATAAAATATGAATAAAAAAGATTGGTAGTTTTTTTCGTTTATTACCGTTGGATCCCGTTTTTTGATCCCGTTTTTTAGGTATTACCGATGGATCCCGTTTGCTATTTCCGTTGAATCCCATATTATAACAACATGTGTACATTTCAGAAGAAAAGTGATTTACCTTTATCAAACACTAAAAAGAGATTATTTTTAGTAGGTTACCCGGAACCGAACTAGTTAGATTAGGTTAATTATTAAAAAAAAAAACAATGCTAGGTTAGGTTAGGTTAAAACTGCGACCCCTACGCACGAGCCGAGCGAGCGAAGCGAGCGGTGCCGCGGCAGCGGCCGGCGAGTGCCAGAAACTACTAGATTATATAGAAAATGAGTTGTTTGTGAAATAAATAGTATACGAAACGTTGGTTGTAAACTAAAAATTTGTCAATGGAGTTTTGGTGAAACATTAGTGAACCCCTCATTTTATTATAAACAATTTTGTTGTTGAAAGTACCCGCATTCATATTTTTTTAAGCATTCGGGATCCAACGGAAATACTTTTCGGGATTCAACGACAATAAAACGTAATTATCTTGCATTTTTTAAATTCGGGATCCAACGGAAATACATAATAATGTTTTGCGGGATCCAACGCCAAAAATATTAAAATGGGATTCAAAAACGGGATCCAACGGTAATAAATCGTTTTTTTTGGGGGGTCAACGAACGCTGATAGATTTGTTATTTGAAGTATGAGTTGAGAAAATCTGTTGCATTTTGTTTTAAGTACTTATGGTGTCGGCCATAGGTAGAGGTGGAACACCGCGGTGGTTTTAGCCGGTAGGAGTCCGGCATGCCCCTCTGTCACTCCCACGATAGAGGAAGTCCATGAGGATTTCCATCGAAAAAAAAAAAGAAAAAAAAAGGTAAGTATCGATACCAATCACGGCTGTGAAGTTTACACAAAAAATCTTATGTTTTTTTTATACTTCAAATGACTACAGTAACTGCGATCGATGACCCCACTATTTTTTTCAAATTTAATTTCTTAGATACCCATAACGTCAGCGGAATTTTGTACCTTCAAAATCTATTTAATTTGAAACAATAACTGCTTGACACATAAAACAGACTTCACACAAACATAAAATATCACACCTGTATATTCACCGAAGAGACGGGCAGACATGTACTTACAGATGACCAACATTTGGGAAATTACTCCTATTCCCATTAAACGGGATTCTTTGACCGAAAAAGTTGTAACGGAAAAAAACAATAACACTTTACCCGACCTGAGGATTGAACCCAAGACTCCAAGATCATCATGGGGTTCTAAACACTTAGACAGGTTTTCAGTAGTTTTGGTCTTTCGGCTGGCGACTGTCATAGGTTTCATTTGACAATCGGGACCAAAAACCATCACCATCTATTCAAAACATGCATTAGTGAGCCGTCAGAGCCCCATAATGTGGTACGTCTGTCTTCCTTCCCATTGCAAATGCCTCTGGCACCAAAAAACCTTGAAACCTATTTAGAAATTGAAGTACAAAGGGATTCTTGATAATCGCCATTTCGTCGCAAATTGGAACAGTTCTCAGTATCGACATAATTTGAATTTCTTGTTTCTGCGCAACTTTGTTAGTTCTGTGTTGGTTCTGGGCAGGAATATACGGGAGGTTGATTGGAGCGGGCGCGATAGCACATTACTATCTTAACAAATAAATATAATTGAACTGGCTTTTTGTAATGCCAAAATAACAGCTTTTTACTTTTAATAAATTGATTGAAGATTGGAACCTTTTTGGTCTCGCACAGGTCTTTTTTTTTGTTTTTAATGTAACTTTGTTATTTTTAAATGTTTCTTTTTTAACCGACTTCAAAAAAGGAGGTTCCGTATGTATGTATGTATGTTTATATGTCCGCGATTATCTCAAAAACTACTGAACCGATTTTGATAATTCTTTCATTAGTGTGATCTACATACTTTCAGGAAGATTTTAGTATATAATACATTAGGTAGTTATTCTTATGTACGAAGTTATATGCATAAATGTACTGCATCTCCGACATTTCTATGCGAATTTTGATGATTCTTCGAGTCGTCGTGTCTTCAATTCTTCAATGCACTAGTGTTAATTGAATTTGTGTGGGGTAGGTACAACTAAAAAGTGAAAAATAAAAACTTTTTTACAAAAAAAAACAACCGACTTCAAAAAAAAAACTACAAAGCGAAAAATAACTTTAATTTCGGAAGTCGGTGTCAAAAAACGAAAATGCGGAACCAACGACACCGACTTCCGAAATTAAAGTTATTTAGCACTTAGTAGTGTTTTTTTTTTAAGTCGGTTGGTTTTTTTGTAAAAAAGTTTTTTACAATTCGGATTTCTTGTGTGTCCTAAAAAAAAATTTTCTTTCTTTCCTTTCCTTTATAACTACAACACTAACACGTGCCTTTATAGTTACAACACTAATTCCTAGTAACAATAATAAAGATCCCTGTTACGAATTCCATGAAAAGCTTAAAATTAGACCCTACAAAAGGATTTGTTGCTTCTACACAGACTATCGTGTCTGCGAACCTAATTACCCGACTTATCACACATTAAACTAGTCCTTAACAAAAAGTATACAAGATCAAAAATATCTCAAAAAGTTAAGAACAGTCTCCTAAGACCCTTTTCTTGTAGCAACAACGGTTAGGTATTGACTCTGTATACAGGGTGTCCCTGGAAGTATGGATCAAATCGAATAGGGGCATGGGCAAGGTCATTTCCAAACTTTTTAACCCTGAGAATGTCAGTGAACTTTTTTACGGTTCAAAAGTTATGACCGATTTTTACTTTCTTTTTCAATCACTTCGCATAGTGCTCAAAGAAAATAATCATAAAAAAATAGTATACTATCTAAAAAAAAAAAATTAATAACCCTGATAGTTTTCACGACTTCTATTTTTCTTCTCTTTTTTTTTGTATTTTTAATTTGTTTTTTTTTTAGTTTTTTTTTTGCTAAAACGTTTGGAAATGACCTTGCCCACGTCCCTATTCGATTTGATCCATACTTCCAGGGACAGCCTGTATAATTATATCGGAAGAGTCATGAGTACAGGTCGTCAATTGACAACTAAAACGTAAGTGTGAAGTTCGTGCGCTTCGACAGAGTCTAGCCTGATGTTCGTGCGAGTCCACAAGAGTGCTACGGCGTGGCGCAGCTCTCTTGACCATCGGATATCGTACGAACTACAAGTGCTTAGAAACAATCCAACGTTTTGTTTTATAAAATATGTTAAGTTCAAAGCGCCGGCTGTCGCTGAAAACCAGCGCTGGGGCTCTGTCTTGCATAGGGTAGCATGTTTCCCCCTACCTTTTTATTTTATTTTTTGCGTCATTTTCACCGCAAATAAACGTATTTTCTTTCTTTCTTTCAAATATAACCTAAAAAACAATTATCTTCACAGTTTTTCTTCTCGCCCGCAATGGCCGCAACACACCTCTACGCCCAGTAAAATGTTTAACGGAAAAGAATCCAGCTCCAACCGGCCTCTTGTCCCGAAATTGCAAATCAATTTAAAAACACTCGTACCAATCTAATCAAGAATCTTTTTTTTTCATTTCCCTTGCATTTTTAAATACATATTTCGTGATTTCCAATATTGCGTGATATTTCCAATATAAAAATGGCCAGTCATCTGCTCCATTGTAAACTGAAATTCCATCTGTTGCTCTGCAGTACCTAGGTACACAGTAGAATGAGCGATGACTGGATTGCACGGATATGTTCCAAAATGTTCTGGATGTTTTCCATTGTACTTCAATTATTCAGTCCCCGTTTTTTTTTTATTTTAAAATTTTTCATCGAGGCCATCGAGGAATTTTAGTTGGTTCAACTAGTGTTTTTTTTTTGTTCTCATATGCTGTCTCATTGTTCTGGAAGCTGAACGTTTCTCCTGAGTTCGAACTCCGGGTCGGGCAGCGTTACTCGTATATGTTTTTTTAATCGACTATTTAAAAAAGGAGGAGGTTCTCAATTCTATGTTCATAGATATTTTCGTCAATTGTGGACCGATTTTTTAAATTATTTTTTCATTCGATAGAGGAAGCTTGGGCACTTCGCTTGGCTAGTTTTTGAGTTAGCTTCATATAATACGTATTTTTTCCACTTAGTGCGTGTTGATGACGTAATAATAACTTCCTGCCGCTGATATTTACATAGCAAGTAGAGAGCAGTGGTGGCCCAGTGGTATCGGCCGCGACTTACGAGTTGTAGGTCGTAGGTTCGAACCCAGACAGGCGCTTTACTTTGTGTAAATTATTTCATCACCACTGCTCTCAAAACGGTGAAGGAAAACATCGTGAGGAAACCGGCATGTCCTAGAACCAAAAATTCAAAGACATGTGACATCTACCAACCCGCACTGGGCCCGCGTGGTAGATTACGGCCCACTCCCTCTCACAGAGAGGAGGCCTGTGTCCCAGCAGTGGGAACATTATAGGCTGATGATGATGATGATGATGAAGTAGTGAAATACGAATTTGTTTGGGATAGTTACTACAAAATAAATAAAAGAAAAATTAATAATAAAAAAAAAACAACCGGTGTCAAAAAAAAACAAGTGAAAAACATTTTTAATTTCGGAATTCGGTGGCAAGAAACGAATATACAACACCAAATACTCAAAAAAAAAATATTCATATTCACACGCAATTCCTATCAAAATTTGTATACCCGTATATTTTCAACCCCTTTCCTGAAACTAAGTAAAATGGCGAACGTCTTTCCACTATTAGTTGAAAGCGAGCGATATTTAAACCAATTTGTTGGCATCTTTCATTCTTAGTTAACCCTTGGATACGAGAACTCTTTGTGCGAACTAGGTACTCTTTCTATTTTTCCTACTAGGTATATTATATTATTATAATTATTAATTATCACACTAATATTATAAAGGCGAAAGTTTGTGAGTGTGTGTATGTATGTTACTTCTTCACGCTCAAACGGCTGGAACAATTTTGATAAAATTTTGTATAAAGGTAGCTGACACCCTGGATTAATGTATAGGCTACTTTTTGTCCCGATATTCCCACGGGATCGACATTTACGCGGGTGAGACCGCGGGGCGCAGCTAGTAATATTATAAACACGAAAGTATGTGAGGATGGATGGATGGATATTTGTTACTCTTTCACGCAAAAACTACTGCACGGATTTGGATAAAATTTGGCACACAGATAGTTTATAACCAGGATTAACACATAGGTTACTTTTTATCTCGGTGTTCCCACGGGATCAACACTTATGTCGGTGAAACCGCGGGGCGTTGCTAGTTCTTTAATAATTTTGTGTTTATTATTTGAAATAACGTTTCGGTTCGCTTTTGTAGCAAAGAAAATTATTGTTTATTTTGTATAAAATTATAATAATAAATTCTTGTTCAAATATTATCGTATTCATTACAACAAAAACAACAGCCTATTCTGGGGTGGCAGGGATGCGTAAACTGAAACCATGTATTAAACACATGATTCTAGACGTACAGACGCGTAGACGCCAGCACATCAAGCTACCCGAAACTGTCAAATTTTCCCAATCAACTTTGAACCGTATGCTATAGCATTAAAGTTGAAAATCTATTTAAGAAATTTGACAGATTGTAGTAGCTTGATGTGCTGGCGCAAATATTTCGTCGGTTATCAAAAGAAAAATCTGCTGTTTCATAGAAAAGTGCAATACAAAATCAAAATGTATGGAACCCCCCTCCTCTACCGATATTTTTTTCTTCTGACAGTTCATTTTGTTTATATGTATGACTGTATGTATCTATCTAAGTATTAGAATTTATTCTTGTATTTTATAGTCACTTCCTAGCTATTTAAGAACCTAGACTACTTTTCATCTTGAATTGCGGACGAAGTCGCAGGCCACAACTAGTTTGTTAAAATCTATCGTTACGCTCGCAACTGATATTCATCCTTTTTAGTCTTATCCCAAAAATCGAAACGTAATCTCCATAACTCACAAAGTTTACAAGTAAAATTGCTTTCAGTTCAAAGAATTGGAAAGGTATTAAATCAAATCGCTC
This sequence comes from Amphipoea lucens, assembly GCA_947508005.1. Classification (NCBI taxonomy): domain Eukaryota; kingdom Metazoa; phylum Arthropoda; class Insecta; order Lepidoptera; family Noctuidae; genus Amphipoea; species Amphipoea lucens. The sequence goes on along the minus strand of OX382357.1, from coordinate 5,527,728 downwards.
GATTGGTAGAAAAAGCTATCTTCTCTTTGATATAATTTGATATTCTTGGTTTCCGTACGTTTTTTCGGGTAATCACTAAAAATTAGCGATATACTGTGGGTCATCATGCTGAGTGGAAGCCTTCTTGTCGGTCATGACGTGCAACTGTCGACCATTTCTGTTTTGTGCTCGTGGTAGATAAGAGAGAGATGGGGTTCAAGGGTTCGGCTGTAAATGGGTTTGTACAAACACTTTTACACATCAATCATATTTTTTTTAAAGCTAGATGAGGACGGCGTTTCCTATCTGACTACTCTGAGAAGAAAGGCCGAAACAAACAACTCAGAGGTCACAGTCTCTTTTAAATTCCAGACAAAATCTTGGTCAGATCATGTAAAGACCATGTAGATTGGTGTCTGAAATGGTCTTTTGAGGGAAGAACCACACAGATTGAGCCGACCTGTCCAGTCAGTGTACGCATTTGTCAAAAATCGTGCAGCTCAACTCAGAACTTGAGCATAGCACAACAGCATGCTGAGTGGAAGCCTTCTTGTCAGTCATGAGGTGCAGCTGTCGACCATTTGTTTTGTGCCCGTGGTGGATAAGACAAAGATTAAAACAGAAGAAGAACTAGCACAGTGGCGTGCATTGCATATAGGCATATAAGCAGTGCCTACCTCGATATATCAAGATAAGCCTGTCAATTACATTTTAGTGTGTGTGCCCCACAATTAAGAAACTCACAAGATTATCATACCTAGTAAAAAACAAAATCTTCATACAAACACGATCATTGGTCTTTACTCGTTCAAGTTAATACGACAAAATTAAAAATACCTACGTCTCACGCGTAATACCATGACGTTGGACCTTCGCAATTTATCACCCTTTAAGTTGGCATGCCTACCCAAATAACCACACTTTTGACCTCATTTTTTTGAAGTGAAAACTTCTTTAGCGGCGTTGAACACTTTTTGTAATAGGTAAAAAATGTTAAACTCGCGTCAGGGCATCGCGTCAGGACACGTGACCGTCAGGAGAGATCCCCCCCCCCCTTCATCTCTTTCTACGGCGGCGCCAACCGAAGTGAACCAAGTGAGACACGATAATGGATGGATGGATGGATGGTGATGGTGATGGCGATGGTGATGGCGATGGCGATGGTGATGTGATGTGATGTGATGGTGATGGTGGACGCGGACGCGGACGCGGACGTGGACGTGGATGGACAGCTGATGGCTCGACCGTCTGTGTAGTAGCCACACTGCTGTGTATTCGTAAAATTCGTGTATACATATAAAGTGTTTCAAAAAATGGAAATTGAAAAAAGTGCATCGATTAATGAAAAAAGTGACGCAGAAATAGTGCAAAAAACTTAGTTATATTAATTCAATTAATAATATTGATTTATTTCAACGTTAATATTCAAGTTTTCACTTCTGCCGGCACTCCCGGAGTGCAACCTTTTTTTTTCTGATTAGTGACCGCGTTTGCCTAGACTAGACCCGGCCTAGTGCCTACCTATTCTGAAAACCAATGCACGCCACTGAACTAGCAGGGGGTGGGGAGGGGAGGGGAGGGGAGGGGTGAAGGGGGGTTCAAGGGGTCAGACCTGAATAAACCGTGATTTGTAGATCTATTTGGTTTTTATTATTCGAGTTAATAATCTTTTTGTTTGCACGTGTTTCTGTGACAAATAATCCTATTTTTCTTTCCTTTTATACAGGAGCGGAACTGTTCCTAATTTAGCTGCGGATTTCTATTATATTCGTACTCCATTATTTGGAAACAAAGATACAATTCGTAGTCCGTAGGTAGCAATAACTGGTGATATTTGTCATTTATTTATCTCTGGTTTCCATGTAACCTTTAGTAGATTCTGCACTTCAATATGCTTTGAAGTTGTGAACGAAAGGTTGCGAGCGAGTTTTGCGCTCAATATTGTGTTTGAAGAATGCAATTGAAAGCAGCAGTGGTAAAATGAAACGGGCAGTACAATATCGATTTTATAGGTTTGTTTTATGCGTGTATAATATTGATATTTTATTCTTAAAAGCTGCATAGATTTTCTATATCATATTAGAGCGGTTTCAGCTGCGTAAGTTTCGATTTCAAAAAAAAAAAATCTGAAAAAAAGAATCTTTAATAAACTATCGAAATAAAAAAATATTAAGCATTTTCAAAGTTAATGCTTTTGAGCTGAAATTTTGTACAGAGATTCTAGACCAGATACACTCTTCAACCCGTTTGTATTGATATACCCTTTCCGTAACACCCTGTATAGTATGGATAAACTTAAATATGTGTCTATTGTAGAACAACTACGGAGAAAAACCGAGGTTATAGATCACCACGCCAGCTCGCTATAATCTGTTCTTTTTTTGTTTGGGTTCGTTTTCTGCTTCGTGTTTACCGCAAATAATCGTGTTTTCTTTTTTATTTCTTCTTCCAAAAAGTATGTATCTGATAAAAGCGTTAACCAACCCTATTCAGCGGGGTAATTGCGTAAAACACTATTAGTAGCAATGGGTTTCATTTTGACAGTTCAACAACGTTCATTGCGTTATTTGCGTTGTTGAGCAGACACGCTTTTCGAACATATGGAGCAATGGATTAGAAATATGCTTCAAAATGAATCAAATTGAGAGTAATAGTGTGCAATTAGACTGCAGATTCAATTCTTATGCAATCACTGACTAATGGGAATTAGTAATACATTCATCATTATTTAGAAGATTTCAACTTTATGTCTCTCGACTTTTTTCTACAAATCAGGGGCCTGTGGCTAAATAATAACACCCGCACAGGCCAATCAATCAGGTTAAGCTACGCTTGCCGCGGTCGGTCTTTGGATGGGTGACCATCTTTACATACCGAGACCCCTCCGTGCCTCGGAAAGCACGTTAAGCCGTTGGCTCCGGCTGTCATTCGTAGATCTTTGACAGACGTTACGGGTCGTCAGAAGCTCGAAAGTCTGACAACCAGTCTTACCAAGGGGTATCGTATGACCCAGTGATTCGGTTGTGGAGTTCAGATAGGCAGTCGCTCGATGTAAAATACCGGTATTCAGCTGTATCCGTTTAGACTGGAAGCCGACCCCAAGATAGTTGGGAAAAGGCTAGGCAGATGATGTTTTTTTTTCAGCAAATTTTGTTGAATAACATTATTAAATTGTAATCATCGTTATCGCCGGCCGTGAAAAAATTTTGACAAAAATTGTTTTTGAACTTGAAGTGAATTCTTATTTTTACATGCAACAACGACCTACATATATTACAGGAATTATAAACAAACTTAAGAGCGGGCTAATGGAATATAATTATGTTATGCATGAATAACAAACATTTGAGGATTTGCGTGGATCAGCGATCATGAGGAGAAAGCTGTGGCATCAAAGATAAACCGGTTTAAGGATTTACGGAAACCAAATTCCTTTCATCTCGTGTCGGCGCGAGTTACTCGAGAATACGCTTCGGTGAAAAAATTGGGCCCAGTAATTACAGTAGCTCTTTAGGTTGACTTTTATTAAGTTTGGAAAATCTTCGGGCTTTGCCAGTTACCTTGGTTCTCCTGCTGATGTCTTCATTTCTGATTCGATCACGTAGGGAAACTTCAAGCACTTTGCGCTTTTTATTTGTTTTTTTTTTTTTATCTGATGTGTCTGGTGTATTGTGTCTTTTGGTCTGTGCTAAATAAATGTATTTTCTTTCTTTCTTTCTCTCCATTTCCCTTGGTCCATTTTCTGTGGTCGCTCATAATGGGCGTTGCTAGAAGGTTAAAAGTCGCCCAATAAGTTATTTACAAACATATTATTTAGGTACCCACGGCACCGCACTGGTGAAAATAGCGGGACAGCTTATTTTTGGTAACATACTTCCCTCACTCCTTGCTGTTCCACAATTCACATTCGCGTCGCAATCATCATATTCCACACGCCATCGATCCTTGAATACAAACCTATAATATAAATCCAGAAACGGCTCATATAAATAATGTTTTGAGTGCTACTTGCAAGAAATGAGAAGTGTGATAGAAAAAATTTCGCCTCCACTCTGCGTTTTCGTATAAAAACCGAGAATTCACGAGCTGTATCGAGACCTTGGATGTGTTTCTCAAATATTCCAAGCCCTCTGATGTTACATATTTACAGACCACACGAATGTACTCGTAATTTGAATTTAAATAAATTCGAAAATTGCAATCTCGAAACGAATCTTGACAGTCTGGGGTTTATTTATAAACGATGATTAAAGTTAAGTGGCGTTTAAACGTCAAAAATGTAAGGTTAAACAGTCGCTAATCACTAGTTAAATAGCTAATAATCACTTAGTTTTTAGTGACTTTTAGCAGGGATTAGTAGCAGCACCAGATTTAGCAGTATTTTTAAAATTAATTCACAATATTTTGTTATTCAGGGAAGAAAAAAAAAATAATCTCAACGCGGTGTAATATTCCTTTTTTCTGATAAATCAGTTACTTTCGTCACTCAAAACTTTGTAATACCTATTAATTTTCTATTAAAATCTCTAAGCTAAAAAATAAAAAATAATGTTTAATTATGAAAACGGCAACACGCTGTAAGAACTTTCTTGTTCCTTTTTGCATGATAAGAATACATTTCCTCTACACCAGGACAATAATGTAGGTCAATACACCACACAGATAATATAATATTTCAACCACGAAACAAACTTCCAAAAACTTTACATTCAACAAAACCGCTTCGGGGGTCGCGACTCCAAAGTTTGAGAGCATCTGTGTATGCAGTACCTTTTATTGAAACACATTATGTACCCGAGTAGGCCTCAGTACTTCCTGGTTTACGAACAGTTGCCTACATTACCCCGAAGGTAAGATCAGGGGGAAAATTTGAAAAAAAGTTTATTAACATTTGGGAAGCATTGGCTCAGTTGAGTGGGAATTGGGTCATAGTTACCATGCAGACTAAATTGAATTTTGGTGAGCGAGAATTCTGAGGTTCTTAGACAAAGGTGGAGGGTATTCCCGTCTGCTTTTAGGATGATCGTAAAGGTATTGCTTTTAAAGTTTAGTTTTGGACTATTTATCAGACAGAGGCACTAAGGAACAACCCGTTCAGGTATTTTGGTAGTTAGGGAAGTTATATTAAGGTGTTTTAAACGGATTTTTTTTAAGGAGTATCTTCATAGATATACCAATCCAGTGGAAGGATAAAGGGATTATACAGGATGGGTAATAAATCGTGGATCAAACAACACAGGGCGATAATTGGGGTTATTTGCAGTGAGTGAAGTAGCCAAATATTACAACTGTTTTTACATAACCTTATCACCTAACTAGAACTTCTAAGTCCTTTAATCTTTTTTTTTTTTCGATGGGAAATCATCAAATGAACCCTCCCGTTCTGGGTGGAGCGGAAGGGAGTGTCAGACTCTTACTGATTAAAACCCATCCGTGTTCCTTCCTTAGCCCTTTGTGTTCCGGGGTAGCGGTAACCCTTTCGGACAATCCCGCTACCCCGGCAGGCTTCAGCCTTAACAGGCCCCTTCCTTTATGCTGACATCTCTTTGAAGTCCTTTAATCTAAACCAATATTATGAAGAGAAAAGATTTGATTTTTTGTATGTTTGTTTGGCTGTCACGCTAAAACGGCTCAACAGATTTGGATGAAATTTGGCACATGGGTAGAACATGACCTGGATTAAGACATAGGATAGTTTTATCCCATTGTTCCTACAGGGTCGAGGGGGGATTATGCAGGTGAAATCGCGGGGCGCAGCTATTACTTACTAAAACACGTTTTAGTTGAAGTAACACCAAATACAACAAAAAAGTTCGAACTTACCATACACCGGAACTTTTTTGACAACCTAGTAAAGGAAAATACAGTATAAATAAAAGAACCATATTTACAAACAGCTCTATAGGCTCAATGTGCTCGAAACAACCGCAAAGTATACTTAACGATAGTGGCTGGAATAGGGCACGATTTGCTGGCTCATCGCCTATTAGCGTCAATCAACATAGAAAAGGAAATTGGCAATGGAATACTTACTTACCTACTAGAAGTCCTTTGTATACCGTGTTTGTTAAACTTAAGTATACCACTCGTTTTTTAGCTTTTTTTATGGATGAGAAATCATCAAATGACTCCTCCCGCTCTGGGTGGAGCGGAAAGGAGTGTCGGACTCTTACTGACTAAAACCCATCCGTTTTCCTTCCTTAGCCCTTTATGTTCCGGAGTAGCGGTAACCCTTTCGTACAATCCCGCACCCCCGGCAGGCTTCGGCCCTGGCAGGCCCCTTCCTTTTTGCTGACAACTCTTTGAGGCGCGCGTGGAACGGTGGAACACGTGCGCGCCGTCCGGCACAGGCCTGCCCTGATCGGACGGTGAGCTAGCCATTCTTTTTTTAGCTGGTACACTTTAAACAAAGCAAAGGGGCTCGTGGCTAAATGATAACAGGTTTACAGATCAATCGAAGGGTTCGACTACGCTAGCTGCAGTCGGTTCGTGGAATGGTGACCCATATATTACATATCGAGATCATCATGGACGGATGTCATTCGTGGCTCGGAAAGCACGTTAAGACGTTGGTCCCGCCTATTATTCGGAGATTTGACAGTCGTTACGGATAGTCAGTAGCCTAAAAGTCTGACAACCAGTCTTATCGATGGTTATCGTGTTACCCGGTTACTGGGTTGTGGAGATAGATAGGGAGTCGCTCAAAAATACTGTTATTCAGCTGCATCGAAAGCGGAGTAGGCTCGAAAAAGTGTTATTTTAACAGTCCAAAAAAAAAACTTTAAAAAACAATACCTTTACAACCATCCTGAAAGCTGGCAGGAATACCATCACCCTTTGTCTAAGAATCCCTGTCTAATCTTTAGATAAGTACTACAGACAAACCTTATTGTAAAGTCAACATTTCTTTGGTACCGCGTTTTTGATAATAGATGGCATTGTGCCGAAACGTCACTATTTTACATTGCGGTGTTAAGATTCTCCTGCGAAACATGACACATAAAGCACTAGTGTTTTAATTTTTTTGTCCAAACAATAGATTTTTTGTAAACAGATAATTGCTTCATAAGTATTTTTCAATAAATTACCAGCGTTGTGTCATCGCGCTTCTCTTTCTTTTCTATGCAGTCCGACAGTGACCGCGCTTTAGGTGATGTAATCCCCTTAAATTTTCACAAAAATATTACTTACAATAATAATATTATAATTATAATAATTTCTGTCCGCGACTTTTTCCGCGTGAAATTTCTTGTTCCCCGACCCACCGTCGCATCGCATCACCTGTCCGCATATAACTTTGTTTGCTTAGTGTTCTTTCTGAATTTTTTCTTTTTACTCGACTCTTAAGGGCCCTAGCTTGCTATGTTAACATAACCTATAAACCTTCCGCAATTATTGTGCTATCGAATGCAAAAAGAGTTTATCAAATCCGACTGGTTGTTTCAGAGATTAGTGCGCTCAAACCGACAAACAAAAAAACAAACTTTTCAGCTTTATTATTAGTATAGATGTGAGAACGATGTACCAAACGAGCTAATTCATATCTGGTTTTTTTTTTAAAAACCTAGTCTGTTAATATAAGCCAATCAACGTTGTATTCATCGCCGTGCAAAATACTCAACAATTTTCTTAGCTTATTAGCTCGTAATATTACAAAAATATTTCTTAACATAATCAATCAACGAGTAGGCTTGGGTGGCTCGTGGATATGTATAATTCCTTACATCGGGCTTTAAATTTTTTATTTGTTTTTTTTAAATCTGATATATGTATCTGGTGTACTGTGTCTTTTACATAATCAGCCTATAACGTTCCCACTGCTGGGACACCGGCCTCCTCTCTGTGAAGAGTGGGCCGTAATCCACCACGCGGGCCTAGTGCGGGTTGGCAGATGTCACATGTCTTCAAATATTTTTGGTTCTAGGACATGCCGCTTTCCCTACGTTTTCCTTTACCGTTTTGAGAGCAGTGGTGATGAAATAATTTAAACAAAGTAAAGAGCCTGACTGGTTTCGAACCTACAACCTACGACTACGCGGCCGTTACCACTGGGCCACCACTGCTCCCATTAGCTCGTGATATTACGAAAATTTTCTTGGTTTTCCAAAGTCTGGCCCTTGGCAAAAATCCTAAGATTTACACAAAACAACCGATTATTCATACTATCCTGCGACTTTATACAAAATGGCGTCTCATAATATTGAATTGATACTCCATTTGCAAAATTACAACGGACTTTCGGAGTTTTGTACGAAATTATGACACAAGTATATTTTCGCACATTTCGATTAGGAGTCGACGAAGCGTTATTCGCTGGAGAATCAATTAATTTCGATGATGATTATATTAATGTAAAAAGAGTGTTTTTATGGATGGGTCCCATAATTAAGACTTGGGACAGATGCTGTGAAATGAGATGAGGAAATCATTGATTTTATGATTTGTTTTAATATTTTAGTCCCCAATAGATTTCTTTGCTTTTGCCGCCTGCTTTCTAAATTAGTGAAGGACGAATAATATTACTAAAACAAATGCACAGCAGGCAACGATCACCGTTTTAAAGTAATTGTCAGAATTAAAACTTTGTTAAAGGGAAAGGGAAAATATTCGAATTACATAATTCTGAGTTCTTATTCTGCGAACTAGGTGAGAATATTGGCAAAGCTGCCGCATACAGGCGTGACACGACCGTGAGATTCGATTCTGGTAGAAAGATTGCCATGAAGCTGTCATAGAAATTGTTATATTGAGAGTCCCGTCGCGCCAATCTGTGGTAGCCTTAAAACGGAGTCTTTGAAAAAAACTAAAAGCAGCATAGCTGAGTCCGGATTTTTAAGAAATAAGTCCGTAGATGTTTTAAAAATTTTCAAGCGCATGCGATTTTTCAACTAAGTTTCTAACGCTGGTAACGCATGGGTAGGTACTTCTCTTTGTGTTGCACGAGTGTAAAGGCAGCAGTAACCTTAATACAACATTTTTCTTAACAAGACGAAGAAATCCGGTTCCGTACCACAAGGCAAAAAAACGCCGAAAAAAAAAACACGCTCTTTGTATGGCAAATAAAGTTGAAAATTAAAGGGGTCTTAAACATTAATTTGTTGTTATAGCGGCAACAGAAATATATACACACTGTGTAAAAATTTCAGCTGTCTACCTATTACGGTTCATGAGATACAGCCCGCTGACAGACAGACGGACGGATGGATAGCGGAGGTTTAGTAATAGGGTCCCATTGGCACCCTTTGTGTACGCAACCCTACAAAAGAAATGAAAGTAATAGATATTACCATACAGTGGAGTCCTAACCACAAAACGGTCGCACGGACAGAGTGTGTTCCAGCTTTTCGAACAAATGAGTGACATTTATGAACGCATCGATCGCATCGCGCGACCGATCGCTCTGGTTAGGACGCGGGGTACGACATCACATGAAATGAAAAAAAAAATGAAATATGTTTATTTGTCTCAAAACAGTTACATCCATACTTCTATACTAATATTATAAATTCGAAAGTAACTCTGTCTGTCTGTATGTTACCTTTTCACGCCTAAAACACTGAACGGATTTCGATAAAATTTGGCAGAGAGGTAGAGTGCGTCCCGGGGAAGGACATAGGATATTTATTATACCGATATTCCCAAGGGATCGACACTTATGCGGGTGAAACCGCGGGGCGCAGCTAGTCCAAACTAATATTATAAATGCGAAAGTAACTCTGTCTGTCTTTTCTTCACGCCTAAACTACTGAACCGATTTCGATGAAATTTGGTATAGAGATAGTTTGAGTCCCGGGAAAGGACATAGGATAGTTTTTATCCCGATATTCCCACGGGATCGAAACTTACGCGGGTGAAACCGCGGGGCGCAGCTAGTAGATTATAAATGAGACATCCCCATTAAGTAATCTTTCCCTTAATTATTAACAATATTGAGACGATTTTTTACAAAAGGTGACAAAAAAAATAATTAGGAATAAAAGATAACAGTAAATGACTTATAAACTAGTTACAAACATCAATCAACTCAGCCTATCGCAGTCCACTGCTGGACATAGACCTCTCCCAACACCCTATCCTCCGCCTTCCGCATACAATCTGTCCCAGCTTTCTTAAGATCGTCGGTCCATCGAGCTGGGGGGCGTCATGCTCAGAATCAGAGTATTTAAATGTAACCTCAAGAAGTTTTATCAACTTGAACTTTTCAATTTTGTACCAAAAGTTCTAGCCATGTGTAATTAGAAGGTTTAATGTTATTCCCAAAGTTATGACTTTGAAAATACAATCAGACGAGGGCAAATAGCTTTTAAGTCTTACAAAGTTCTTGTTCAATTGAATGTGTGTGTAATTTTCAAGGACACGCGACCTTGCTAATATGTGAAGGTAGATTATGTGGGTGTACTATACATAACCTCTACGTAAACGTTCGGGGAAAATAGGTGTCATGTTATGTTTATGTTAGACTAGCTGCGCCCCGCGGTTTTGCGGGATAATCAGTATATATACATAGTAGACTTGTGCGGGTACAAGTCTACTATATATACTGTTTATCCCGATATTCCGACGGGATTGACTAGGGAATACCGGGATAAAAAGTATCCTATGTCTTAATCCAGGCCGTGGTCTAAACATGTGTCAACTTTGGCAGTTGTGTTAAACACACACTTGCGTGTTTAGATAATTAAATCAGTAAAAATAGCGAGCCTCCTCCGTAACTCAGAAAGCGCGATAATCTTTCATTCCTTCAACCTTTCCTTTCCTTTTTCATTCAACCTTTGACAGTCGTTACGAGTAGTCAGAAATCTGATTATAAGTCTTACCAACGAGCTATTACCACAGAATAACTATTAGTACTAACGTACTATTACCCAGTAATTGAAAAGAAAGTAAGAAACAAAAATATTTGTTGCGACTTGTACAGGAAGATCACTAACTAAACTAGACACAGTCATAAATAAAAAAAAAAAAACATGTTTTTTAGTAACAAAAAAAAAACTAAAAGGAAGTCCTGTACGAGCTATTGGCTAGTGGATGTCAGATAGATAGCCGCTCCATGTAAAATTCAGGTATACGCAAACCACATATCCAAAAACGTCACAAACCGCATAAGTGCCAAAGCCAGGGCTGTCACTTTATCGCGCTGAATATTCAAACAAGGTTGTTCTATAAACCAAAGTACATGTACTGAAACAAACGAAGTTTTTGTAGTGTCGATAAATACAGAAACATTTTAGGGTTGAACGGCCGGAGTACACTCGATCGCTTTTATCAAGATTGTTGGGAAACTATTGGACTTTTCTCGGTTAGTTTGAGACTGAAAATTGTTATAGAGAAAAGAATTTTTCCCCGAGTTTTGTTTTTAAACAAAGGCATTGGTAAAGTTTAATTGTGCTTTCGCGGGCTCTTTGATCGAGATGAAGTCGGTTCGGATGAACGGCTGCGGAAAATTGTTTTTTAGTTCACTTTCTTGTTTGGTCGTGTTTATTTGTTGTTGGCGTTTATTTTGAACGGAATTTATTATGAACGGTGTATTAGGTTCGATGTTGTAAAATAAATAAAGTAAATAAAGTTTTTTACAAGGCAAATGTAAGTCGAAACCTCAGGACCCCTCCTGACGCCCTATGAGGACATATAGTGTATTATAATATAATTAATGTATGCAAAATATTGTAAAAGATTTTATAAGTGTAACGGTGGAGTTTCTTGCCCATTCTTCTCCATACGAAAACTACCGTTTGGAAGGGGCAACTAGAATCAATTCTATTTTATTGTAATTTTTGATGTTCAAAAGTGCCTTTTATGAGCCTATCACACCAATCCATACTACCCATACTAATCTTATAAATTCGAAAGTAACTCTGTCTGTCTGTCTGTATGTTACCTTTTCACGCCTAAACCGCTGAAAGGATTTAGATGAAATTTGGTATAGAGATAGCTTGAGTCCCGGGAAAGGAAATAGGATACTTTTTATCTCGATATTCCCACGGGATCAAAACCTATGCGGGTGAAACCGTGGGGCGCAGCTAGTGTATGTATAAAGCGGTTTCGGAAGTCTTAAGGTAAGGACAAGGAGGACGGGGAGGAGGTAGGTTTCGGGAGTCGTAAGGTAAGCTTACGTTTTTAATTAAAATGACCTCTCAATAGATTCCACGTATCGGCGCAATTTGGAGTAGCTTTGGACACGAATAGTATGAATGTTATCCTTGTTATTTTCCTTAACGTGTATTCATCGGCTACTGGTTGTATTGGGAAAGATGTACGGTACCAGCTACAATTATGTCCATAACAAACGCATGCGCCGTAGGCTAGGATGTGAATGACGTCATTTCTAATTATTCTTCGTGTCGCTGGCACGACTTCAGGTCAAGTCCCGTAATTAAAAACGTTCAAAATCTAGTCGCAACCTCATCTCAGCGAGAATCAATGTCAAAAACTCGTCAAAAATGTAGGAAAATTCGTCGGTGCTCTATGGACCAATTGAACTATGGGGAAAATTACATGTTCCCATCGTCTAAATAACAACTGGACTATGGAGTTCAAATTTGGATTGTTTTTTTTTTTTGTTTGAATGATTTTTTTTTAATTTGTTGGAGGTATTTTTAACAGATTGAGGCTGAAATCAGACTGTGAACGTTCTGAAAATTACTAGAATTGCCTCTCTGATCTTGTTGGCCCAAAACATCGACACTTTCACAGCATCGTTAGTGCCAGCGCAGAGGTCACTTTAACTGGATGTTTTGGCACACAGAGGGCGGATAGGAGGAAACCATGACGTCACTGAAACGTCATTTATAAAAATAAGTTGGTGTATTTTCCTAGAGAGAGCTTTTTTGACACCGGGAAGTCATAATTTTCATAACGGAACCCGCAGCTTAATAAACACTCTGTATTTTCTTGAATTATCTTTCATATGAATTGTAAAGGGACTCGTGGCCAAGTAATAACAGACGCACGGGTCGATAGATCAGGTTAAGTTACGCTTGCCGCGGTCAGTCCGTGGATGGGTGACCATCTTTACATACCGAAACCCTTCCGTATCTCTGAAAGCACGTAAAGTTGTTGGTTCCGGCTGCCATTCTTGGATCTTTGGTAGTCGGTAGGGGTCGTCAGAAGCCCGAAAGTCTGACAACCAGTCTTGCCAAGGGTATTTGTGTTACACAGTCACTGTGATATGGAGGTCAGATAGGCAGTCGCTTTTTGTAAAATACTAGTAGGTATCCAGCTGAATCCGGTTAGACTGGAAGCCGACCCCAACATAGCTGGAAAAGACTAGGCAGATTTTCTTTCGTATAAATTTTGTATGATGTAGTCAAGCCCCGTCTAATTTCCGTGTATTCTTAGTTAGAAACGAGTTTCCTTATTTCGTCCCTTGGGAGATGTATCTCGCAACTGAGATATAAATCAAGAATGAATTATAACTGCGCCTACCTATGTTGTTAATAATCTAGAAGGCCATTACAATTTTCCTCTATAAAAGCATGTTTGTTTGGGTCCTCGTTTCCGCGCGCTTTACGCACCGAATTAGGTACTTTGTCTAATTTATTTCATCACCACTGCTCTCAAAACGGTGAAGGAAATTGTTGTGAGGAAACCGGCATGTCCTAGGACCAAAAATTCGAAGACATGTTGTGATATTATCAACTAGCACTGGGCCAGCGTGGCGGATTTTGGCCCACTGCCTCTCATATAAAGGGCCTGTATCCGAGTAGTGGGACCGTTATAACCTGATTATGATTTTTCATCACCACTGCTCTCAAAACGATGAACGAAATTGTTGTGAGGAAATCAGCTTCGTAGAACTGGAAACATGTGACATCCACCCAGTGGCGTGCATTGGTTTTCAGAATAGGTAGGCACTAGGCCGAGTCACTAATCTAATCAGAAAAAAAGTGAGGTCAAAAGTGTGGTTATTTGAGTTTGCGAAGGTCGAATTTCATGGTATTACGCGTGAGATGTACGTATTTTTAATTTTGTCGTATTAACTTGAACGAGTAAATACCAATGACAATGTACGAATAGTACGGGAGCCGAGTAGGCCGTCCGGCGACTGCCTAACGCCGCGCGTGTTTGTATGGAGATTTTGTTTTTTGTTAGATATGATAACTTAGTGAGTTTCACGTCATAAGTTGTGGGGCACACACACCAAAATGTAATTGTCAGGCTTATGTTGATATATCGAGGTAGGCACTGCTTATATGCCTATATGCAATGCACGCCACTGCATCCACCATCCACCGTTTATTGAGGATGATATTCTCATAGCATGTACTGTACCTATGTCTATTTCTTGTTTAGTATAATATTCTATCACTTTTAAATTCAATTTAATAATTGTCTGCTGCACCGGACGACGTCATTACGTCAGCGCCGGCTGTCGCTGAAAACCAGCGCTGGGGCTCTGTCCTACGTAGGGTCGCAGCATAATGCTGAGCGATAGCCGTTTTGCGTGGATGTGACGCATGTTTCCCCCTACCTTTTTATTCTATTTTTTGTGTTTATGTTCTTTTTTGCGTCATTTTCACCGCAAATAAACGTATTTCTTTCTTTCGTACTGGGCCCACATGGTAGTTTTTGGCCCACTCTTTCTCACATAAAGGGGCCTGTATACCAGCAGTGGGAACGAAAACTTGGGTAGTTGGATACGGTCAGCTGGGATTGTTGGTTACCATTGTAGTTTATTTCACCACTAGCTTCAGTCCGTGAGTTCGTCCGCGTATAATTTCTTGTCCCCCCGACCCAACCCGTCGCATCGCATCGCCTGCCTGCACTATTACTTCCTTTTTGCTCAGCTATCAATACTAATATCCATACTTCCATACTAATATTATAAATTCGAAAGTAACTCTGTCTGTCTTTTACCTTTTCACGCCTAAAACGCTGAACTGATTTAGATGAAATTTGGTATAGAGATAGCTTGAGTCCCAGGAAAGGACATAAGATACTTTATATCCCGATATTCCCACGGGATCGAAACTTATGCGGGCGAAACCGCGGGGCTCAGATCGTATTATTATAATAACATCGTTGTAAGTACGGATTTCCAGGAAAACGTAGTCGGTAATCGCTAGAACGTAGCTACGCAGCGAGAAAGAGTATTAGGTACTGCTTTATTCTTTTGTAGAATGAAAAACGTCTTCATAAGTACATAACTAAGGTTTTCCTTATTAGTTTATTATTACTTCGGTTTACCGCCCCAAAAGGATTAAAAAAACTTCCTGTTCAATGTTTAATTCATGTTCTCTGAGATTCCGATTTAATAGATGATTATAATATTAATTACATAAAGCTCATCGACCACGACGCTACTCAAAAAAAGTGATCATCATCTGCCTAGCCTTTTCCCAACTATGTTGGGGACTTGGGGTCGGCTACTCAAAAAAAGTGATACAGACTTAAATCACCAATGAGCTACAGTGCCACAACACTAGTATTTCAACGGCGGTCCATACATTAGCTAGAACAACTAATTACAAACTACAGATAATGCCATCCACGAAGAAGAAGAAGAAGAAGAAAATAAGTTTAGTTGACCCAAGTTAAGTAACACATCATACAATATTCACACAAAATTACCTCAAAATGGCGGCGCTTCCCCCTCCACCGCGCGCGATGCGTCACAGTCCTCACTTGGCGTAATAAATTCTTTGAACCTTTAGCTATCCAATGGTGTAATTGAATTTAGGATGGAGATGATAGATATGAAGCTGCAACACCAAACTGTATCCCCCGATTTTGTTATCATTGATTTTTTGACCTGCCTGCCACTATGGAAGCAATTTTAAAGACGTTTTCACGTCAAAAACAAAAAAGACGCGCCCCACTCTTAGCTTGATGATTTTTATTTAATTCGAGATTGATCTGTCATTCTGCGAATCTGTCATTACGCGAATCTGTCATTATCAGATCTTGTCATTCTGCGACATCTGGCATTATGCGTTTCTGACAATTCGCTAATCTGTCATTTTGCGTTTCTGACGTTCTTCGCCCAAACCTCTTCGTTTTAATGCCTACAGTACAAGTGTGCAACATTCCGTAGTGTCGGACTTAAGGCATTTCGAACTAAAGTATTGTCGAAATGAAGACGTGTCGGAGTTCCGTAGTATCGAATTAAAATCTTTTCGTAGTAAAGTTTGTCGAAGTTCAGTTGGTAAGCCTCCGCTAGTATTTTAGTTTTGTTGATACACAGTAGTTACTTATTAGTGGGTAATTATTGAGTATCGTCAAAACTAAAACACGTGCCGAATTAACTAGCGATAACCATTAACGATTAGGAAGAGAGTGGGGCGCATTTTCGTGGATGGCACTATCAGTAGTTAATAACGCATTATGTAGTAACTTGCGTCGTCGAGAACGTGAGATTGTAACACGTTATTTTTTTTTTATTTTATTCTGAGACTAGCTGTGTGTGTAATGTTTTATTTTTTTTTGCGCGGAACCTTAATTCTTTTTCTAAAATAAAAGTAGCTTAAGTTACTCCTTATTACATCAGCTATCTGCCAGTGAAACTCCCGTCAAAATCGGTCCAGCCGTTTCAGAGATTAGCCGGAACAAACAAACAGACAAAAATTGTAAAAAAAATTATTTTGGCATACGTACCGTGTAGGTATACATCCATATGCATTTAGTAAAAAGCAGTTATTTTAATATTACAAACAGACGCTCCAATTTTATTTATTTATAAGTATAGATTTTACATTCAGACGCCATTTTGAAATTGGCCCCATCACACGGTACAGTTCGACACAACTTAGATGTAGCATCGGCAAAATTCGTAAAACGTTCGTAATTCGTACTCGTAAATCTTTATTACTACTTTAGGGAAAATTGATAAATTTTTTCTAAAGTAGTAATAAAGATTAGTGATTTTGAAGGCGCACTTAGTTCTATAACTGTACCTATGTCGACACCTCAAGAAACAACTCTATAATTTCCACCTTAACATTTCCATTTACATAACGTTATAATTTATTCATTCAGGAATGCGAAACTTTCTTAATAAGACCAACAAAGTTGATTACTCGGGCTTAAGTAGCCAATAAATTTTGTTTCGTGTACCTGAACATTTATGAACTTTTTGTTTTCATTGTTGATGTTAGAACGTAGATTTTTTGGCTCAATTGTTAAGGTATATTAATGTTTTTAGTTTTCGAAGATGAATTGTTCAGTAACAGTCCAGAGAAAAGACTAACCTGTGGATGTCAAATCAAAATCTTCACATATAATTATCCCCTTATTAATAAACGTTGTATAGCGTGTATATAGTTACACAACGCTTTGTCTTCTTCTTTCGAAAGTCAAACTACTGACAACTGAAAGAGAGAAATCGGTGTGTAACTATTCATCTGATATAATACGTTTATTAGTAAGGGGGTTAATATATAAGTACAAAATATCTGAAGGCTTGTAAATAGCTTGTCGTCAATTACCTCTGTATTTGATAGCTGTAAGCCACCCAAATACAATAAAAAAAACAGTGGCACTTCGGGAATGCCGACAGAAGTGAAACCAAAACACAAATAAGTAGAAGAATACTTTGCCATCACTCACTGACATATCGGATATACATTGAAACCGAGTACATCCGGAGGACAGCCGAACACATCCGAAGCGGTGTCGGTTACGGTAACAGTGGCGTGAATTCAATGGTTTTTTCCCATCTCAAAAAATACCCAACACGCCTTAAGAAGGTTTCGCTTCAAAAAAAATTTTTTTTTTTTTTTGTAAAACATGTTTAAAAGAGTAACGGTGGAATTTCTTGCCCATTCTTACATTTTGGAAGGGGCGACTAGAAACAATTCATTTTTTTTTTCACCTCCAAAAGTGCCTTTTATGTGCCTATTTGAAATAAATTATTTGACTTTGACCTTGATAAATCCCACTCGTCTATTATATGGGATTTAAATATACTTACCTGAAGAAATGTAAGTGAAGCTAGATTATAAGATAATATTCTTTGTTTTACAAAGTCATGAGCATAAATATATGACTATGGATAGTTCGGCAACCGTATCTGATTTCATGATTCATTCATTAATATCAGAAGGCCAATTCTCGTAATTTAAAACGTTCAAAATCTAGTCGCAGTCTCATCTCGGCGACAAAAAAATGTCAAATACTTGTCAAAATGTAGGGAAATTAAAAGTATTTTTGACAGATTGAGACTGAGATCCGACTGCGAACGTTTTTAAAATTACGAGAATTGCCCCTCTGCTCTATTCCTATTAATAATTTTAATTGTCGTATCTTTACATCGTCGTTTCTGTTAAGGTACGACGATTAAAATGATTAGTAGGACGCCCCGTATTTGGTTATAAAAGAATTAACACAAACGCAAAAAAGAACAAGTGGCGTGAAAATATGTGTGTAAAAACGGCCATCGCTCAGCATAATGCTACGACCAAGAAGACAGCAAATATATGTGATAGTCTAATTGGTATATATGTTACCGGCCAAACCCGATTTCAGGACAAACTAGTTTAGCCTAGGCTAAACTAGTTCTTCCTATACGCGATAGGGGGTGCCCTTCGCTCGCCCTTGGATCTTATGTCGACGGAGCCCCGCTTCGCGGGGCCCCTATTTCTGTGTAAAGGGTTTAAAGTAATCTAACCAAACCGAACCTCGGGGTGCCCTTCGCTCGCATCTTGCATCCTATGTCGACGGAACTAGTTTAGCCTAGGCTAAACTAGTTTGTCCTGAAATCGGGTTTGACCGGTAACATATACAAGTAGCGGCACAGATAGGTATGTGATATCGTGAAAACAACAAAACTATCTGACCAGACACGCAACGCCAAACAATAGAAAGCCACAACGGTTTCAGAAAATAAAACAAAGAAAGAGTTGAACTGTCCATAATAATATATTTATGGTCGTGACTGTATTCTGGAAGTATTACGAACAGGACACAACGTACCTAGCTATCTAGGTACGTTGTGTGTAAGTCCGTTTTTCTGTTCTTATGCAGGTATATACCTGCATAAGAACAGAAAAACGGACTTACCGCTAACAGCTTACTATAAAAAAGAAAGAAAGAAAATACATTTATTTAGCACAGACTAAAAGACACAGTACACCAGATACATATATCAGATTTTAATAAAACAAATAAAAAATTTAAAGTCCGATGTAAGGAATTGTACATATGCATGAGCCACCCAAGCCTACTCGTAAATATAAAAAATATCCTCCTTGGTTCAATAAAAGCTTAATAAGAGCTTTGAAAGAAAAGGAAAAAATAATAGCTCATTACAAAGTCTATAAGAACCCTAGGGATTTACTCGAACTCAAATTATTAGGCAAACGTTGCTCCAAATTGGCTACTGACTGTTATAATGATTACATAAAAGACATAGAAAATGAAATCCCCAAAAATCCGAACCGCTTCTGGGCATACATTAAGAATAAAAAAGGTGGCTCCAGTTCTTTTCCGGCCACTATGACTAACGGAACCGTATTTACATCTGATGGTCCACAAATATGCGAAATGTTTGCGGCAAATTTTTCCTCCGCGTTCAGCGATGCGAAAGTGACCGACAGTGAACCGGAGTCCGATTTTCTTCATAACATGAAGAACAACAGTCTTCCACTAACGGCACCCGTAATTGATCGCGAGACCCTGCTGAATAACCTTAAATTATTGGATCCTCGTAAAGGTGCTGGCCCTGATGGTATTCCGTCAATATTTATTTATAAGTGTGCCCCCGCTTTGGTATCACCTTTAACACTGATCTTTATTAAATCTCTTAGCTCAGGTATTTTAACTGACTTATGGAAAAAAGCAAAGGTTATCCCAATTTATAAGAGTGATGAAAAGGACAACGTCAAAAATTATAGACCTATCTCTATCTTGTCAACTTTTGCCAAGGTCTTCGAATCATTAGTTTGTCCATACATTCAGGCACACTTCAAACTTTATTTGAGCTTTTCACAACATGGTTTCGTTGGCTCTAGGTCTACTTGCACTAATCTGGCGACTTTTACAGAAATGCTATCGGATGCCATCGACCGTGGCAAGCAGATTGACGTGATTTACACAGACTTTAGCAAAGCCTTTGACCGCGTGGCTCACCATATACTTCTGTCAATGTTATCTGCGTATGGAATCACCGGTACACTCCACAATAATTGGTTAAAGTGTTATCTCGAAAATCGTTTCTTCTGTGTTGCAATTAATGGTTCCTAGTCTGGAACCTACAAGACGTCCTCAGGGGTCCCCCAGGGCTCACATGTTGGGCCGGTTTTATTTAATGTTGTTAACGATATCCCGCACTGCCTAAGATTCTCGGAATGTTATATGTATGCAGACGACCTTAAATTCTCTAGGATAATCGAATCTCAAAATGATAAAACATTACTTCAAAGGGACGTAGACTCGTTAGTTCAATGGTGTAACGATAATGAAATGAGCTTAAATGTAAATAAGTGCTACCACGTAAAATACACCCGAAAAAGGAAATTGACGGCTAGTGTATATCATGTGGGCCCTAACGTTATCCAGGAGGTGGATCAAATAAGGGACTTAAGAGTGGTTTTTGACAACGCCCTGACATTTGTACCTCATGTTGAGAACGTCGTCAAAAAGGCTTCCAAAATGCGCTGGGATTTGTTGTGAGGAATGTTGCTGGTTTTAAGTGCAATCGGACAAAGATCTTGTTGTACAACTGTATCGTTCGTAGTATCTTAGAATACTGCAGTACAATTTGGAGACCTCATCACTCCACGCACTTTCTCCGGCTGGAGCGAATACAAAAGAGATTCCTCTGGCATCTAGCCTATGCCAGTGGAAATGCAAGGTCTCACTTGAGAAACGTAGAACAATAATTGATTCCAGCTTCGTATATAAAATACTCCGATGCAAAATTGATTGTCCCCTATTACTATCCAAGTTCTAGTTTCGGGCTCCTGCTAGACTCCCTCGTGCTCCTATTACTCCTTTACATCCTCCACTCCGCAGAACAGTACTTGGTGCAAACTTTGTTGTTCCTCGTCTTTGCAAATTGTTAAATGGCTTTAGCAATCTTGTCGACGTGCATTTTGACTCGTATGCCAAGTTTCACAGAACAACTGTTAGCAATGTTTAATTTCAATCCAAATTCTTTTTTTTTTTTTTTTGTTGTGTCGCTGTTTGTTTCGTTCTATTAAAACTGTTTATTTTAGATGTATATAAATTCCATCTCGTAATGTTAATTTAATCTTGCAAATTTTAAATTTTAGTTACATTCAGTTAATTACTTAGATATTAATTTTAATTTTATAGTACGGTGCTTGTGGCACACCTAATATGTTTATGGGGCATGCGGTGCTAACCTGTAAGAAATTGTTACACTTACCCTAGATTATGGTACAGTTATTTTAAATATTTACAGTGTAAAAATTGTTGATTGACCAATAAAGGAAAAATAAATAAAATTAGAGTAAAGTGTATCTCACGGCTGCGCCAAAAACGCCCAGTTCAGTAAAAATGCCAGACAACTAGTGCCTGACGCTGGTACAACTTTGTATACAAGGTTATTTTAATTTAGCTAGTTAAACTTCGATGCGTGATCCATTAACTACCGGACACCTTGTAAATGCGTGATGTTAGGTAATAATATTTTGTCATTTTGTAAGTCAGGTAGGCTCTAATATTCTCTCACTATCTAAGTAGAATGACATATTTTTCTTACATTCTACAAATCCAATTTACAAAAGGTTATTGAAACTCTATACTATACAAGACGAAAGACAACAGGATAAATGGTAGAACAACATTCGTTATATGATCTTTTTTCGCGTATAAATATGTTATGCTAGCAATTTTTCTTATCCTTAAAAACGGTAACGAAAATAATAGGGGAAAGGGACTCTTACATGCGACTTATATACAGCGTTCATCAGAAAGGTGTGGTCATATTTAACACTCTCCCTGCCGACAGTACCTATATAAAAAAATTAAGTTCAGGAGCCCATGGAGGCCGCCCCGGCGGGCCCCAAAGCTTCTACTTGTGAACGCCGTGAGTCAAAAGTCAAAATTATTAACAAGAGGCCGTTGGATAGGCGGGCGGGTCCAAACAAAAATCGTTTCACCCATAGGAGGAACCCTATTGAAAATGGCTTTTTTTTTTAAAGTTGTTTCATTATCACACTAATATTATAAATGCAAAATTTTGTGAGTGTGTATGTGTGTTTATATGCTTGTTACTTCTTCACGCTCAAACGGCTAGCCGTTGGAGCGTGAAGAAATTTTATCAAAATTGGTCCTGCATAGCTATTCACAACCTTACGACAGGCTATCGTATCGAAAATTACACATTTTGATAACCTGATTTGACTTGCCCCCGACAGCAAATAGCTGTTGGAAGAATAGCAGGCGTCTATTTGATTTTAAACTGACAAAATTTTCGGGTTTTGGACTTATGAACAGCGTTGAGATGACTCCTACGATAACATTGATTGATGTTCGATACGATACGGAAGCGTATCGAGTGGTTGTGAATAGCTATGCAGATCAATTTTGATAATATTTTGTATGGAGGTAGCTGACACCCTGGATTAACATATAGGCTCCTTTTTATCCCGATATTCCCACGGGATTAACATTTACGCGGTTGAAACCGCGGGGCGCAGCTTGTAATTAATAAAAATAAAAGTAAGAGGTAGAATATATTCTAAAATCTACTCTTTTTTATTACATTTATTTTATACTATCAAATGAGCATTATGAGTCTTGCACTTCTGGATTTTCCAAATTTTTTTAAATCGTCTTCACCAAAACGTGAGCAGGTAAAAAAAGAAACCACCTACTGAAAAGGCCCAAACGCCACCACATAAGGGACTTCATTGAATAAATCGTAAACAATTTTGAGAGGTAGATTCTACGCTGGAAGAATAGACGTCAGCAGTCAATATCCGCACAAAAAGCCTGCTAAAGGTTTACAACTGATTGCAAGATAAACTGAAAAAAAAAAAATCCACCACCAACTAAAACCAACCAAAACCGAAATAGAAAAAAAAAAATGTCTTAAAAACACAGTCTGAATAATAACAGCCGCACAGGTCCATTGATCAGGTTAAGCTGTGCTTTCCGCGGTTGGTCTGTGGATGGGTGACCATCTTTACATATCGAGACCCCTCCGTGCCTCGGAAATCATGTTAAGCCGTTGATCCCGGCTGTCATTCGTGGATCTTTGACAGTCGTTACGGGTAGTCAGAAGCCTGAAAGTCTGACAACCAGTCTTACCAAGGGGTATCATATCACTCAGTAACTGGGTTGTGGAGGTCAGACAGGCAGTCGCTCCATGTAAAATACTGGTATTCAGCTGCATCTGGTTAGGCTGGAAGCCGACCCCATCATAGTTGGGAAAAGGTTAGGCAGATGATGACGTCTTAAAAACAATATTTTTATTATACTTTACATTACCGTTTCTCCAATGTGAAGACACCCTAACTTTGTCACAAACGCACTGCTTGCATACTAATGACCCAACTCTGCCTATACGAGGGATGAATAACGAGCTAAAACTTCATTCATTATTCCTGAACACATTGAGAAATGTCCGGGTCGGTAGCCTTTGAGAATTTCTGCAGGCATATTTTCTTGAACGACTTGTCCACACGACCCTTTCTTAATGTAGAAAGAAAGAAATAAATTTATTTGCCCCTAATGTAAGGCTCAAAAAATAACATTTTTTTTTTTAATGTTTTCGCATTGAAAATACTTTTTCACTGGCTCCGGATATAGACCCTTATTTTACGAAATAGTGAGATTTGGCTCGAGCTTCGTGTGTTTTAGGGCTACGTGAATGGTTGAGGTCTCAAAAAATGCGTATTGACCATAGCTATGTTACAAGATAATGAAAAAAAAATAATTGCAAGACCCAAAAACTTTTTTTGGAAAATGCAAAAAAGTTAAAAAAGTCGCATTTTTTTCATGTCTTTTGTGATAAAATCGTTTATATCTCGAAAACTAAGATGCAATATCAAAAAAAATAAAAAAATGGGACCTCTCTATCTCTTACGGTCTAGGTGCTTATTTTATGGATGGGATATTATCTAATGACCCCTCCCGCTCTGGGTGGAGCGGAAGGGAGTGTCAGGCTCTTACTGACTAAAACCCATCCGTGTTCCTTCCTTAGCCCTTAATGTTCCGGGGTAGCGGTAACCCATTCGGACAATCCCGCACCCCCGGCAGGCTTCGGCCCTGGCAGGCCCCTTCCTTTATGCTGACATCTCTTTGAGGCGCGCGTGGAACACGTACGTGCCGGACGGCACGGGCCTGGTCCTGATCGGACGGTGAGTTACCCATTACTCTCCGTCCGCAGGCCCGCGCCTACGGTGGCCGGGAGTCGCCACGCGGCTCCCGACGGCCCGGAGCGTCTCCCGCAGCGGCTGGGACGTGAGGCTCTCCTCCTCAGCTATCCCGCCACCTCCTTCGCTAAGCACGCAGAAGGAGGTGACTGCCTCCCACTCCCTCTCGCCCTAGGTCTAGGTGCTAAAGTGCCCTTTGTGTAGCCGTATTTTGGGTAATGCGCGGAAGGCGCTAGGCGCGTAGGTGTGATTTATACTGCAATGAATAATAACAAAAATTGTAAAAACTAGGTACAGACGTCAGCACATCAAGCTACCCGAAACTGTACAATTTTCCCAATCAACTTTGAACCTTAAGCTTTAGAGATAAAGTTGAAAATCTATTAAAGAAAGACAGATTGTAATAGCTTGATGTTCAGCTGGCGTCTATACATACTCGGAAAATGGCAACATTCCGTTGCGCGCCATCGACACACGCGCATTGGCAGAACATTATAAAAGTTTTGAGTTTGATTATTAGTATTAAATAATAATTTATAACTCTTATCGCTATGGTATTTGAGTGTGTGAATGGAAGAATTGTGGTTGTGATGAGTGTTTGTGAACTTTGTGTTAATTCTAAAAAGTGTGTAGGGTAATACTAAGGACTTATTTTACCAAAAACAGTTATATTTTATCTGTGGAATGAAATTGACGTCTGACAGTTTTTGTATGGAAAAACTGTCAAAAATTCAAAAATTATTCTCAGAATAAGACTTCTTCTAGGTATAAACGTTTGGTGAAATTCACTTTAAATAGGAATACCACAAAGGTAAGCAGAAACTTCTTTCTCTAATCAGAAATCATGTTTTTCTTTACAACATTATGAGAATTATTGAACTATTTTTACAGCAATTATAAATCTTGCTTTTGCTAACGTACATTAACCTATTATAGCCTGTTGCAAAAGTATGTTATGAAAGTGTAAACAAACCCTGTTCCGGTTAAATTCTATCACAATTTTCCAACAATTATTGTTTGAATAACATGATAAATTGTAATTGAAAAATTATCGATGAAAATTGAGGTTGTAAAATTTACCTGATGTAAAATTATGATTTCGGATTGAAGTATTTTTTTTTGTTATCTAGCCTGCGCTGTCCCACTCCTGGGCAAAGGCCTCCCTCCACTCCTTCCATTTCTCGCGAGCCCGCGCGTCCTCCCTCCAGTTTTGACGGAACCTATCCAGCTCGTCCCGCCATCTCCTGTGTGGTCTGCCGCGACCCCGCCTCACTGTCTCAGGGCACCAATTCTGCGCTATTTGGGCCCACAGTTTGTCCGGCATGCGGCAGACATGTCCTGCCCAGTCCCATTTAAGTTGAGCAGCCTTTTGAGCCACGTCAGCTATCTTTGTTTTGGAGCGCAGTATTGTGTTTCGAACACGATCCGTTAATTTAACGCCTAGTATACTGCGCTCCATTGCTCGTTGGCAGACCTTGAGTTTGGACTTCTGGATGTTAGCCAAAGACCAGGTTTGTGCACCATAGGTTAAGACGGGAAGAATACACATGTCCATGAGCCTGCGTTTCAGTTCCACAGGCAACTCAACCTTAAATAGTTCCTTCAAGGACCAGTAGCTCTTCCAGGCGTTTTCCGTTCGTCTCGAGATTTCTTTATCTTGCCTCGCCTGGAAAGAGACTACTTGACCCAAGTAAAGGTATTCCTGGACATGTTGTATTATCTCCCCGTCTACTTTTATGCTTCTAGGTGTTTCATTGCACATGACTTTGGTCTTAGACATATTCATCTTCAGTCGAACCTCAAGGCTTGCGTTGCTAAGTTCTTGGAGCATCTGTTCAAGTTCAGTGGCTGAGGATGAAAAGAGAACAATGTCGTCGGCGAAACGTAGATTTGTCAGTCTCGCTTCGCCAAGGACAATGCCTCTTTCCCTCCATTCGGCTGCCAACTTTCTGAAGATTTCTTCGAGGGTACTGGTGAACAGTTTAGGAGATAGCGGGTCGCCCTGTTTGACTCCTTTCTCTATTTTAAATTTTGGGCCGGTGGTTTCAAGTTTTATTGCGGCTGTACTATTTTTGTAAATATTGCGTAACAGATTTATATAGGTTGAATCAATGTTTTGGTTGCTTAAGGCGTCAAAAATGGATGTGTGTGAAATGCTGTCGATTGAAGTATAAAATGTAGTAAATTGAGTGCCTGGATTTAATCCAAGCCCTCAATTTACTACACTTTGGCATGCAATGGTAACTACCTTAACCTATGGAGTATAGTTGTAAATCCCCCATTACCTATTTTTCTCATAGTTTTTCTGAAACAGCTGATGAAACAATGTTTATGTGTAGGGTTACAAATAAATATTGTCAAACAAAACATATTTACTTGATGTGTGAGATTTATTTACATAATATAAGCTTACATATAAACTATAATAATATGTACATTTACATGAAAAAATAATCATAGGGCATCAAAGAATTCGTCCGTATCGCTGTCAATAGGAACAGTGCCCAAAAGGCTGGCAGCATTGCCACGTTGTATGGCAGTGCTATTTCTTTGGCCAAGAAATAGGCCAGCCCTCTGGTCACGTGAAGAGTCGACTAACCGCTTGGCGATATTTCGGAAAACCAAGTGGACACTTGGACCCCATGGCCCTAGTGTTTCAACCCAAAACGGCTCGAACATATAACTCCCAATCAGGTCGCAATATTTTGACGTGTGTATTCATTCCAATTATCGATAAAACTAAGAACAGGACGGGAACGTATTCTGCCAAGCAACACCTAAAAACTTATAATGAGAGGCTAAACTGAATAACAAATGCAGTTCAAACTTGCATCGTTCATTATTTTCTAACACATTCACAACCTGCATAGGGTTGACTCCTCATAGTATTTATTATATACAAGTTCTGTAACAAAATTCAATCTGTCTAGCCTTTTGCCAACTATGTTGGGGCCGGTTTCCAGTCTAACCGGATACAGATAAGCCTGAAGGATATTGCTAATCCATTGCTTCATGTCTTTGAAAAATTTGTCTGCTCAACAACGTAAATAACGCAATGTATGTTGTTGAATGATCAAAATAAAAGCCATTGCTACTCGTCATCTGCCTAGTCTTTTCCTACTACGTTGGGATCGGCTTTCACTCTACCCAGATACTACTGTCTACCGGATACAGAATACATGTATATCTGACCTCCACAACCCAGTTACTAGATAACACGATACACCTTGGTAAGTCTTTTTGGCTTCTGACTACCCTTAACTACTGTCAAAGATCTACGAATGAAACCTATGAGCAGAGTGTTATTAGGGTTTTTTATTTTAGACTAGCTGTGCCCCGCGGTTTCACCCGCATAAGTCTCGATCCCGTGGGAATATCGGGATAAAAAGTATCCTATGTCCTTTCCCGGGACTCAAACTATCTCTATACCAAATTTCATCTAAATCGGTTCAATGGTTTAGGCGTGAAAAGGTAACATACAGACAGACAGACCGAGTTACTTTCGAATTTATAATATTAGTATGGATTTGTGCCTGGTTGTTGGCAATAGGCTCGCCCCCTATTACATGAGACCTAAACATAACTGGCGAAATGTGTGTGTATTATAGGTACACCTCTGCATAACCCTTCGATAACAAGCGTGATGTTATGTGTTATTTGTGAAGAAACAAAAAAATTTGTTGTCTGTAAAATCGGTTTACGGACGATAATTTTACGTGATAACATCATCAGAAAACATCAGATAGATGCGTCACAAACCGAACGCTTAGTCCGATCGTGCCTCTCTATCGCTTGTTCCGCGCTCTCGCTTGCACGCTCGGCTCAGGCGGAACGTGACAATGAGTCATGCTTTTTCGTGCGTGCAGCCGGCGTCCATCGATTTATAAGAAGTTATCACGTCAAAAACTTTCATCCCCAATAATTGGTAAAAAAAACACTTTCTGAAATATTATTGTAACTTAGACTATAACTTGAACTTACTCAAACAAAAGTATGAATGGACTACGCAATTCCAAAAATAACCTTCACAAAAGGGTTTAAAATTAAAACTGGGAACAAAGTTTACAATAGCATTTTTTTGTAACCTTTTTTCCTGTTCCTCGAGTTAGATCAGAAGGCCAATTCTCGTAATTTAAAACGTTCAAAATCTAGTCGCAGTCTCATCTCGGCGACTAACAAATGTCAAAAACTTATCAAAATGTAGGGAAATTAGAGGTATTTTTGACAGATTGAGACTGAGGTCAGACTGAGAACGTTTTTAAAATAAGATTTGCCCATCAGACTGTAAACGTTTTTAAAATGACGAGAATTGACCCTCAGACTGTGAACGTTTTTAAAATTACGAGAATTGCCCCTCTGTTGTGGTTTTCTGTATTCCCTAAAGAGTGAAAAGGGAAAGGGGAGTTAATTTAGGAGACTGGTGTATTAATTTTTTTTATTACTTCCTTAATGGTTTTTGTCTGAAAAACAATCATACTCGGTGCGTTCTAATTTGTAATGGTAATTGCTTTGAATAATGGATAAATTTATAATTATTTGATGAATTTCACCGATCCCAGCATGGTTAAACCAGACTCGATTAATCGAATGAACCCCAAGATTCGCACTAGCTCCTGTAGCCTCATGTTCATGGTGCTACAGCGACCATTGCATATCAAGGAATAGACCGGGGGACGCGGTCATGGTAGGGAAGACGTGCCCGTAGGATAGGGAAGGATTTAAGAGCCTACCGGATGTGCATCCTAGATTAAGCATTGGACTAGTGGAGAGATGGGTAATTATTATCGTACTAAATTAAATGACTAACTACATATTATATACCGTTTGGGGTCGAATCGCTCGTGTTATGGGGCCCGAGTGCGCGTCTCCATTTTAAGGAAATTTCTCGCCGACTGCTCGACGCTTCACGTGACCAGAGGGTTGGAGCGTTCTTTAGCCAAAGAATTAGCATTGTCATTCAAGATGGCAATGCCTTTTTCCAAATAGTTCTTGTTGAGGTTCCCACAAATAAATACTGGCGCCGATTCCCTTGCTCACAAACTAATCTAAATTTAAGTTCAGTGCATATCATTCTTTCTATTTCATTAAGAAAAGGACAGAACATAAATATTAGTTTAGTCCTATCAAATTAGTCAGCGCCTGACATAAATTGACGTATTTTTAGTAGCCAATTTTTTTTCACGTCTTAACTTGTCTATGGAGTATCTTGATTTTACAGGACTAAACTAATATTTATCTTCTGTCCTTTTCTTAATATAATAGAAAGAAAAAGATGCACTGAACTTAAATTTAGTTTAGTTTGTGAACAAGGGAATCGGCGCCAATGTCAACCAATCTTATAAACAGACTTGAATCACTACCTCTAAACTTTGTGAACTCTCTACCTTGTAGTGTGCAGCTCGCCTAACCTTATATATGTAACTGCACACACTAATTATTGACATTATTATACGAATCGTGGAACTAAACAGTTCTCTTTTATTTCGACAACATCATTATAATACATGGCGACCCTTAGCCAGCAATTAAAATTTTGCAATCTACGCGATAAAGAAGACTACGGACGAGTCAAATAAATTATGAAGATTATACCGATAGAAGTTTATGAAGACGGAAATTAGAAGAAAGAAAATGAGGAAGATTTAAAAAAAATATAGAAGAATCAGAATCCCAATAGAAGAATTTGTTTGAAGAGGTGAAATCATTAAATAAGAAGACAGAAAAGGAACGTTGCTGCCGGGTGCTGGGAGAATGCTAAAGCCTTATGATGAGAGGATATGCAAGGCGCCGGGAGTTGAATAGTACGGGTCCGATGTGGAGCAGCTGGGAGTCAGTTCCAGTCCAGTGCTGAGGAGTTCATTCGTCCAAGCCACGTGAGACGTCGTGACCTACATAATCGTTGTCAGTAAAATAAGTAACTACTGCAATGTAAGTTTTGCAACGCTAGCATTTTTTTTTATATTCTACTATATTTCATGTTATTGTAACTGGATCATGCATTTTTGTATATTTTGTTCTGGAGATTAGGAATGTCCCAACAATTACAAGATTTGCACGCTAGATTAAAATATCTAAGAGAATATTTAGTAAAACTAGGTCCAGATAGGCGTAAAAAAGATTTAGCTTTAAAGAAACTAGAAGAAGCAGAAAAAGAATATAGTAAATTGGATTGTATTTTGACTCAGTTGAACCAAGAAGTTATAGATCGCAAGTTAGACAAAGATGCTTGTGAGGTTTTCCAAACATTAATTAATGAAATTCAATCAAATTATCAGAAAATAAAAAGTTTACTTTCTTTAGTAGATAGTAGTTGTCAAACTAGTTCTAAAGATTTTATAGAATACGAGTATACTGATTGCCTTACAAAAATGGCTGACGCATTTGATATTAAAACTGCAATTTCCCTGTTGCCAGTGTTGAATGGCCAGGAGCAGGTGACAAATCAGCTTATAGATGGTATCTTACTTTATAGTTCGCTTATTAATGAAGCCAGTAAAAGTCAATTAATACAGTTTGTGTTAAAAACGCGTCTCTCGCCTAGTGCAAAATTGCGTCTTAAAACTAACTATACAGATATAGAAAGTTTGGTAGAAGATATTCGCATTTATTTGTTACCGAAGAAATCGTATGTAGCTTTACAAAGTCAATTGTTTACGGCGACTCAAGGCCGAAGGAGTATAGAAAAATTCGGTACGGAGATTGAAGAGTTATTTGTCAGTCTCACGATTGCGCAGGCTAACGATAAGCGTGATGCATATGAGGTTTTGCGTCCACTCAATGAGAAGACTGCAATTAAACGGTTTAGTGATGGATTGGCTGATAAGCGGCTCAGCACCATCATTGCCTCACGTCAGTTTGCATCATTGCCTGAAGCAATAACGGCTGCGGTAGATGAACAATCCTTGTCTGTTCAGCCACAAGATCAGGTTATGCAATTTAGGGCTAACCAAAATTATAGACGAGGTAGCTTTAGAGGCTCTCGAGGCCGAGGAAATAGACAATTTTTTAACAGAAATAAAACGTATAACCATAATTATGATAAAAATAATGAAAATAGCACAGGTCAAAGAACTTTAAACAGCGTTAATCGAGGTAAAAACTCAGGTGAACAACGTCAGCAGTTCCGCGGACGTCCGGTGCGTTGTCAGCGTGTTCAACATAACGCGCAACAGACCGATATCCATGACAACTTGCGCAATGATCGCACAAGCCAAGCAAATGAAAGCCTAGAATTTTTTCGTACCTAAATCGTACACACATTCTATTTTTAGTTTTTGTAATTTTTGTATTATTAATTGTCGGTTAACAAATAGTGATGTTGATCTTAATTTACTGATAGATAGTGGAGCTAGCTTATGTGTGCTAAAGTATGAATGGTTGTCGCGACATAGGAATTTATTGAATTTAGTAAAACAGGATAAGATAGTCATTAAAGGAATTAGTGGTAATATAGAGTCCATGGGATACATTTATTTAGAAATTATAATTAATAATGTAACTTTTCAACAAAAGTTTTACATATTTGAACACTTATCTTGTGTTGCAGAAGGTATACTCGGGCAAGATTTTTTTGAGCGGTACAACGCTGTATTAAACTATAAAGATGGTACTCTGAGTTTGGAAACCCGAGACCAGTCTGTTAGTGTTCATGTTAATAGGAATTTATTTACAATTCCGCCTCGTTGTGAAGTTATTAAACACATCCCGACGTCACACAACAGTGATTGCGTCGTTTTGTCAAAGGAAATTTATAAAGGTGTGTTCACTGCAGGTGTAGTATCGAAGCCACATAATGGACTTATTCCTGTTAGGATATTAAATACAACTGATAATTCGGTTGACATAAATATTTCAGATTTAAGTATTAGTTGCTTAAATAATTTTTACGTTTGCAAGTTTGACGACGATAATATTTCTGTAGATAGAGTTAAAACTTTACTTACTACGTTACAACTAAATACCTATTTAAATAAAGAGGAACAAAGAGGTATTGAAAACGTATGTGCCAAATATGCCGATGTTTTCCATTTGCCAGGAGATACGCTCACAACAACTAATTTAATAGAACACTCAATTAAACTAAAAGAAAATACTTCACCAGCATACGTCAAGCCTTATCGATTGCCTAAAGCATTGAAAGGCGAGGTACAGAGACAAATAGATGAAATGGTTAAAAATGATATTATTGAAGAGACTATTTCAGAATGGTCAAGTCCAGTTCTATTAGTACCTAAAAAGACAGATAGGTCAGGAGAAAGGAAATGGAGACTTGTAGTGGACTATCGCCAACTCAATAATAGAATACAGGATGATAAATTTCCGTTACCTAATATCACTGAGATACTAGATTCGTTATCTAATAACATCTATTTTTCAAAATTAGATCTTAGTCAAGGTTACTATCAGCTATCCTTAGAAGAACAGTCTAGGAAGTACACTGCATTTACAACAGACAAGCAGTATCAAATGAAACGATGTCCAATGGGACTTAAAACATCGCCTAGTGCTTTTGCTCGTCTCATGACAATAGCAATGTCAGGATTAAATTATAAATCATGCTTTTTATATCAAGATGATTGCATTGTCGTAGGAAATTGTCTCGAAACGCATAACAAGAATCTTATAAAAATTTTAGAATGCCTAAGAAGAGTGAATCTAAAACTAAATCCGCTAAAGTGTGAATTTTTACGTAAAGAAATCGTTTATTTAGGACATAAAATAACCTCAGAAGGAATATTTCCCGATCCATCGAAGGTAGAATGCCTACAAAAATATCCAGTCCCGCAAAATGTAGACGACGTCAAGAGATTTATAGCATTCGCAAATTATTATAGACGTTTTATTCCAAAGTTTGCTGAAATAGCCTATCATTTGAATGCGTTATGTAAAAAAGATGTAGCATTCGTATGGAGTGATGAATGCGAGCGAGCATTTTACAAGTTAAAACAGATTCTTATTAGTCCGACTATACTTGACTATCCAGACTTTAGCGACAACAACACTTTCACGTTACAAACTGACGCATCAAAACTAGGATTAGGCGCCGTACTGTCTAATAGCAATGGCAAAGTAGTCGCGTACGCAAGCCGTAACTTGAAACCAGCTGAGACGCGATACCCTGTGATTGAGTTAGAATTACTTGCTATTGTTTGGGCAGTTCGACATTTTAGACCTTATTTATATGGGAAAAAGTTTTACATAAAAACAGACCATAAGCCATTGATTTATTTATTTAATATGACCGATCCTTCAAGCCGGTTGACAAAGTTTAGATTATATCTTGAAGAATACGACTTTGAAATCAGCTATGTACCAGGACGGCACAACGCAGCTGCAGATGCATTGAGCCGGATACCTATTACATCCAACAGTTTAAAGGATTTGAACAAACATGCAGTATCAGTCATGACAAGGGCACAGACTCGAAGGTTGCGCACTGACTGTGACAACAACGACATGACTACTGAGGTATCCTCTACTCCAAGGCCTGATCAACCTAAGGTAGTGGAAATCCTCAAACGACCAACTGACAGCATTGAATTGATATTATTTAGTAATAAAAATACTATAAAGCAAATAGAAAAATCAAAACATTTCACTAGTGACAATGGTAACTGCAAATTCGTTCCTGAAAAATCAGCAATTTATGTGATTTCTCGATCGTTATCGACCGTAAGTGTGTTAGCGAGAGAATTACAACGTTTTTGTAAGCAAATCAAAATAAACGAGCTCATAATAATTAAAACGAAGCGCTATGAAATTTTTATTAACAATTTTATAAAGGAAATGAGTCATTTGAATGACATTCCTAAGCTACTTGTTATTAAAGATGTGACAAGAGTTTCTGACAAAGACACGAAAACAGTGATCTTGAATGACTTCCACTTATTACCCACCAGCGGCCACGCGGGAATAAACAGAATGTTAAATAATATTAGGAAGAACTATTACTGGCCAGGAATGACTAATGATGTAACAGAATTCGTAAAGAAATGTAGAAGTTGTCAGATTCAAAAGCATTCCAATAGACATACAAAGGAACCGATGGTTATAACATCAACAGCATCCACTGCTTTTGAAAGAGTAAGTTTAGATTTAATGGGTCCTTTAGATGTAGATAATTTAAATTATAAGTACGTTCTGACATTACAGTGCGATTTAACAAAATACGTTGAAGCCTATCCTTTAGAGAGGAAAGATACTATTTCTGTAGCTAGGTTATTTGTAAACAATTTTATTCTGAGATATGGTATCCCTAAAGAAATAATAACAGACCAGGGAACAGAGTTTATGTCATCAGCTTTTACTGAAATATGCAATTTGTTGCATATAAATAAACTGCATTCAACAGCCTATCATCATGAAACTCTGGGAGGATTGGAAAACACTCATAAGGTTCTAGGAGCTTATCTTAGGATTCAGTGTGATAATAATAAATCAGATTGGAGCAGTTGGCTTCCATTCTGGTGCTTTACATTTAACACTGCAGTACACTCTGAGACAAAATACACTCCATTTGAACTAGTATTTGGAAAGAATTGTAATTTACCATCCAATATTGCACAAAGTTCTTATGTTGATCCATTATATAATCCAGATTCTTACCCTTTGGAACTAAAATACAGACTTCAAAGAGCACAAGCTGAAGCAAGAAATTATTTATTATTTAGTAAGGAATTAAGAAAATATAATGTTGATAAAAATGTAAACGGATTAAAATATAAGAGTGGAGATTTAGTTCTAATTAAAAATCAAGTAGGAAATAAGTTAGATAAAATTTATTTAGGACCATATAGAGTGATTGAAGATGTATCACCAAATGTTAAAATTTTAAAAGGTGACAAAGAACTTGTAATTCATAAAAACAATACAAAACTGTTTGTTACATAATATACTTTGGTTTTGATATGATGTTATTTTTTTATATAATGTAATGGTAAAAAGCATAATTATTAAAAATATGTTGTTTTGAAAATTATGTAAAAAAAAATAATGTTTTATGTACTTAGATAATAAGCCATTTTTTTTTTAAAAAAAAGGGGAGGTGTAGTGTGCAGCTCGCCTAACCTTATATATGTAACTGCACACACTAATTATTGACATTATTATACGAATCGTGGAACTAAACAGTTCTCTTTTATTTCGACAACATCATTATAATACAACCTGCGTCTGTTTTTCCGAGCGCATACAACCCGAATCTCTTCAAAGTGAGAGTGAACAGGCTTCTTATGGGTAAGCTCGCTCCATCGTCGACTTTGTCTCTGTCATCTTTGACCTAGACTAGAGTCAAGAGCAAGCCCATTTCAAATAAAGAAAAAACAAAAAAAATCATGAAGATGTTACAAAATATGAACCTCGTTTGCAATTTCGTAGTTTCAATACTCCATTTTTAATATAATGCTAAAATCAATACCTACGTTCGTTCTCATAAAGAATACTTAGCGAAGAATTATTGGGAGCATTTTATACTATCAATACTGCTCTTAAAAATACCTAGTATTCGAAAACAGATGAACATTTTTATCAATAACGAAACCATATTCAAAAAGGTGAGTGGTAAGGGTGGGTGGGTGTTATTTAAAATGGTGTAGTACAGACCATCTAACTGAACAACTTTCTTCATGGGACCAATATCGTAATCGCGAAAAAATTATCAACTTTCCCATACAAAATTTCGAGACCTACTCGACCCAAATGTATGGGGAGCAAAACACTACAAAGTGAAAAATAACTCTCAATTTCGAAAGTCGGTGTCTTTAGTTTTGTGTTTTCGTTTGTTGCCCTCGACTTCCGAAATTAAAGTTATTGAAGTGAAAACTTCTTTAGCGGCGTTGAACACTTTTTGTAATGAGTAAAATCGAAGTCGAAGTCGAAGTCGAAGTCGAAGTCGAAGTCGTAGTCGAAGTCGAAGTCAAAGTCGGAGTCGAAGTCGAAGTCGGAGTCGAAGTCAAAGGCGAAGTCGAAGTCAAAGTCGGAGTCGAAGTCGAAGTCGGAGTCGAAGTCAAAGTCGAAGTCGAAGTCAATGTCGGAGTCGAAGTCGAAGTCGGAGTCGAAGTCAAAGTCGAAGTCGAAGTCGAAGTCGAAGTCAAAGTCGGAGTCGAAGTCGAAGTGGAAGTGGACATGGACACACTGCTGTGTATTCGTAATATTCGTGTATATAAAGTGTTTAAAATATGAAAATTGAACAAAGTGCATCTATTAATGAAAAAAGGGACGCAGAAATAGTGAAAAAAATGAGTTATATTAATTCAATTAATAATTGATTTATTTCAACGTTAATTTATTTATTTATTTTTATTATTTTACGGAAGGCTTACAGACTAATAACATTATAACAACATAATATATAACTTAAATTGCTAATTACAAGCCTCCACAGACAGATACCAAAATTACAATTAAAATTAATTAGTCTACATGTTACATCCTATCTTCCATTAGTAATTGCCTCAAAGTTGGTTAATTTCCGTAAAAAATTGCCATGTTGTTGTTGTTGTTGTTGTGTTAATATTCAAGTTTTCACTTCTGCCGGCACTCCCGGAGTGCAACCCGTCTTTTTTATTCACTTGGTTGTATGTTTTTTTAGAAGACTGTGGTTTTTTTTTAACAAAGTTTTTTTGGTCTATTCCCGTTGTCCCCATTGACGGTGTCCCCATTATGGGGACAACAGGAAGTAATAAAATATCCTTCCCGTTATCCCCATTGATGCTTTCACGTTATGGGGACAACAGGAAGTCATAAAATATCCTTCCCGTTATCCCCATTGATGCTTTCACGTTATGGGACAACGGGAAGTCATAAAATATCCTTCGCGATGTCCCCATTGAAGCTTTCACGTTATGGGGACAACGGGAAGTCATAAAATATCCTACTATGATGTTTATCCCATCGAGAAAGTTATTAGTTTGTTGGTCTGTACCACACCTTTAAATATGACCTCACCTGTCTGATAAATGCTCGCATCGGCAATAACAAACTCTTGCATTAAATGCAGCGCCATTTTGTTTCTGGAATCGTGTGCTCTGCAAAATCATGCGATTCTCATGGGCTTTTCCGGGAACTTTTGCCGAGTAAATATGTAGCTTTAATATTGATATTTATTGTAAGTATTGCTGTATCATTGCGTTTCTTGCGAAGAGGAAGCCCTTTCCATGATTGCGTGCACCTAGATGAATGATCTCTCATGTCTTACCAAGGGGAATCGTGTTATCAGTGAATAGGCAAGTGCTCCACGTAAAACTTTACTGATTACTCATACTCCATAGAAAAGGGAGGATCTTCCGACCAAACGGGCGTTGTGTCTGGTGGGCAACTGCTAGTTGCGCAGTAAAATTCGCTTGCGAGATGCAGGATTTTTGCGTGACGTCAGTGAAATGCTTTGTTCGCATGTGACGATGTAGATTCAGATGGTTAGACTGGAAGTCGACCCCAATTTTATTGGGAAACTAGCTGCGCCCCGCGGTTTCACCCGCGTAAATGTCGATCCCGTGGGAATATCGGGATAAAAAGTATCCTATGTCCTTTCCCGGGACTCAAGCTATCTCTGTACCAAATTTCACACAAATCGGTTCAGTAGTTTAGGCGTGAAGAAAAGACAGACAGACAGACAGAGTTACTTTCGCATTTATAATATTAGTTTGGATGACTACGCAGCTTGATTTGACCTAGGATAATCTATATAAGATGTTAAAAAATTAACCCTAAAAACTTTAAGAGGTACTTTAGACCATCGAACTGAACAACTTTCACTATGGGACCAACTCCGAAATCACGAAAAAAAATCTGCTGTTTAATACAAATTTCAATACCCTCGACCAAAATGTATGAAACAGCTCATTTTTTTTCGTGATTTCAGAGTTGGTCCCATAGTGATAGTTGTTCAGTTCGATGGTCTAAAGCACCTCTTAAAGTTTTTAAGGTTAATTTTTAAAAATGAATCGCCGAAATCTATGTACGCGCATAACTTCCGAGCGACTGCACCAAATCGGATAACTCTTTTTTTATGTGTTCGGTATTGCCAGGACAAGGTTTGTATGAAAGAAAATTTCTAAAAATCGAAAAAAAATTGCATCCATGCGAAGCTGGGGGGGGGGCTAGTTATTAATATTGGGCAACAAATGCTTTCAGCTGTTATTTAATTAACGACATTTATAATGCGATCCTAATACGCTAGTGTGAAAAGGCATCACGACAACTCGAACTAGGCAACTCGACTCCAGCAACTCGACCCCAACAATTCGAGCCATTTAATGTGTGTTGGAAAGTTCGTTGACCTAAATACGGGCTGACCGCTAACAAGCGGCTTAACCCAACACTGCATGGTTGCATGTAACGTTGTCATTAACCAATAAAAGTAAACTTCCGTTCCAAATTCTTGATAAAATTAAAATATTACTTACAGCTAAAATCTTTTACAAATTTCATAAAACATTGCCAGGTTGCACCGTCTCATAATTATTTGAAACAATTGTGCAATTACACTGGCAACCCTGAGTTTAAGGGGAAGTACCGTCATTGTTTCTTATTCGTCTTACTCGTTGGTTTTGTTATGCAAAATAATGAATTCGTCAGCCGAATGGGCCGACTGCATTATACTATGAAATATCACACCATACCTTTAAGTCTAGTTTGTAGTTTGAGCTATGCGAATACTATACGAGTAGTGGGGCCCAGTGGTAAGAGTTGTAGGTCGTAGGTTCGAACCCAGACAGGCGTTTTACTTTGTGTAAATTATTTAATCGCCACTGCTCTCAAAACGGTGAAGGACAACGTCGTGAGGAAACCGGCCCGTCCTAGAAGCAAAAATTTGAAGACATGTGTGACATCTACCAACCCGCACTGGACCCACGTGGTGGATTACGGCCCATTCCCTCTCACAGAGTAGTGGCCTGTGTCCCAGCAGTGGGAACATTATAGGCTGATTATGATTATTATGATTATGTTTACGAGGATATTAAGGTAAAATTTTATTAACGTTGCGGAACTTCACAGATGTTTTCGGGGGGATTGGAGAGCTGATTACGGGGTCAACGGCCGCTGGTTATAGTTATAGTCTTTGAAACAAGAGTTTATACAATGTGATAGGGGTGAGACTTCTAACCCGTTAAGGCTGAGTACTACATCTAATTTTATCGACAAAAAAATAATATGGGGGGTTGAACCCCCTTCCCCTAAAAATTATGGCTATTTTAATATTTTTTTTAAATGTACTACGGCGCGCTTGATACTTTCTAATAACCTTGGCTAACTAATTCATTACTTTTTTCATATGTTTGATAATGTTTTGGTAAGAAAAAAAAATCATTTCTGAATTATTTTGACCGAAAAAATCGCTATTTTTCAATATTTTCATATTATTTTTTTTGTCGATATTACCCCCCATATTATTTTTTTTGTCGATAAAATTAGATGTAGTATTCAGCCTTAACGGGTTAGAAGTCCCACCCCTATCACATTGTATAAGTCGTTTCGTT
The DNA here is from genome assembly GCA_947508005.1 of Amphipoea lucens. NCBI lineage: Eukaryota > Metazoa > Arthropoda > Insecta > Lepidoptera > Noctuidae > Amphipoea > Amphipoea lucens. Next base: position 5,487,992 of record OX382357.1, on the reverse strand, counting down.
TTGTTTTATCATGATTAGATCCATCTATCACGTCTGTTGAACCGATTCCATGATGTTTCGCCAGATAATTTGTATTCTTAGAAAGAAAATTAGAGTAATTTGTTGACAACTTGAGTTTACCTTGATATTTTCTTTTGTCTGGTAGTCGCTCTAGCAATAAAAATAAGAACTCATTAGTATCAGAACAATAAAATAACAATCACAAAAACTTAGACAGCTATCCAATGTTAGACGAAAATTTAATAAACAAGGTTTATATTATTATATTTAAAACTAGCTGCGCCCCGTGGTTTCACCCGCGTAAGTCTGGATTCCGTGAGAATATAATATAAAAGTATCCTATGTCCTTATCCAGGCCATGGTCTACCCATGTGCCTAATTTCATACAAATCCGTTCAGCCGTTTTTGTGTGAAAGCGTAAAAAACAAACATACAAACAATCAAATCTTTTCTCTTTATAATATTACTAGCTGCGCCCCGCGGTTTCACTCGCGTAAATGTCGATCCCGTGGGAATATCGGGATAAAAACTATCCTATGTCCTTCCCGGGGATGCAATCTATCTCTCTGCCAAATTTTATCGAAATCCGTTCAGTGGTTTAAGCGTGAAAAGGTAACATACAGAAAGACAGACAAAGTTACTTTCGAATTTATAACATTAGTATGGATAGTTTATACTAGTGGACCCGACAGACGCTGCCTTGCCTATTTTTTTTTATCGCGTGGAAATCCTCATGGATGTCCACCACCCTGGGGTGGGTGGAGGGGTCTGTCAGACTCTTTCTGACTAAAACCACACGGTGTCCTGCTGCTACCTTTAGCCGGGGTGCTGGAGTGCTTGCGCATTTCATCACGCTCCCCCGGCCAGGTGTTGGCCCGCATGAATCCATGCGGACCCCGCCTGAACAACGCTACATAACGGGTCTAATTGTAAATCTAAACCACCCAGGGACTCATTCAAATAAAAAAAAAAAAAAAAACAAAAATCGGCCCACCCGTTTAGGCAGAGTTCAGTGACATACAGACGTCCAGAAAAATTATATAACGGGGTTATTTTAAATTGGCTACCTAAACTCTGCAGACGCGATAGGTATCAAATATCAATATCTAAATACGATAAAATAAAGTGGAAGTGAAGTGTTGTTCCTTCAAGTATGAGTTGAGAAAAACTGTTTTCTTATGTTTTATCGTCTAGATATCGATACCTATTGCACCCGCGGAGTGTAGCTAGCTAATTAAATTCAACCCTGTATAAAGGCTTACCTTTTAACCGCTTCCGCTGGATTAATCCGACAAATTGTAACGCTGGCCCGTGCGTAGTTTACAGAAATTAATTGGAAACAAGCTGATGATGGTTTCTATTTGAACTATACTACTCACCACCGTGCTAAAGTAAATTTATAGGGTATATTCTGCTAGGGAAAGATTCAATTAAACAAGTACCTTCTTACACAATACAAGTTTATTGGAATTAATACAACATTAAGGCACACATACAAACAAAGTGGCGAGCCACTAAAATAATGCCTCTTTCCCTGCTACTATGGCATTCACCCACACAACTAGTCTCCGTACCTAGTGGTATGGGTGAAAACCTGCATGAGACAATAGCAGTTTCTCAGAGTCGCTATGCGAGTCCGCGAGGGAATAGATCAATAACCTTACTAGCTCACGTACATGTGTCGACCTATTTGGACTGTGCTCATATGGGGAAAATAACTAATATGCTAAGCAAACCCGAGACACTATCTTACAACAACTGGTCTTAACACCTAGCCTTTTTACAAAAGGCCTAACTCTCTCATAGGTTAAATTATACTCTTACACAATAACCTCTCAGTTTTGATCTCAGTCAGTTGACGGATCGTCGGTCCTTGGCTTCGCTCACAGGAGGTTCCTGTGAGCACACGCGAACGCGGCCTACGGACGAGATGGTGACGCTTTCGTTACCTGGAGTGGCGTACTTCCCTCATAACCGGGAACCGGCTAAGTAAGGCCTTCCTGAACGTCGGATGACCACACCGCAAGGGATAACCTTAAAGCCGCCTGCGCTCTGATGAATTCCAAATCATCACACAACGGCGCAACATCCAGGCATCAATTTAGCTGCGCATAGCACCAATCAAAATGAAGGCTAGCATAACAAGCCAGACCTGTAACAACGTCCTCGTGTCAGAACATACATGCAAGAGACCTGGGCTATAGGCTGTCCAGCAAGAATAAAGCAAATGGTTTAATACTCACAGGATTCTGCTCTTACTGGATTATATTAAAACCCCATCGGGTTATTTGGGCACATCCCGTTCCTCTCAGGATATAAAGTCCCTCTCAAACAGCCCCCAGGCTCGTGTTCTTGGTCGTAAAAGACCGGACACGGAACACTGTTTTTTTCCAAACCAATCTGACAGTTTCTCGAATAATCTTCCACAGACTATATAAGATTATTATCGATTTTTATCCTTAATACAATCGACTATGTTTTTAATTAAAAATATGGTGAATTATGTATGTTTATTTGTTTTAATTAACTGTTAAACTGCAATTAATTTACTAAACACAAAAAACCGTCTTTGCGTAACGTAAACCACCATGTCAATCGCTATTCCACGACAGGTGTCGCTAGTATTAGTTTTGCAACGTCACAATGCCCCTCTTCCCACAATAAGGTTTTTGTGTACGCAAAAACCAACACCGCCCTCGGTGTTACAACACTGGAGTGGGTAAACAAATTCTCATAGAAAGCTAAGTGGAAGAGTACAAATCTTTATAATCTGATGATTCTGAAACGACAGATATAATAATTTTTAAGATGGAATATAAATAATTTCCTTAATTTCTCCTACTGTAAGTAAATGACCAACCTTATAAAATCCAAACTGCCAGGAAACTTATTCTGCTTACAAATCTTCCTACATTCCGGGCATAACCCCCCCATTCTTTCATACTTCCCTAAATTTTCCTCTCTTTCAATCCTGTAGCAACCTGCATTCATATCGCAGGAAGCCACCTCTTGCATACTCCCGAATTCCGTCTGTATACCAGTGGAACTCTGCATTGTTTAATACAAATCTAAACGATCCTCCTGGTGAATATGTTCAGCGAGCTGATACATATATAGGGCAACCAATGTGCATAACTCACCAGGCAAGACGTATACAGCGTTCCCAGAAATAAAACTTCTGAAAACATAATGGTGGTTTGGCTTATTTTAAGAGTCACCGGCCGCTCGTAACTAGATAAGCACTAGTGCTATCTAAAGTCTCACCGAAATCTCGGCAAAACAAAACAATTAGTGAAGGCCTATTTTAGAAGTCACAATCCGCTTCATAAAAAAAATACAACCAAGCAAACTGGCTATAAACAACGTGTAGGCTTATTTTAGAAGTCACTATCCGCTTCAGTCAAGGCCTATTTTAGGAGTTACTACCCGCTCCATAAGAAAAACCAACCAAGCAGATTGATTATAAATATCGTGAAGGCTTATTTTAGAAGTCACTATCCGCTTCAGTCAAGGCCTATTTTAGGAGTTACTACCCGCTCCATAAGAAAAACCAACCAAGCTAGATTGTCAAAGTTATGGACCAAGCCATAAAAATAAGTTGATTACTAAACGCATGGCATGCAAACGTATGCATGCAAAACGGTATAATTCCCGTATTAATTTTAAACAGAAACCCTAAACTCGCGTTTATAATTTAATATAATAATCAAAACAATGTAAATACCATGTGCAGCATTATAGTTACGTTACGCCTCGTCGTCGTTGTTCGAATAGACCTCAAAACAACACGTGAAAACACGGACTACGGCTAATATATTGTAAACTGCTACATCATATAAATTGACATGGCAAAAAGCAAGCTAAGCCATTTGATAATAAAAAAAAAATAAAAAAAATATATATATATTTATATCAATTATGGCTGAATATACCCCTGTCTGGCTTGAATAGTGTTGAGTCTGATGTGTTGAGTTTGTTATAATCAGAAACACTTATAAAAGAAAAAAAAATTCAATTTATCCATTTCGACCGGTTCTGGTGGTTGGTGACTGACTGTTGAAACCAGTTTTTTAGAATATTTGGTACAATTTTATGTTCTGGAATAAAGTAAAAAAAAAAAAATAATTGGCAAAAAAAAAAAATGTAAATAAATAATCTATTTTTTCATTTATAAGACGAAACAACTGACTTTGCCGTTTAAATGTCCCTTTCCACCATGTTAGTGTGTGGTGCGCCCATAGTGAACTTGAGGTATGTTAAACTTCTATAGTAGCCTATGAAACTCTGATCCCGTAAATTGAACCTCATTAATGGCAATTACGGTTTCAGGAATCCCGTGAGCAAGAAGAACATACATAATTCTCAAAGTTCCGGCTACCAAAGCACTAGTTGTGTAATGGTGTCAGTTACATTTTTTTTTATATAACAGCAAATAATAACTACAAGTGAATGTACGAGTCGCACACAAGTAATGCATAAACCGCAACCTCATACGTCAATTCGCCCTCAAGATGGAATGTCAATATACTGTCTCTAAATTCATTATTTTTTTTATCATTATTTTTAGTTTGTAAAGATATTATTTCAATATAATGAATGCACAATTAAACGCAAAACAAATAACCAGAAACTAAACGCAAAACGTGTATAACTCCAATCTCGTTTCCGAACGCACCGAAATATTTCTAAACGTCAAACGTCATAATATGTCACCTATGTCAATGTGTTTTATAGGTTAAGTACAAATGAATGAAAACGAATGTTGATATCCAGAACCTCAAAATTAGAATAGAATGTTGATACAAACAATGCTGTTTTATGGAATGCGTGGTTGTGTTTCTAATCTGGGTTTAATGATGAGTGTTTTAACGTTAAACGTCTAAGTGACCAACCAGTTGTCATAAAAATTCCAAGTGTTTCGTTTCAAAGAAAGTTGACTGTTATTGTTCAATAATTTCGACAAATTTCAGCTCCCTGTATTGCACAATCCAATTAATAATAGTGAAGCTTGCCTGCAGTGTTATTATCTTACTAGGTACTGAAATCCTCTATAACAAAGAAGAGACCGCTAGAACACTACTGAGAACTGCGTCATAGAAACTTTACAATTTTTAAGTTTACCCCCAAATTATTTTATTAGTTTTACAGAAATTTATATTGGGTTTGTTGAGTTATAATACAATGTTTCACTATACAAATGCAATACTTACAGTTTATCTGAATATATGAACTGAAACAAACACATGAACATAAACAAGAACTGTTATGTTTTTTATTGTAAACTAATTATCTTCCAGTTATAATAATTATTACTTGTACCTGTGAGTTGCAAGAAATAAACCTTACCACAAATGCAAACTAGTATGTTACATAAACTTTCAAAATATAGGTAATAATAAGTCATCAACCACTAAACAAACATTTGGTACATAAATAGTCCCAATTTAATTAACAGAATGCAACTTGTTCAACTTGTGAGTTGAGCATACATACAAATAAGGAAATGACCTTTATCAACACTCTGCACCTTACCGGTCCAACAAAGAAATGGTTAGATTGTGGTGCGTCGACCACTTTATATATTTTAAAACTTATAAACTAGCCTTAAACTAAAACGAGAATCCGCCAACTGAAAGGACTGAGGGTACTGAGAGAGAGAGAGAGATACCGTTATCAATCTGTTCACCTTATACAATTAAATAATTATATACCGTTGGGCGCCAACTGTACCATAACATATTGTCAAATGGGTAGACCTAATTGAACTGTGCTCATATGGGGAAAATAACTAATATGCTAAGCAAACCCGAGACACTATCTTACAACAACTGGTCTTAACACCTAGCCTTTTTACAAAAGGCCTAACTCTCTCATAGGTTAAATTATACTCTTACACAATAACCTCTCAGTTTTGATCTCAGTCAGTTGACGGATCGTCGGTCCTTGGCTTCGCTCACAGGAGGTTCCTGTGAGCACACGCGAACGCGGCCTACGGACGAGATGGTGACGCTTTCGTTACCTGGAGTGGCGTACTTCCCTCATAACCGGGAACCGGCTAAGTAAGGCCTTCCTGAACGTCGGATGACCACACCGCAAGGGATAACCTTAAAGCCGCCTGCGCTCTGATGAATTCCAAATCATCACACAACGGCGCAACATCCAGGCATCAATTTAGCTGCGCATAGCACCAATCAAAATGAAGGCTAGCATAACAAGCCAGACCTGTAACAACGTCCTCGTGTCAGAACATACATGCAAGAGACCTGGGCTATAGGCTGTCCAGCAAGAATAAAGCAAATGGTTTAATACTCACAGGATTCTGCTCTTACTGGATTATATTAAAACCCCATCGGGTTATTTGGGCACATCCCGTTCCTCTCAGGATATAAAGTCCCTCTCAAACAGCCCCCAGGCTCGTGTTCTTGGTCGTAAAAGACCGGACACGGAACACCGTTTTTTTCCAAACCAATCTGACAGTTTCTCGAATAATCTTCCACAGACTATATAAGATTATTATCGATTTTTATCCTTAATACAATCGACTATGTTTTTAATTAAAAATATGGTGAATTATGTATGTTTATTTGTTTTAATTAACTGTTAAACTGCAATTAATTTACTAAACACAAAAAACCGTCTTTGCGTAACGTAAACCACCATGTCAATCGCTATTCCACGACAGGTGTCGCTAGTATTAGTTTTGCAACGTCACAAAATATTTTCGTGTACATTCCGCCAGAGTCGTATTTATACGACCAAGTACCACAGCTCGTTTAATCTGTATGATTATTACATCATCACAGCTCGTTTAATCGGTATTTATTTTTCGTTTTTTTTTGGGCGCTGGGCACACGACAACTGATATAAAGGCGGTTAAAAGGTTAAAGAAGGTCGACAGTAAAAAGTTTAAGCGCTAAAAATCCATCACCGTTAACCATTTTCTACAACGTAAGCAGGGAGAAGAAGAAGCGATGTAAAAAACTTCTCAGCTTCAAACAAATTATGTATATTTATGTATATGTACGACTAGTACGAAAAGAAACAAAATAAAAATACTAGTTCTTAGTCCGAAGAACAAGTCCTCGAATTTAAAGTCGGGTAAGAATTAAGTTTCAGAACTAGGACCCATTCTAAGAAAGCATTTAAGTGAGTTCAGAATTCCTTTTTAAGAGTGCTATTTTATGCAGCACTAACGGCCCGCCCCAGCTTCGAACGTTGCAATTTTTTTCGAATTTCCTTAAATTTCTTTCATACAAACCTTGTCCTGACAATACCAAACACAACAAAAAAAGAATTATGAAGTTATGCACGTACATACATTTCTGCGATTTATTTTTATTTCAATAGATTTAAATAATATTTATGTAAATAGCAATTTATACCTTACTAATTATTAATAAAAATAACAAAATGATGTCCTAAATTAACTAAAAATATTCACCAACTATAATATGGCGTCGAAAAATTCATCCGCATCGCTGTCGACTCGTAATGTATCCATGAGACTGGTGGTATCGCCACGCTGTGCGGCAATGCTTAGCCTCTGGCCAAGGTAAAAGCTAGCCCTTGGATCACGGGAAGTGTCAACCAGCCGTTTGGAAATTTCGTTGAACAAACCATGGAAGTGCTTAAAGTGAATTTGTGAACATGAAAAATGTCAATTTCAAAATAGAATATGACACGATTTTTTTTTTTTGTTTCAATTAATGTACCTACCTCACACATTCCTTATTTCACCAGGGGGTAAAAAACCTTTATTTTAATAAGGGGAGAATAGAAAACCTTTATTTTAATATTATGGTTCGAAAAATATCTTTCGCTAGACCAGGCGCGCAGCCTTTACTTGGGCAGAGGAAGTTCATTAATTCATGGTAGCCTATTTTGGACGGGCCGAGCAAAAACCTCGGCAGAGGCCAAAATAATGAATGTTTTCATAAAGAAAATTAAGCACGTAATAATAACTGCCTTACGTTTATCCAAGGTTTCTACGTTATGTTTTAAAGATTAACATTCTTATGCATAAATTAAGTATAACGTTTCCTTGCCAGCGAAGAGAGGTAATTTGTTTGTACTATTAACACCTTTTTATGAACATCAAAAGGATTTTTTTAAAAGGTTGGCAAAAAAGAGTGTTTACAAAAATGACCTCTCTTAATTGACAAGGAAAAGTCATAGTTCATTAAAGAACTTGATAAATGTGTTTTTTTTCTCCCTTCTTACATAAGTAAGGAGGGAGAAAAAAAGCACATTTATGAATAGTCGTATAATATGTTCGTCACCTTAAGCGCTAAGTTAGGCCGCGAAATTAAAATTTACTTACGTAATTTAATTTACGTACGTATAATTTGCAGCCCAGTGTAAGGTTGTATGTTGAATAAAATATGATTCGCGACCGTAACAAATATGGCTTTCAGAAGTATAATCAAGGGAACCAGCATTACAACGCCTTGAGTTAGAATAGGGTATTTTCCTGGGTAAAAAAATAATAATTAGATTTAGTCCGTCAGTTAGATTATCGAAAAATAATGGACCCTTATTTTTTCTTTTGTCAATCAAACAAAAAATGACAAAGATAAAGCGCGTCAAAATTTGGGAGTGGGGGTCGTGACGTCACGCCGTGCTAAAAAGTGTCGCACGGCGTGACGTTACGCGGAACCTTAACGGGCGATATCTTCATCATTTTTTATATAATTGACAAAAGAAAAAATAAGGGTCCAATATTTTTTGATAATCTAACTGACGGACTAATTAGAATATTTTAGGAAACTAGCCTATTGGCCTCAAATATCATGATTTCATGAAATAGTCATTCAATAGGGAAATACGAACTTAAAGAGATGTATTGATGATTTTATGATTATGTTTGAGTGGAGTTTGCAGTTTTAAAATAGACAATCTCTACTACCACTAGGTACGGTCAGCATCAAAAGTTGATTACCACTTTAGATTTTTTAATCTTAGTTATTGAGCAAAATATTTGTTCAAAATTGCAGCAGAAGATTTTTTTTAGAATATATGTATACTCTTGTCTATTATGTGAAAAGTTAAAAATCAGTTTATTGAAAAAAGTTGTTGTCAATATAATAACATGTAAAAATGATAGTGTTAATCGACTTATGATGCTGACTGTACCTTGTTTTTTTTTTCTCAAACCGGCATAATTTTAATACATTTGAACGACCTCTCATTCGAGCGAGCATTTCGAGAGTCAATCGACATCATTGAAGCCAGAGTTCCGGTACTTGTGCAGTTGTGCCCTATTATAGCTAGCACATGCAACTGTAACGTTTCAACTCAATGTTCCGAATCATTGTATTGATTACAATGCCATGAAATGGAGTGCACTCTTGTATCAATTGACAATGAAAATGAAGCTAAAATAAAAAATGTATCCAATTAAATATTATGAATGTGGACAAAGCGAAAAGAGTATGTAATCTAGGTAAGGATTGTAGGGATTCTGTGTAAGGGGGGAAAATTAAACATATAAATAATTAGCTGTGCCCCGCGGTTTCACCCTCGGTAAAAGTATTATAGTCCTTTTTATTGATTCAATGTACAAATCTCCACCCCCCTTCTTACACCCTTGAAGGACAATTTCGGAGATAAAAACTACTTTATATCCTTCCCCAAAACTCAAGCTATCTTCATACCAAATTTCATCTAAATCGGCTCAGCGGTTATTGATTCCCCATACAAACTTCCACCCCCCTTTTTACCTCCTTAAAGGATGATTTCTGGATTAAAAACTCTTCTATGTCCTTCCCCGGGATGCAATCTATCTCTCTGCAAAATTTCATCTAAATCCGTTCAGTGGTTTAGGCGTGAAAAGGTAACATACAGACAGACAGACAGAGTTACTTTCGAATTTATAATATTAGTATTAGTGTGGATTGGTATATCATTTAGTAATAATAATACCCAACTATAAATGAGTGTCCCACTGCAGAGTAACGGCCTCTTCGCATACCTGTAATTTTCAAGAAGTTTCAATAACCAAAACAAAAATACAAAACCGCCTTTCAGAAAACAATAAACAGTGAAGTGGAAGTAACCCGGTAACTGGATATTCAGTTTTACTGGGCGATCGTTTTCAGTAACCTACTTCTGACTGACTGCACCATACGAAATAAGTTTCAACTTGAATATGACGAAGCGTTTCGTGAAAGCAAGCGACTCGGATACGAGAAATCGTTGGATTTACACCTTGCACCATATTTAGTGTGATATACGGCTGCGAGATGGGGTTAACAATACAATATGACATTGAAAAATTATGCCAACTCGAAATAGGGAGTTGCAGTAATTACTATTACTTACATAATCATTATTAACTGTCATTTCTCAAATCCAAATTCTTGAAAAAAATCATGTAAATATCGTCTTAGATAGCGCACACACGGCGAACCAGAAAAAAAAAAACAAATAAGAAAATTAATGTATTAATTTTAGCGCGCGCCCGATAAGCAATCCATTCATCAGCATAAATACCGCTAGCGATATTTACCTTATTTTAACCGTTTCTACGAAAAAGAGGGCGTGCTACGACGTTGCCAAATCGCTTGCCTACGCGCATGTATGTGCATCCCTTTCCTTAATAACATGCTCAATTATTTTTTTATAACACTTTGAATTATATGTTTTGTGTTTAAGGTGAATGTGCCATGGTAGACCGCGAAATTTGTTTTGCAATTTGCAGGTCAGTGTCAGGTTGTATCTTGATCCAAATATGATTCGCGACTATAATAGACATGTATTTACAGAATCATAGTCATTAGAATCATTAATATATCTCTTTAAGTTAGATTTCTACCGTAAACACTTTTCCATACGAGATTTGTTCTTAACGGTAGAAATCTAACTTAGAAAGATGAATTAATGATTCTAATTATTATAATTCTGTAAATACGTACCGGTTATAGTCGCGAATCATATTTTAATCAAGATACAACCTGACACTGACCTGAAAATTGCAAAAAACGTAAGAAAAATTGAATTTCGCGGGCTACAACTACCCATTCACCTTAAAGAAATTTATTCTCATAAAAGACTACAGTCACTTACATGAGAAATACAATAATATGTAATACTTAGAGTTTTCGTCGTTCGTTTCCTTTTTTTGTATAAGCAGGTACTTCTATAATGTATCCAGTAGTACTTAGCATGTTGCATGTTTTAATTTGGCGCACCTGTTTTATTTCATCCTGTGTAAGCCATTTGGAGATTTATTGAAATGAAACTTCTTATTTATTTATTTGTTAAAGACACAAGACACCAACAGCATAGTTACATTCAAAGTTAGCTTACAAAAGTATTTAGGAAAGAAATTATAGGGGTAATTTTTTGTCAAGTTATTAAAACAAATCTATTAAATCAAGATACGGTGCTATTCTGCAAAAAGATCACCGTGATGACTTAGGTGAAGTGAACATAAAGTGAGCTATAATTCCACCTGATGCCAGAGATTCACAATATTGACAGCTCACTACTCACTTCACAAAAGTTTTCACAGTGAGATTTTTACAGAATATGTAGCCTGCTGTAATACTATGTTAAATCTCGCTCGCCATCCTTTGTTTCAATGTGTCAGAGTTATAAAGTTGTCCAACACGTCGCTATGTAAATGTCAGTACATTTAGACATGTGCACACAGAATTTAGTCACAAAATGATGTTTGTGCACAGCTTTGGCGTGTCGGGCATGTGTCCGTTCTCATATCTCTCGTGCAGACCTTTTAATCTGGCTGGGAGATTAAAGCGGGTGCATGTGTGGATAGATATGTTCGTTATATGTAGTGATATCACAGAGTGATAAGATTTCGGAATGTGCTGCATTTGAGTGCAGTGCAGTGGCGTGCATTGCATATAGGCATATAAGCAGTGCCTATCTTGATATATCAACATAAGCCTGTCAATAACATTTTAGTGTATGTGCCCCACAATTAAGAAACTCACTAAATTATCATACCTAACAAAAAACAAAATCTTCATACAAACACGCGCGGCAGTAGGCAGTTGCCGGACGGCCTACTCGGCCCCCGTACTATTCGCACATTGTCATTGGTGATTGGTCTTTACGTTCAAGTTAATACGACAAAATTAAAAATACGTACGTCTCACGCGTAATACCATGACGATTTATCACCCTTAAGTAGGCACGCCTACTCAAATAACCACACTTTTGACTTCACTTTTTTTTTCTGATTAGTGACGGCGTTTGCCTAGACTAGACCCAGCCTAGTGCGTACCTATTCTGAAAACCAATGCACGCCACTGGTGCAGTGGTAACCTAGTGGTAACTGCCCTGACTTATGAGTTGTATGTCGTGGGTTCGGCGATTCGGACCCAGGCAGGCGTTTTGCTTTGTGTTAATAATTTCATCAAAACTGCTTTCAAAACGGTGCAGGACAACATCGTTTTTTTTTTTTTTTTTTTTTTTTTTTTTTTTTTTTTTTTTTTTTTTTTTTCTCGCGGTGGATATCCTCATGGACTTCCTCTATCGTGGGGGTGACTGAGGGGCATGCCGGACTCTTACCGGCTAAAACCACCGCGGTGTTCCACCTCTACCTATAGCCGGGGGTGCGGGATTCGCAACAGCATTCACCGCTCCCAAACCGGCATGTCCTAGAACAAAAAATTCAAAGACATGTGACATCACCAATCCGCCCTGGGCTCGCGTGGTAGATTGTAGATTGCAGCCCACTCGACCTCGGAGAGAGGAAACCTGTGTCCCAGCAGTGGGAACATTATAGGCTGATTATGTGTGTGTGTACGCTGCCTTTATAGGTTTTAGGAGGGCCTCATAGCTTGCTCAAAAACCAAAGGGCTTTTGAGTAAGCATATGCAGGGGGAAAAGTTTATAGCTGAGATAGCTGAGTACGTGCGGCATGATGAGGAAAAAGCTGGGCAAATACTATATCCATACTAATATTATAAATTCGAAAGTTACTCTGTCTGTCTGTCGGTCTGTCTGTCTATCTGTATGTTACCTTTTCACACCTAAACCGCTAAACCTATTTACTTGAAATTTGGTATAGAGATAGTTTGAGTCCCCGGAAAGGACATAGGATAGTTTTTATCCCGATATTCCCACGGGATCCAAAGTTACGCGGGTGAAACCGCAGGGCGCTGCTAGTATGTAATATGTTTAACTAGCTGCGCCCCGCGGTTTCACCCACGTAAATGTCGATCCCGTGGGAATATCGGGATAAAAAGTAGCCTATGTCCTTTCCCGGGACTCAAACTATCTCTATACCAAATTACCATCTAAATCGGTTCAGCGGTTTGAGCGTGAAGAAGTAACAAACATATAAACACACACACACACTCACAAACTTTCGCCTTTATAATATTAGTGTGATAGCTCGGTCGAGCGATGCGATGCGACGCGGTCACGGGCAGAAGATAGTCCTTAATAAAACTGACACACAATCGTCACCACATTAACTTGAAGGTAATAAAAAAATAAACATCATGCCTATAAGGGTTTCAGAGTAGTGAAGCCACAAAGGCCAGGTACCGCAAGGAATAGCATTACATACCAACACCCGACACTGCCTTCTCGGGTAACAACCTTGCGGTAGGCAACCTTGTGAGGTATCTTATATATCTTACTTATGTAAGTGGTGTAGGAATTATTCATAGGGTGGTATCACTTCGACGCGCTAACAGCCGATGTATTCTGTAAAAATCTCACCGTGAAAATTTAGGAGAGGTGACTTTGAAGTGAACTGTCATCGTACTTGCCGCTAGGGAATCTAGGGATGGACAGTTCACTTCACCTAAGCAATCACGGTGAGATTTTTACAGAATAACACTTCTGTACCCATGAATTCAGCGCATGATTCTAGATCCCCTAGCGTAGAAATTTTGGGTCGCGGTCAAAATGTATGGAGAAGGATTTTTTTTTTTTTTTATGAACCGGAGAGAAATTTTATCGCTCGGGGGTTCAGAATCATGTAACCTACTGTATCCATAGTACCAGGTTGCGCGCCGATGTCCCTGCCACCCTGTATATTTGTGCAGACGCCAGCACATCAAGCTACTACAATTTTCAACTTTATCGCTACATTATAAGGTTCAAAGTTGATTGGATAAATTTGACAGTTTTGGGTAGCTTGTTGTGCTGGTGTCTGTACATATTCTAATTATTTTACTTAGTAAGATATACAGGTTCAAATTTTAATCACCGTTTTCCTCTTAAGGGGGTCATTGTATTGTACTCATGATTATGAACAACTTTTACTAAGGGACCAAACATGAAATCGCGAAAAACTAATCAGCTGTTCCCTACATTTTGACGAGTTATGCGAACATAAAATGTAGGGAACAACTGATTTTTTTTCACGATTTCGGGTTTGGTCCCATAGTTAAAGTTGTTCATAATAATGAGTACAATGACTCCTTAAGAGGAAAACCGTGATTAATATTGCACCCTGTATAATAAGTATACAGGGTGTTACAGAAAGGGTATATCAATACAAACGGGTCGAAGAGTGTATCTGGTCTAGAACCTCTGTACAAAATTTCAGCTCAAAAGCAGTAACTTTGAAAATGCTTAATATTTTTTTTATTTCGATAGTTTATTAAATTGAAATCATAACAAACGTGTCACCGCACTACGAGGGTCATTATCCATTATCTGTAGTGTGTCTGTGCGCCTAGTACACGCACATCACGCCGCCGCGCGCCAGTGCAGCGCCGTGATGTCGACATAAAAAAATAATAAGCATTTTCAAAGTTAATGCTTTTGAGCTGAAATTTTGTACAGAGATTCTAGACCAGATACACTCTTCAACCCGTTTGTATTGATATACCCTTTCCGTAACACCCTGTATAAAAAGAAATAAATGTTTCAGATAACAGACAGAATTTAACTACCTACGTACCAATTTATTATTAACAAAAAGATACCAAGTTTATAAAATCAACAAAAGGTCTAAGTACCTTTATTTAGAAAGTGGAACGATGAAAAGCGAATTTTCCTTACCCCGAAAATAATACACAAGCGAAGAAAACTAAAAGATAATATATTTTTCACATCGTTAAAGCACAAAAGTCGGGCACACGTGACGTCAAAAGAAAACGTATTCGCACCACTTTGTTGTACGGTCAACAACAAAAGTCGATTAACACTTTAGTTTTTTTAATCTTAGTCATTGATCAAAATATTTGCTCAAAATTGCAGCAGAAAAAAAAAATTAATATAAACTCTTTGCTATTATGTGAAAAGCTTAAAAGCAGTTTATTGAAAAAAAATGTTCAAACTCAAAGCATTTATTTCAATTAAACCAATTACAGCCACTTTTGAATTGTCAAGGGGTCGGTCAGTCAGAAAGATGAAGCTAGTTGGCCATTCCAAAGCGTAGGTACCTATGGAGAAGAACGGGCAAGAAACTCCATGGACACTCTTTTAAATCAAAATAATATGGTTACAAAGTCTTGGTTACATCATTCATGTTAAAAATTATACATGTGAGAACGATGCAGAACGTTAAAAGCGTCCATAATGAAAAGATGAGAAAAAACAACAATTCAAATATTAAAATAAAATAAGCCATGGCAGCAAAGAGATGACCAGTCCCTACTGACGGCGCCCGTTCACGAACATGACGCATGTATTAGCACCATTCAGCTCAACCTGTTGTCAATTTAATAACATGTAAAAATGACAGTGTTAATCGACTTTTCTTGCTGACTGTACTGGCGAACGCTCAGACGTTTCGATCAGTCGTCTGGTACGGTCAGCATCAAAAGTTGATTAACACTTCAGTTTTTTTAATCTTAGTTATTGAGCAAAATATTTGTTAAAAATTGCAGCAGAAGAATATTTTTAAGAATATATACTCTTGTCTATTATGTGAAAAGCTAAAAATCAGTTTATTGAAAAAAGTTGTTGTCAATTTAAAAACATGTAAAAATGATAGTGTTAATCGACTTTTGATGCTGACTGTACACTGTGACACTACAAAGAAACCTGGCCTTTTCAACTAAATACCAAATTTTGTGTAATATTCACCGTTGTTTGGATTTGGATGTAGGTTGTGACTGAAATAGAGCTTTCGCTTATGTGTCAAATTATGAAATAACAGCATCAACAACACACGTGTATAACACAATTATAACATCACACGTGAATTCCCGAAAAGGGTAGGCATAGATGTATAGCATAATCAGCCCATAATGTTCCCACTGCTGGGACACAGGCCTCCTCTCTGTGAGAGGTATTGCAACAACTTCAAACATTTTTGTAACTTTTTCAATAGTGCTAGTCACTCTGAAATCAACTTAATTTTCATTTAAATAAAGATGATATTTGTTTAACTTGAAATATGGTGGGGGTGTGCTGTGCACTGCACATTTTTACTATAGATTATAAGTTGTAATTCGTGAATTGTAGTGTAATGTCACTTATGTATTGATTGTTTGTCATAGCATTATGTTGAGCAATGGCCGTTTAGCGTGGATGTGACGCATATTTTCCCACAACTTGATTTTTGTGTTCTTTCGCTCCGTTATGTTTTTACCGCAATAAACATGTTTACTTTCTTCTTCTTTCTTCAAAGGCCGAACATAATATAATGTACAGACGCCAGCACATCAAGCTACCCGAATCTATCAAATTTTCCCAATCACCTTTGAACCTTATGCTTTAGCGATAAAGTTGAAAATCTATT
Organism: Amphipoea lucens; assembly: GCA_947508005.1. Classification (NCBI taxonomy): domain Eukaryota; kingdom Metazoa; phylum Arthropoda; class Insecta; order Lepidoptera; family Noctuidae; genus Amphipoea; species Amphipoea lucens. The sequence continues at coordinate 5,471,317 of OX382357.1, read as the reverse complement.
AAAAAAATTTGACAGATTGTAGTAGCTTGATGTGTTGGCGTCTGAACCAACTAACTGCATACATTGTTCTGCTTAATTAATACAATTTCTTAACATAATAATTCAATATGTCAAAGTACGTCGAAATTAAAGAGAAACTAAAATATAATATGCAATTATATTTAAGAACCTTCTGTACTTATCTACTTTATTTACGCAAATAAATTATTTAGATGTGATTTGAGTGTGTATGAAAACACCAGAACACTACAAATAGCAGAAAGGGTTGACTTTTCGGTAGCCAGAAAATGTTCATCTAAGTAATATAAATATTGCGGTTTGACGGCTTTTGTATATAAAATTTGTGTCAAATTGTCAGATCTATTCTTCAGATAAAAGTTATAGACTATACAAAAATCAGCCCTAAATTGAATTTGCATTGACTTTGCATTTGTAAGTAATTTTTATATTTCTACCCCGGCAATGGTAGTGTATGTGAAACTGTTTAATATTAAGATCTTAATGTACCATATACTCAGAAATAAATATATCTATCTATCTAATAAACCTTTCAGAAACACCACATAGATAGTTCAGGCCGAAATTCTAAACTGGGTCCAAAAATATTTGTCCTCTTGCCAAAATCGTAACTGTTACAAAGTCCAGAGAGTTTCAGCCGGCGAGCCTTTTAAGCCATCAAATTATTTCGTGGTTAATTTAACTTTGAACATTTACAAGTTGCAAGCACTGTTATCATAATCGCAGGGAAAAGACTCCTTTGAAACAAAACACAATTTAATTTTGTTTGAAAATAAGTGTACATCATAAAATAGGTACTATATAAATGCATTATGCTTAAAATGAGAGCAGTGGTGGCCCAGTAGTATCAGCCGCGACTTACAAGTTGTAGGTCGTAGGTTCGAACCCCGACAGGCGCTTTACTTTGTGTAAATTATTTCATCACCACTGCTCTCAAAACGGTGAAGGAAAACATCGTGAGGAAACCGGCATGTCCTAGAGCCAAAAATTCGAAGACATGTGACATCCACCAACCCGCACTGGGCCCGCGTGGTGGATTACGGCCCACTCCCTCTCACAGAGAGGCCTGTGTCCCAGCAGTGGGAACGTTATAGGCTGATTATTTTATGTTATGTGTTATGCTTAAAATACTGTTTTTAGGGTTCCGTAGTCAACTAGGAACCCTTATAGTTTCGCCATGTCTGTCTGTCCGTCCGTCCGTCTGTCCGTCCTCGCTTAATCTCTGTGACCGTTAGCATTAGAAAGCTGAAATTTGGTACCAATATGTATATCAATCACGCCGACAAAGTGGTAAAATAAAAATTGGAAAAAAATGTTTTATTAGGGTAGCCCCCCTATATGTAAAGTGGGAAGTTATTTTTTTTTTAATTTCAACCCTAACGTGTGATATATTGTTGGAAAGGTATTTAAAAATGAATAGGGGTTTACTAAGATCATTTTTTGATAATGTCAATAATTTCGGAAATAATCGCTCCAAAAGTAAAAAACAATGTGTCCCCCCCCCTCTAACTTTTGAACCATAAGTTTAGAAAATATGAAAAAAATCTGAAAAGTAGAACTTTATAAGGCCTTTCTAGGAAAATTATTTTGAACTTGATAGAAACAACAGTTTTTGTACAAAAAAGACAAAAAGTTGTGCAAAATCATTTCTGGACTAAGTTCGTAGTATAATCGTATATGCAAGCATTTTTTTTTAACTTCGTTTACATATTTTATTATCCTGAACGTATCTTTTTTCAAACAAAAAAAGAATTATTAAAATCGGTTCTCGCAATCCAAAATTACCACCGAAAACTTCTGGCACGTCTATGTATGTATTAATTAGTAACCCAATTCCCCGAGAGATGGCGCTGTAGGTACTTATTACATTGAGTCGGGTATTATCGAATTGTACGTAGGAACACTTATTGTGACGGATGGGAAACTACGGAACCCTACACTGAGCGTGGCCCGACACGCTCTTGGCCGGTTTTTTACTATAGTTTAATTAATTGAAATATTTTTTTTTAATTTCTTTCTTGCACCCTAATTGCTCACCGCACCCCTAATCACAATCCGTTTCATTTTGACAGCACAATCATAAAATATCCGTTGCTTTGTGAATGTGATACACACACATACATATTGATAATTTAAAAAAATGCGTTCATCTATTTGTCGAGCTTTGCTGAAAAGAAAAAAAAAAAAAAAGAAAAAAAAATACCCTGTGAATTTTTCTTTTCTTTATAAAATGGTGACACTTTTTTCACATTATCTAGCCTATTAGCTAATAAGTAATTTAAACATAATTTAAACTGCTAAGTAACTATAAAATTAAGAAACCGTCCAAGAACGTCTTTCTTGTTAACTTTAAGTTAAGGGGAAAACAATTGATGCACGTGTTCTATAAAAAAGTCAGCAATTGCTGACTTTTTTATTATTGCACTACCGTTTTAGTTCACTAATACTGCACTCACAACACTATCTTCTCGTCGCCTATCTCGCAGTGTTTAAAGACTAAGGTCTACAACCAGTGCGTCCTGCCCGTCATGACATACGGTGCTGCACCGTGGACACTGACGGTCGGGCTGGTCCACAAATTCAAGGTCGCTCAGCGCGCTATGGAGCGAGTTATGCTTGGAGTATTTTTGAAGGATAAAATCAGGAATGAAATTATCCGGAAAATGACCGGAGTTACCGACATAGCTTGCAGAGTAAGAAAACTGAAGTGGCAGTGGGCTGGCCATGTCTGTCGAAGGACCAATGGCCGGTGGAGCAGACGAGTCCTGGAGTGGAGATCGCATACCGGCAAGTGTAGTGTGGGACGCCCCCCAGCTAGATGGACGGACGACCTAAAAAAGGTGGCTGGGGTAGACTGGATGTGGAAGGCGGAGGACTGGGTGTTCTGGCGCAGTCTCCGAAAGGCCTATGTCCAGCAGTGGACTTCGATAGGCTGAGTTGATGAACACTGCACTTAACTAACTCAAAAGCTACCCATTGAAGTTTTCGCACTAATTCAGTGTTGTACTCACTAGTATATTTAGTACCCAAGTCTTTGTAAACTAAAGCTCTTACAGGCTTTAAAATACAGGAATTCCTACAGTTTTTGCCTACAAGCTGTTTGTAAATCCTAAAAAAACCAACAAGTAAAAAGTCATTGGGTCATAAATATCCCAAACTGTTTTCCGAGTCTTTAAATAAATCTAGCGAGTGACATTCAACCTGCTATTTTGTCGCTTTGGGACAAATATTGCGTCCTAATAGACTTTTGGAATTGCTTTTTAATCTTTAAAATAGCTTTTGTAAATTGAGGGTAAACTTTGAATCTGTTGTTTTAGAAAATAAGGCTATTTTGGGATTTGTTCTACTACTCCATGGGATGGAGTTTTCTTTTTTTTTATATTAAACCGCAATAAAATATGTATGTAGAATTGATTTTTTTACATACATTATTCTCACATACAGCGTGGCAGGGTCATCAAAGCGCAATCTGGATTCAGTACACGATTCTTATGATTCATCATCATCTACCTAACCTTCTCCCAACTATGTTGGAGTCGGCTTCCGGTTTAGCCGGATGCAGCTGAATACCAGTATTTTACATGGAGCGACTGCCTATCATGAATGTTATGATTCTAGGTTATAAAAAACAAATCTACGCCGTCCAAAATTTTATTAATTTACTAGCAGCGCCCCGCGGTTTCAACGGCATAAGTCTCGATCCCGTGGGAATATTGGGATAAAAAGTATCCTATGTCCTTTCCCGGGACTCCAACCATCTCTATACCTTAACTAACTATAAAAATAAATACAATAACAAAAGGCCACTGCGATGCCTAGCAGAACTCCTCCGCATCGCTGCGGTTTAGCGTTTTAAGGGTCTCCCCACATTTATCGACGCGGAATCGGCTAACACCGGACAAAAAAGCCTTTATGTCTACGTAATAAGGGTGTTACTAATACCATTCGCATCGGCCACCGACGACGAAACGAGCCGTTTGCCTATTAGCTCGGCGATAAGTCGAGTAGTTTGGTGATACGCACTCGGCTTAAGCCGATTCCGCGTCGATAAATGTGGGGAGACCCTTAGCGTGAAGAAGTAACAAACATATATACACACACACACACACACTCACAAACTTTCGCCTTTATAATATTAGTATCGATAAATGTGAAATCAACCACGTTCTCCACATATACACAATGAGACAATTAGATTAATTGAATGGAACAGCGATAAAAGATGTAAGTTCAAATTACTATAGTAATGAGGGTAATAAATGGGGACATATTTCGGGGAACATGTAATGAGCTACCAATCCGTAGCACATTAATTATTACTGATCGATTTCGTGAATGTTCTGGCATACATTTACCACGAAATAGTATTCGTAAATCAGGTAACAAAGTGTAAATATAAACGATTTAGCGGTTTATTTGACGACTCATTGCTCCCTATGTTTCGCGAAAGACAGTTGCGCGAAAAAGTTTCGGAGATGAGATGTCTTCTTTAGCAGTAATCCATACTATATATACTATACTATATAAAATTATAAATTCGAAAGTAACTCTATATATCTGTCTGTATGTTACCTTTTCACGCCTAAACCACTGAACGGATTTCAATAAAATTTGGCAGAGAGATAGATTGCATCCCGGGAAAGGACATAGGCTACTTTTTGTCTCAAAAATTTCTCTAAAAGGGGGTATACAGGGGATAAAAGTTTGTACGGGAAAACTGTTATTTCTTAAGTTAGGGATATGAAAATTCAAATTTATGCGTTCCTAGATCCTAATGCCAACTGCCCCTTTGGACTCGTGGTCGCAAGTGCGACTGCTGAGCGTGGGGTCCTGGGTTCTAATCCCAGGTCGTGCAAAGTCTCACTGGATTTTTCTATTAGGAATTTCTCAATAACAGCCCGGAGTTTGGAAGTTGGCGGTGTGAAACCACAGTGCTTCTTCAATTTGATAAACACTTATTACCTTAGAGGAAATAAATTGTTTATCAAAGTGACAAACTACGCTAATTTGCCGTGTTATAGCCATGTCGCAACCAACTGGTTAAATTAGCCGTTTAGTTAACCTAGCTTTTTAACTAAACGGCGGCCGTTCAACTAACGGCCTGAATGATATTCAATATTATAGTATAGGTTGGAACTGTAACCAATCACGCGAGAGCCGGATTGGTCACAGTAACTATGCCAGGGCACTCCGACCAAATGGGTTAGGTTAGGTTAGAACTGTGATCAACCGCGTGCGAGCCGAGAGAGCGAAGCGAGGGGAGCACTATTTCCAAAGGCCAGGCGGTTAACTAAACGGCTTAACCAGTTGGCTGAAAATTATCTACAATTTAATTTGCCAGTCAATTTGATATACAATTAATTTTCCTGACTTTACATAACATGAACATGAGGGGCCCGTGGCTAAAAAAATAACAGTCGCACTGGTCGATCGATTAGGTTAAGCTACGCTTGCCGCGGTTGGTCTGTGGATGGGTGACCATCTTTACATACCGAGACCCCTCCGTACCTCGGAAAGCACGTTAAGCCGTTGGTCCCAGCTGTCATTCGTCGATCTTTGACCGTCGTTACGGGTAGTCAGAAGCTTGAAAGTCTGATAACCAGTCTTACCAAGGGATATCGTATTACCCAGTAACTGGATTGTGGAGGTCAGTTAGGCAGTCGCTCCATGTAAAATACTGGTATTCAGCTGCATCCGGTTAGACTGGAAGCTGACCGCAACATAGGAAAAGGCTAGGCAGATGATGACTTTATAACATTTACGTTTCGTCATGTTATCAGTTTAATTGAATAGCATGGTAAATCTATTACCAATACCGAGAACAAATCCAGGTTCCGGGAATGGAAACCTACACTAAAAAATAAATTCGGACATGTCAGCAATAACTTCATAAAAATTATGACAATACCCTACTCAGTCACCCCACTTCGAGAAAAACCCGCAGTATAAAAGGTAGCATAAAAAAAAAGCAAAAATACTTTTTGTGTTACCAATTCATTCTTTTGCTGTAAAAACAAAGTGTCCAAAGCCCGAGACACTTCGAGGGTCGCTATAAATCACGGGACCAACCCGGGATTCGAACCCGCAATAAATATTTCAGCTGACAATTACTTGGGTGAGTGTACCTTGAGTATCCAACGCTTAAAACATATTGATGAGTTAAACCAACTTTAATGAAAGGAGGGTAGTGTGTTACTTCCATGGAAGGAGCATTTTTTTACAATTCTGGGCACATTATTACAATGTCAAATTAAATTGATTGGGAAGAATCACGGATCATCATCATCTGCATCGACTAGAATCAATTCTATTTTAAGATAATTTTTGACGTTCAAAAGTGCCTTTTATGTGCCTATTTGAAATAAATGCTTTGACTTTGACTTTCTGCCCAGCCTTTTCCCAACTATGTTGGGGTCGGCTTCCGGTCTAATCGGATGCAGCTGAATAAGAAGAATCACGGCTATTTAAGGTAAAAATTAACTCTCGTGATGGGGAGTATAAAACAGAAAAAAAAATATACATATATACAATTGATAACCTCCTCCTTTTTTGAAGTCGAACGGTTTCGTACTAAACTTCAACTATATCTGACGAAAAAGTGGTAAATTATTTTGTAACCACTGATCTCAAAACGGTGCAAGAAAACATCGTGAGGTAATACGATAACCCTTGGTAAGACTGGTTGTCAGACTTTCTGGCTTCTGACGACTGTCAAAGATCCACGAATGACAGCCGGGACCAACGGCCAACCTGCTTTCTGAGGCGCGTAGGGTCTTGGTTTGTATAGATAGCCACGCAACAACGGAGTAACCGCGGCGAGCGTAGCTTAACCTGATCGATCGACCCTTGCGGCTGTTATTCCTTACCCACACGTCCCCCCCAACCCTCAACCAACCAACCAATCAAATCAAATCAAATCAAATCAAATCAAATCAAATCAAATCAAATCAAAAGTCATTTATTCAAACTAGGCTGAGAATCAGCACTTTTCGAACGTCAAAATTACAAAAGACAGTCCCCCAAAACGCCCGCCCTTCGCCACTTCCTAGTGCTTTCGCTGGGGAGAAGAAGTGGCGGAACAAACTCCCCAAATAAACAATAAACCACCATAAACCGGTAACAATGATTAACCGCTTATTCACCGCTAATGGGACACAATTGATTTTCTAATGTAATAGACCGATATCGTGGCACACCAGGATCGAAGAAAGAAAATATAAAGAAAATTAAGTTCCGGTATTAAATTATTTATTCAAATAATAAAATAAGCAAATAATAACTAATAACCAATTAATTGATAAAAATAACAAAATTAAATCCTAACTTAAATAAAACTATAATAACTAATACCTAATTCAATCCTAGCTTAAATAAAACAATACATATAGTTATTATTTGCTAATTTTATTATTTGAATAAAGAATTTTATGCCTGAACTTAAATTTCTTAATATTTTCTTCTTTCTAAAAAATTCTACTAAAAAAATGTTCAGGTTAAAACATAAAAAACAAAAACAACCTTTTCATGAATGCCTCTCATAGAACTTCTGACATGCCAATAAAATCTTCGTCCATTCATTCGCAAACAGATCGTTTGTTGGATTAGAATCCAAGAGGTCATAAAGTGAACACAAGAGAATTGGCGTTAGGATATAATAGAATACTTTTTATTGTGTACACCATATGAATTACAGACATAAATGTATTACAAAGGGTGCCACAATGGACGGTTTTATCGCTGGGAGTGATCTTTCAAAGACAACTTTTGGATGGATTAAAAACAGGAAGGAGTGACAATACTGTAGGTAGTCTATGGTGTATCATTAACATAATACAATAAATACATACATAAAATATGTATATACTATTACTTAAGTTTTTCTTTTGTTTTCTCTCGCTACTTTCTAGTTAACCCAGCTTTTTCAATGCCGTGAAAATCTGTTATTGGCTTAAGTCATAATTGTCATCATTTCGCTATCACTGAGCCGTGTCTGCAGACTGTAAGATGCTGTAACTTTGACACAACTGCATTGAGTGGTTCATTGATAGTAGGGTGAACATTCATAACTCATGTAATTTAATTATAAGCTGTTTAGTTTCCAAATAAATAAATAAACTAATCTATACAAATGTATATATACAGGATGAAATTGAATTCATGGGCATCCTTTCAAGGGGTCATTGTACTCATCATTATGAACAACTTTTACTATGGGACCAAACCTGAAATCGCGAAAAAAAATCAGCTCTTCTCTACATTTTGACGAGTTATGTGAACATAAATGCAAGGAATAGCTGATTTTTTTATAGACTAGCTTCTGCTCGCGACGTCGTCCGCGTGAAATATCACCCTCCCCCTATTCACCCTCTTAAGGGTGGAATTTCGAAAAACCCTTTCTTAATGGATACCTACTATTCACACGGAACACACCCTACAAACTAGGACCAGCTGTTTAGGCTGTGCGTTGATATAGCAGTTAGTCAGGACTTTGAATAATAATATATATAGATTTTTACTTTCAAAAGTGCCTTTTATGTGCCTATTTGAAATAAGTGATTTGACTTTTTTACTTTCATCACAAGATACTTATTTTTATGAATCTTTATGAATGTAATAAGCAGTAGATAATAGGATTCGTTATAACCAAGTAACTTAAACTGATCACCAATTCCTAACAAATGAAAACCAATGTTGAATATTGGCTCATAAAGTACTACTTACATACAATAAATTTATTAAGCCCGCTATTGCTTTGTGCGTAACATCCAAGAAAAGGTTTTTTAGCGTCGTTACGGACCCTCAATTACACTTAAGTTTTATGAGTTGAGTTCCGTACGATATTACACATGTTATTTGTTACTTACAATACGTTCAATGGATTGAAATAAATGGAAGCGATTGTTTTGGGTTTCTTACGTGTTTTTTATTTGTTTATTATTTATTTTATTCGGGAAACTTTCAGCTAACTTAGTGTTCATAAAAATATGAAATTGATGGCCATTATGCCTATTATTTTTTATTGAAAAGGCTTCACGGTTATGTATTATGATGCTTGATTGCTCTACTTTTTCAGTGTTATGATTATGAAACTGTGATTACTAAACTGAGAATAATAATATTATGTTTTTCTAAACAATAAACCGGTTAAGTGCGAGTCGAACTCGCGCGCCGAGGGTTCCGTACTTTATTTGTACTTAGGTATTTATTTATTATTTATTTAATAGTTCAAGCACATAAATGTACAGAGGTGGACTTAATGCCATAGGCATTTTCTACCAGTCAGCCTTTGGGTGATGCAGAGACAAACAGTGGTAGGTGCAATCATGAAAATTGAGGAATAAATAGACATGTAAATAGTTTATCACGGGATTTTTTTTAATGTATGGTTCTCGGAATTTTTCACGTGCTACATGACTTTGCTTCTTGCCAAATTTCATGATTCTAGGTCAACGGGAAGTACCCTATAAATTTTGATTCCCTTGAGTGTTGATATAAACGTTTTTTGCGGCATAAACGGCCGTATCTTTTGTTTCGATAACTTAGAAGTTTGATTTTTTCACTGTTTCAAGTGACTGTAGACCTGAGTACCTAATATGGGGGGCGGAGACAAATCCAACAAATAATAAAAAATCATAAAAATTGGTGCAGCAGTTCTTGACTTATAAATGTTGTAACTAACCCGACTTTGTTTTATTTATATAGATATACTAGCTGCGCCCCGCGGCTTAACCCGCATATGTTTCGCACCCGTGGGAATATCGGGATAAAAACTGTCCTATGTCCTGACCCGGGACTCAAACTATCGATATACCAAATTTAATCTAAATCGGTTTAGTGGTTTAGGCGTGAAAAGGTAACATACAGACAGACAGAGTTACTTTCGAATTTATAATATTATATTAAGTATGAATACGGGGGGAACCGACCTACCTTAGTTTGTAAAGTATATGTTTATGGGCCATTGTAGCATGAAATAAATATTTGATTTATTTAAAGGATGTACACACAAAACCTTCCGGAATAAATTCGTGCTGTGGAAGATGATGATTTCAGAAGGTTAATGTGTAGAACATTAATATTTAACTTAGATAATAGCACAGAAGTCATGTGGCTTTGTCATGGCGCTATTTCACCCATGGCAAGTAGGGGCAGGTCGTTAGACAAATGTATAAGAAACGGGCGCGGGGCGGGCGCGGCGTGGCGTACTGAAACATAAGAAAATCGTTTGAGTGTCCACAGTGGGCACGCGGGCGCGTTGAGCGGCGCGGGCTGCACGCCATAGCTCGTTCATACAAGTAGCCGGAGTAGGTGCGCGAGCGGCCCGCGCGGCGACCGGGATTCGAGCTTTTTTCTAGTAAAAATAAGTCTTCTTCATCCATATTATATTTTGACAAACACTGGACACGACAACACGCAGAACGCACCTGCGCTCCTGTACGAAAAGGCAGACTACGGTCGTTCCCGCAGCCGCGTCCGCCCCGCGCCCGCGCCCCATTCTCGCCAAACACTTACTCTACATTATCAAAGCCTGCTATGAAGGTCGGCTTTACTTTACTTGGTCTTGAGTCATGGGTCAAGGTAATTAAATTAATGGCTTACAGTCCTAACTCTGTAAATCTAAGGACCAACCACAGATATAAACTATAAGAGCAAGTTAATATGAGCTAGAAGTGGCATACGGAAGTTGTAATATATGTATATGTTCCTGTATAATACGGAGTGGTTAAGTCTTGTTCGCAATACAGCATACGATACAATGTTTGTTTCATGCCGCATGCCATGCACAGCATTATGCTGAGTGGAAGCCTTCTTGGCACAGTTACGACGTGCAGCTGCCGACAAATTCTGTTGTATGATTATACAGGGTGAAATTTTAATCACCGTTTTTCTCTTAACGGACCATTGTAGCTGTGCCCGCGACTTCGTTCGCGGGCATGTAGGAAAACCATATACAGGGTGAAATTGAATTCATAGGCATACTTTTAAGGGGTCATTGTACTCATCATTATGAACAACTTTTACTATGAGACAAACCTGAAATCGCGAAAAAAAATCAGCTCTTCCCCACATTTTGACGAGTTATGTGAACATACCTAAATGCAAGGAACAGCTGATTTTTTTTCGATATTTTAGCTTTAGTCCCACAGTAAAAGTTGTTTATAATGATGAGTACAATGACCCCTTAAAAGGGTGCCCATGAATTTAATTTCACCCTGTATTAGATTTCATGAGATTTTTTTTTTTTTTTGCGAAACCCTAACCCTTTTTTTTAATAAAAGCGCGTCTGCGTCTCGTCCTCATCTCGCGTCCATTCTGTGTGGCCCGCGCCTAAAGTGTTGCCTGATCCATCTGCTCTACATCTTTGTCATACCCCCAGTTCAAACTATTCAAGCCAGTTTGACGGCTCTTTAAGAAATATATCATATGGGTGCTATTTATTCATAGGTGAACAAACGGCATCCGGGTGAACCCATTATTTATCCGGGATAAGTAAGGATGAAGGTCGCAGGTCATCCACGCGAGGGACAGGTTTATCCGGGATTTGGACGTGCGAAATCGTTTGTGATTTTTTAGACCTAGTTTCTGGCCAGATGTCGTAATTGGAGGCTATATTTCTCGTTGTCTTAACGTAGTGCGAGGCGAGGAGTAGTTAATAATCGTAGTATTCTGCGTTCACAATTTCGTTTCCAAACACGTAAACAAATATGTTTTTGGACAAACCACTTTAATACCCTCACGTAAAGTACCGAATTGTTTTATGACTTTTTGAAGTGAAACTTCGTAGGCGGCGCTTCGATACCAAATTGAGGGTGAAATTTAAAGGATCCGTCACGTAGGCACATTTTGTTACACGAGAGAAAGGAAAGATATAACTCTAATTCATTATTTTTTTTTAAGTTTTATTTCTGTCACGTCTATGGTACTGCACATGCATTTTTTTAAACAATACTAGCCTATAATGTTCCCACTGCTGGGACACAGACCTCCTCTCTTCGTGAGGGAGTGGGCTGTAATCTATCACGCGGGCCCAGTACGGGTTGGTAGATGTCACATGCCTACGAATTTTTCTAGGACATGTAAACTAGCATAAAGTTGTTTATTTGTTTAAGTGGAAATAACATCAATTGGAAATAAGGATTTGAGTGTGGAAACGGTAGATTGTTGACGAGCATGTACGATTATTTTTTTTCTTTCTTCTTTCCTATTCAGTTCCAAATAAACCACATATACACACCACACAGATCTTGACACGATAAGGTGACTGTAGGTACACACAACTACATGCTACATATCAAGCTATACATTACCAGTACAAACTGAACTCATATTGTACGGCAAGCCGACCCAAAGCGAGGTCAACTTATTTTGGAAATGTATAGCTCCATATGTAGCCGTGTGTTCCATTCTGTCAACAACCACAATAAAGCCTCACTAATCTTCAATATTAGCGTTGTCACCCAAATGAATGGAAACCGTCATTTCCTCCCTCAAAACATGTGATTAAACAAATCCCCACCATAAAGGAACAGCCCGTTAAACAAAATGGGCCCAAAAAATAACGCGTCGTACCAGAAACGGGTCGGTACCATAAACGGGCCTTTGAATAACACATTACCGATAATGTTGCCCAAAACACTTAGCTGGTTTAGACCCAAAATTAAAAGCATTTTGTATTGAATTAAGATGCCTTTTAGCGGCGTCCTAACACAATACGGAGATTATTAATTTATAATTTGTCTTTGGGGACAAACCGTCAATTTAAAATTGGTTTACACAACGTCAATTTAAAAATGATGTTTTGTGGCATGTAATTTTAATAATGTTTTCGTGACAAGATGATAAATTATAATCATGATTTTCTGTTAATTTAATTTCAACGTCCATTCTACACAAGAAATAATAGGTTAAATAAAACCATTTACCGCGCCCCCCGGTTTACTCCTTGATATGCAATGGTCGCTATAGCACCATGAACATGAGGCTACAGGAGCTAGTGCGAATCTTGGGGTTCGTTCGAGTAATCGAGTCTGGTTTAACCACGCTGGGATCGGTGCAATTCATTCATTCATTAGTTAACGGGGCAGTTTTCAAGTTTAGACTGGTGTCGTGGTTGCAAGCGCGATTGCTGTGCGAGGGGTCTTGGGTTCGATTCCTAGGTCAGGCTTAGTGTTATTGGATATTTTCATTGAGAATTTTTCAGTTACTACTGAAAAGTTCTGCAAGATTCCAAACTACCGGATTGCTGCCCGGAGTTTGGAATTCGGTGGTGAGATACTCCCGGTTTTTGATCGGATAGAGCTGTCTGTACCTACCTACCACACCCTTATCCACTAATATGACCACACATTTCAGGCGATCGACCAGGTTAAGCTACTCTTGCCGCGGTTGGCCTGTGGATGGGTGACCATCTTTAAATACCGAGACCCCTCCGCGCCTCGGAAAGTACGTTAAGCCGTTGGTCCCGGCTGTCATTCGTGGATCTTTGACAGTCGTTACGGGTAGTCAGAAGCCCGAAAGTCTGACAACCAGTCTTACCAAGGAGTATCGTATTACCCAGAAACTGGGTTGTGGAGGTCAGATAGGCAGTCGCTCCATGTAACATACTGGTATTCAGCTGTATTTGGTTAGACTGGAAGCCAACCCCAACATAGCTGGGAAACGGCTAGGCAGATGATGATTTCTGACACACGCTGTATACAAGGTGACTGTTACCATGAATCCAGCATGATTCTAGAACCGTAGACATTTTACGTCAGTTATAAAAAAAAATCTGCTGTTTCATTGAAGAGTGCAATATCTACGCGGTCAAAATGTATAGAACAGCAATTTTGTTTTTTAATAACCGACAATTTTCAACGCAAGGGGGTTTAGAATCATGTACAGTCACGTCTATAAGTATGTATATACTCGGCTTTATTCAAAGGCGATTTTCTCCATTATTTTTGAATGAAATTTTATGATATTACGAACATAGTATTTTCGAACCCATAGGTTTATGTTAAGTGTCGTATTTCAACGTTGCATTCGTTATTTCACGAAAAAATCGCAATTGAAAATTGCCAAGTGTTGACATATTGGTGCTCGTGACTGTACTTCCCTATCGGTAGCGATAATTGGAAAAAACCTCTAAGTATCCCTACCAGTGGAGATATATCAGTAGGGATATAAGGAACAGGGGCTGAATTCATGGTACGCGTGGCGTGGTGGCTCGTCGATGTTCCTTCCAATCTTTATAACCTGCGTTCGCGATTTTTCTGCCAAAAATGTAAACAAATATGAATAAATGGAAAAATAACTTTAATTTCTACACAATAAAGTTTAGTTTAAGCTACAACTTCAAACATTTTTATAATTTTTTCAATAGTGCTTGTCGCTCTGAAATCAACTTCATTGTTTTTGAAATAAAGTTGATATTTGTTTAACTTAAAATAGGGTGGGGGTGTGCGGCACTGCGCACTTTTATTTTATTATAGTTATTTTCGTGTCATAAAACACAAAAATAACTCAAACCGTGGTGAAAACACTACCCAGTAAAACTAAGAGATATATTCAACAAACTATCAGCTCATCCCTCTAAAACTCCACCTTACAATATAAATTAAACTCTGAATAACTGTAAATCCTGAAAAATCCTCGACTCAATTTATATCAGTTAGCAGTTATTACTGTAAGCTGGGATTACGTTCTCTAACGCCCCATTAAATGGGAAAACCGAACTAAGCGAGCCTCAAGACTGGCTTGTTCTGGGGTAAGCACAGATTAAGGTAACAGGAGTTTTGTCTTTGTAGGTTTTATTAAAAAAGAGAGAGATATTTTAATGGTTCTTGCAACGTTTTAATGTAAATATGGATTAAACGAGACGGGCTCGTGGCTAAATAATAACAGCCGCACGGATCGATCGGTGGTTAAGCTACGCTTGTCGCGGTCAGTTCGTGGATGGGTGACCATGCATTACATATCGAGAACTCTCCGTGTCTCGAAAATCACGTTAAGCCGTTGGCTTCGACTGTCATTCGTTTATCTTTGACAGTCGTTACGGGTAGTCATAAGTCCGAAAGTCTGACAACCAGTCTTACCAAGAGGTATCGTGTTACCAAGTAACTGGGTTGTGGAGGTCAGATAGGCAGTCGCTCCAAAAATTACTACTTACTTACTTTTACTTTCTTTCTTTCTCCATGTAAAATACTGGTACTTCGCTGCATCCAGTTAGACTGGAAGCCGTCCCTAACATAGTTGGGAAAAGGCTAGGTAGGTGTATAACCAAAATATCTATTCTATACAAATCTCTTTAGAAAATCCTCCCCATTATTGAGACTTTCCTATAACACGAAGCCGTGCAAGGTCGCACGTAATATGACGGAGATCGTGCAATTTCCTAGCAAAATATACAGTGTGTTTAAATTAATACTCCTAGACACGCTCTTTTCGTACGTAGTGTGTAGGTATCAATGAAAATATCACGCGCGGTATAATATTTTACTCCTAGCTTTATATTCTGAAGGCGGCTTATGTCAGGTAAGCTGGTGTTTAGAGGCTAAAGGAATAGTTTTCTCTTAAGTTATTTTTATTTGATAGTGATATTTTAGATAGTAAGAGGCTTAGACAACGTGTCGCTATAATGGCGACTTTAATTTAATACACGGATAGGGGAGTGGCCAGTAATCATAAAAATTATAACAACATAAAATAATTTATAATTTGGAAGACTACATATTTTTGCATATTTTTTTGTTACGCTTACACGCTGAAACAGCTGAACGCATTTTGATTAAATTTGACTCATGGCTAGACCATGACCTATATCTGGACATAGGATACTTTTTATACCTATACTCCCACGGGATCTAGACTTATGCGGGAGAAACCGCGGGGCTCAGCTAGCTTATAAATTAAATTATACATCGGTTTTTGTATAGCTGAAGTTACGCTAATTACGCTATCAACAATACCTCGCTTGTCCAAATACGAGGAGTATTTTGTAGGAGTTATGTGGGAACATATGTACAGTCACCAAAAGAGATAAGTAACCAGGGTCGTCGGATATACATAGTTGAAGTTTAGTAAGAAACCGATGGATGTTTTCGAATATAATTTAATTTGATAAATGTACTGTTTGTTTTCTATTAAATAAATTTAATTTTATTCGATAACATCCATCGGTTTCTTACTAAACCTCAACTATATCCGACGACCCTGGTTTTTTGGTGATTGTACATAGATAGATACATACATACATAGCCTGGTAAAATCATAACCCTCCTTCGACCTTGCTATAATCGGGTCAAAAGATGCATGTTACTTCCCTAGTCGAGCCAGTTTGTGACTCCTTACCACCACCATAAATACCACCACCCTTGACGACGTCACGAAGAGACACAACAAAACCAGAAATTAATTGCCTGCCAACGGAAGGAGCAAAAACCTTCTAACAAAACTGGTTAAAAATGGCCGTTCAAACTGAAAACAGTAGCAATAAAAGATATAATTTAGCAGGAAACCATCAGAATGTCTGTCAAAGCGAAAGTTAGCGGAATCCCGCCCGTGTGCCGTGTCGACGCGAAATTACAATGACTACTAAAATGAAACAGCCCCGCAGTTTTAACAGTACAGATATTTATTTATGTATACTGGATGAGGCTTTGTGCTGACAGCAGAACGGTATAAATAATGATGGCGCACGCACAGGTCGAGGAATAAATCGTTTGAATTTCGTTCACGCACGAAATAAATGTTTTATAATATGCCTGATATGAGGGATTCCTTCTTTTCGCATAATGTTCTTTTTCCTAATATTTGGCATAACTATTTTGGCATAGTTGGTTTTGGCATAATAATATTTTGCCATATTTTTTTTGGTATACAGTTTATGTTGGCATAATACTAAATGACGTCAGGGGCATTCCGAGGTTCGGTTTGGTTAGATTCCTTTAAACTCTGCAGACAGAAATCCGTCGACCTGACGTCGTTAGAAATAAAACAAGCATGCTAAATTTATGCTTCAGAATGTTATGCTTAATCATTATTATGATTACAGAAATTATTCTTAAAAAAATTATGCGATGCGTAAGCTGTTATGCGTTAATATAATTAGAGAAACAAAAGTATGCCAAGTTATATTAAGTCTAAAAGTTTTATGCAAATGGATAGGGAACCCTGATATGATTGTGAATCCAACTCGCCTGAATGAAGTTTAATGTCTTATTAAAATCGTTTGACTTGGACAACACAACATCACGGAATAACAGTTTACGGCGTCTATGTGGGGAGCAAAGAGTCCATAACAAAACTTAAAAAAATAACTAAGAAATATTTTGCTTTAAAAAACTGTACTGTACGTTCCCGTGGGATAATTAGTTTGAAATTCATCATCATCTGCCTAGCCTTTTCCGAACATGTTGGGGTCGGCTTCCAGTCTAACTGGATGCAGCTGAATACCAGGATTTTACAAGGAGCGATTGCCTATCTGACCTCCACAACCCAGTTACTGAGTTACTGGGTAATACGATACCTCTTGGTAAGATTGGTTGTCAGACTTTTGGGCTTCTGACGACCCGTAACGACTGTCAAAGATCCACGAATGATAGCCGGGACCAACGGCTTAACGTGCTTGCCGAGGCACAGAGAGGTCTCGGTATGTAAAGATGGTCACCCATCCACGGACCACTTGTTATTTCTTAACCACAATCCCCTCCAAAAGTAGTACAATACTTGCCAATATTACCTATCACAGTCGGTAAAAAAAATCCTAAATGCCCATTTCCCGATGCCACATCTAGCGCCCCGACATCCGGACAACGTTCACAATGTTCGCTTTGTGCGACTGCGACAAAGGCGACCACTATCTATTGTTGAATTTTTAACAGCCTTCTGCCGTTTTAGCCTGTATTGTACGCCTTTTTGTCTGAAGTCAAAGTCAAAGTATTTATTTAAATCACACTAATATTATAAAGGCGAAAGTGTGTGAGTGTGTGTGTGCGAGGGTGTGGGGGTGTGTTTATATGTTTGTCACTTCTTCACGCTCAAACGGCTGCACCAATTTTGATAAAATTTTGCACGGAGGTAGCTGACACCCTGGATTAACATATAGGCTACTTTTTATCTCGACATTCCCACGGGATCGACATTTACGCGGGTGAAACCACGGGGCGCAGCCAGTAGGCACATAAAAGGCACTTTTGAACGTCAAAAATTACATTAAAATAGAATTGATTCTAGTCGCCCCTCACAAAAGGTAGTTTTCGTATGGAGAAGAATGGGCAAGAAACTCCACCGTTACTCTTTTAAAATGTTTTTCAATATTTTACATAGGTACCTACATAAAATATATAATAATATGTGCGGACGATGCACCTAAAATAAAATTACTATACCACAATAGGTGAAAGAATTAAAAACGAAACCATGACATATAAATTAATTATCTGATAGATATATGGTGCTCAAATATTTACAAAAATCGTAAAAATTTCATTAAAAAAATACAAATTTGACAAGCAATAAGAAGCGTTATAATCCCACAATATTGTCCCTTATCTCAATTTAATTTTGTTGTAATCGACATGATTTTAGAGCGTGATTTGTCCTTGTTCTCAATCTATACCAAGAAGAGTTTTTTTTTATTGCTTAATAGGCCCGCTCTTGACCTCGATTACGCTTGATGGAAAGCGATGGATGAGGTCTATTATGGAACGAACGTGCCCAGAAGATGCCTAAGGCACTGGAACTCCCACGCATCGACGAAACACAGCAGGCTGCTTGACGCCGGACTCCGGTGGGAGGGTGGTCGCAAACCAGGCGAGCGTTAGCCCTACCACCGCAACGGAAGAATTGGCCAGTCAAATAAGGTGTCGGGTGTGACTGTCCAGGATGCGCCGAGCGCTCGGTTCAGTTCAGCAACTGGTGGAACAAACTGTGCTACACGAGGAGGCTTCTTCCTTAATCCTCAAAAATGATAAATCTGAAGAGGTTGTTTGTTTGAACACGCTAATCTCTGGAACTGCCAATCGGATTTGAAAAATTCTTTTTGCATTTGATAGCCTTGAGGTAGACTATAAAATATATAGGTATAAACTTCATTCAGTTCAGATAAAACATGGTACAATATATCTATAATATAAAAATGAATCGCTGAATGTGTTGCTAAGCTCAAATCTCGAGAGCAGCTGAACCTATTTCGCTCATTTTTTTTATAATATTCCTTGAAGTACGAGGATGGTTCTTACGGAGAGAAAATTTTTAAAAATAGCCTGAAAAAAAAATAACTTACGCGGGTGAAACCGCGGGGCGCTGCTAGTAAAAAAAAATAAAAATTGTAACAGGGGAAGCTTTTTTCTGTAATAATTATTTATTAACCGTATGTTAACGTGGATTTTTCTTATTGTTCCAGATATGGCGAAAATGAGTCAAGTTTTGAAACTGGATTGCAGATCATAATATTATTTGGTAAGTATTCAACCTATTCTTATATTATTTTGATAGTGAGAAAGTTAGAACCAGGGACTCAAACTATAACCGTAATAAGTGTTTTTAACACTGTTTTAACCGGTTAAGCAGCGCGCGTCGCCCATTGGCGACGAAACAGTAGAAAATCAATTGTGTCATTAGCGGAGCTTGACAGATTAAAAGAAAATACTGCTAAATGTAACAGATACAATAATGTTACAGAATCAAAGTGTAACCTTTTTTACGTGTTAATATGTGTAACAGAAATAAGCATTTGTTGTAGGTATAATTACCCTAAAACACGGTACCGCAAAAATGCGCGGCGGACAGACAGACGCGGCGATGGCAAAATAGTCTCAATCCAGTCGGGATTGCGGCTATTTTGGCAACGCCACGTTTACCGGTTACACTTATTAACAATGTTAACACTTTTATATCGGTTACAGGTATATTATTGTTACACTTTTAAAAGTGTTTTGGGTTATTTATTTAATACTTTAAGCACATAAATGTACAGAGGCAGACTTAATGTCATAAGCATTTTCTACGAGTCAACCTTTTAACACATTTATAAAGGTTACATATTTGATTCTGTTATCAATTACGCGCAAAAACGTGCAAACTGAAGCCTTGAGTTCAGCACATGATTCTAGACCCCATAGAATTTTTTTGTCCGTTATCAAAAAACAAAAAAAGACAACTTTTTCATAGAAAAGTGCAATACCAACGCGGTCAAAATGTGTGGAACAGCTCATTTTTGAAGTGAAAACTTCTTTAGCGGCGTTGAACACTTTTTGTAATGGGTAAAAAATGTTAAACTGGCGTCAGGGCATCGCGTCAGGACACGTGACCGTCAGGAGAGATTCCCCCCCCCATCTCTTTCTACGGCGGCGCCAACCGAAGTGAACCAAGTAAGACACGATAATGGATGGATGGATGGATGGTGATGGTGATAGCGATGGTGATGGCGATGGTGATGGTGATGGTGATGGCGATGGTGATTGCGATGGTGACGGCGATGGTGATGGCGATGGTGATGGCGATGGCGATGGCGATGGTGATAGTGATGTCGATGGCGATGATGATGGCGATGGTGATGGCGATGGTGATGGCGATGGTGATGGTGATGGCGATGGTTATGGCGGTGGCGATGGTGATGGTGATGTGATGTGATGTGATGTGATGGTGATGGTGGACGCGGACGCGGACGCGGACGTGGATGGACAGCTGATGGCTCGACCGTCTGTGTAGTAGCCACACTGCTGTGTATTCGTAAAATTCGTATATATAAAGTGTTTCAAAAAATGGAAATTGAAGAAAGTGCATGGATTATTGAAAAAAGTGACGCAGAAATAGTGAAAAAAACTTAGTTATATTAATTCAATTAATAATTGATTTATTTCAACGTTAATATTCAAGTTTTCACTTCTGCCGGCACTCCCGGAGTGCAACCCGTCTTTTTTTTTAAGTGAAAACTTCTTTAGGCTTGCTTCGTTGGGCATTTTTTGAAATGGGAAAAAACCATTGAACTCGCGACACTGTTACCGTAACCGACACCGGTGTATATAAGTATGACGATTCGAAAAATACACACGTAATAGTTCAAGTTTTCACTTCTGTCGGCACTCCCGGAGTGCCACTGTTTTTTTTTTAATAACCGAGGAAATATTTCTACGCTAGGAGGTGACATATGCATCGTCCCGACATCAATCGTTGGGCAGTTAGTAGCCGACCAGACACGACACTCGACGGTCAGAGGATCCTCCCTTTTCTATGGAGGTTGTGTGCACATTACACCCTGTTCCTTATCTCGTGGTCGCATACTTCATTGAAGGTCGTGTCCCTGAAAGGCCTTCGTGGCTTTATGCACGATGTTCTTCCACTTCGTTTGGTTCTCAGCTTCTCTCAGGGCGGCCGTATCAAAGAGTCCAGTGAGGGCGGTTACTTGGTCTGACCAGCGGTTAGGTGACCGTCCGCGAGGTCTTTTCCCATCTACCTTGCCCATCACCATCAACTTTTCCAGATTATCTGGTTCCCGACGGGCAATGTGACCGAAGTAACCGGGAATCCTTTTCCTTATACCTCTACCTATAATAAGCGAACCTTAATTGTCCTTTATCTACGACACACATATGTATCTACATCGTATAGCCTCGTCTTAAATGTTAGGTACCTTATAATTCTGCTAATTGTCATTTCCACGAAACTATTTTCACGAGCTAGTTCAACAACCCTTTATTCGCATTGACACAGAATTTCGTGACAAAACGAGCATTTAGTGTTGCCTGCGTCAAAATAGTATTACTTAAATGACGTTGATTGATGTTGGCAACACAGTTGGCTGGAGTTTCCAATTGTAACTATTGGTTTGCTTTGAAAGCTGTCATTTGTAAAATGGATGCTAGCAAATAAGGCTTAAAAATAACATAGAAATGTTAGTTGAATTTTCATTTCATTGATATGTGAAATCAATAATTCACCAACCCGCACTGGGCCAGTGTAGTGGATCACGGCTAGGGTTACCATCCGTCCGGATTTGTCCGGACATGTCCGGACTTCTAGATTTCTATCCGGACTTCGTCTGGCTCTTTAATTTGTCCGGATTTTTTGGAATATGAGTAATAAAACAAAACTTCTCATTAATCTAAAAACAAAATATAAGTATTTCTGTATCAATTAATTTCACGAGATCAAACAATAAATCTTGTCGGTACTTTGCAAACAAACAATTAGTTCAAATATAAAATATTTTCTTGAAAATAAAAATAAATTTACGTAAAATAATCAAACTTAACGCTAGTTTCTGGTGTGTGTAGTAATTGTTCAGCGCACCTTTTTTTTGATCCCCGCACCCCCTTCTTATCTCCCCTCGCGAGCGTCTGCTACTATGCCTACCATACCACCGTAACTAAGTGGGATGTTTGGATTTTGTGACTAAAATGACCGGACTTTTATTGAAATGTTAGGGTTTTTGTCAGGACTTTTCATAATCATAATCATTTATTAATTTGCGAATATGGGTACAAATGAAAATCTTCAAATCTTTTAAAAATTTCAAATTTCTATAATTATGGTAACCCTAATTACGGCATACTCGTCTCTGTCACTAAGAGTTCTGTGTCACAGTATTGGGAACATTATAGGATGATTATGCTATGTGAGTATATATAATAAGAGTCAAGTCACACCGAGATGGCAGCTAAGCGGCGAGCAGTTTCAGTGTCATATAATTTTAAACTTTATCTTCATTACTATAATACATAGCATCGCTTGAGAAACTTGACTTGGCGCGCGGCCGCCCTCGGCGCCGCGAGCACTCCGACGACTCCCGCGCAGCGGTGGCTCACGACTCTTCTTGTAGTGTCGTCGTGACGTCTGCAGAGTTTCACTTGCTAATTAAATTTAACCTTGTATAGGGCACAGCCCTTCTCTCATAAGGAGAAGTATCGATCATTGATTAGCACACTTGCTCACTGCTTTTTAGGGATTTTCGATATTTTCTAAAGTTTTTTCTTCATCGATAGTTATTTAAGACATTCATAATAATTCAGGTGCGTGAGATGCGTTCTTGGTAATACAACCCGCAAGAGTTAACTTAAGAACATAGATATATTTCTATGCTTGAGACCCAAGCGGCCCCTCCCGCACCCCGCGCTGTTACCGCTCTAAACTAACGTGGGCCCAGTTGCCCCCTAGGTGGAATTGGTCCTTGGTCCCAGTTTCGAAGTGGGACGAGTTGCCCCTTTGGTACCTGGTCCCAGTTTTGAAGTGGGGCGAGTTGCCCCCTTTGGTCCCTGGTCCCAGTTTCGAAGTGGGACGAGTTGCCCCATTTGGTCACTGGTCCCAGTTTCGAAGTGGGACGAGTTGCCCCTTTGGTCCCTGGTCCCAGTTTCGAAGTGGGGCGAGTTGCCCCCTTTGGTCCCCGGTCTCAGTTTCGAAGTGGGACGAGTTGCCCCCTTTGGTCCCTGGTCCCAGTTTCGAAGTGGAACGAGTTGCCCCCTTTGGTCCCTGGTCCCAGTTTCGAAGTGGGACGACTTGCCCCTTTGGTCCCTGGTCCCAGTTTCGAAGTGGGGCGAGTTGCCCCCTTTGGACCCCGGTCCCAGTTTCGAAGTGGGACGAGTTGCCCCGTTGGTAACTGGTCCCAGTTTTGATGTGGGACGAGTTACCCCCTAACCCTCGCCATCGACGCCTCAGTACCGCGCGCTTACGTCATCCGAGCGAAGTCTCAAGTTAACTCTTGCGGGTTCTAATAATTATTTTTTTCTACCCCCTTTGCTCCATCCAGGACAAGATGGTTTAGCCTACGTGAAGCTTACACTAGCTCATATCATTCGATGTCTTGCCTAAAATTTTTGATTAAAATCGTTTACTTTTACCATGTTTGTAAATATGTGAGCACCATGTATCTATCAGATAATTAATTTATATGTCATGGTTTCGTTTTTAATTCTTTTACCTATTGTGGTATAGTAATTTTATTTCAGGTGCATCGTCCTTACATATTATTATATAATTAATGTACATATGCAAAATATTTTAAAAGAGTACCGGTGGAGTTTCTTGCCCATTCTCCATACGAAAACTACCTTTTGGAAGGGGCGACTAGAATCAATTCTTTTTTGAGTGTAATTTTTGACTTTCAAAAGTGCCTTTTATGTGCCTATCATACTTAATATTATAAAGGCGAAAGTTTGTGAGTGTGTGTGTGTGTGTTTATATGTTTGTTACTTCTTGCTGGACCAATTTTGATAAAATTTTGTATGAAGATAGCTGATACCCTGGATTAACATATAGGCTACTTTTTATCCCGACATTCCCACGGGATCTACATTTACGCGGGTGAAACCGCGGGGCGCAGCTAGTTTGAAATAAATGCTTTGACTTTGACTTTAAAATGATATCTGTGCAATGTCTCTGGGGCATAACATTGCGACGACTCTATAAGTAGATAGACTTAAGTGTGTAGGCAGCACTCAAAGGCCCATGTTAAAGTAAGTGATGATTAGTAACGCGTGACATTGATGGATAACGAGAGGGTGGCAAACGAGATAAATATTTATTCAGAATTAAATTTCGTACAATATTAACATTCAAATCTTAGAAATAATTTATATCGTTAGTTTGTATTGTTTGTTAGTTGTTTTTGTTATTTTTATTGTTGTCGTTATTGATAACTAGCTGCGCCCCCGGTTTCATCCGCATAAGTTTCGATCCCGTGGGAATATCGGGATAAAAAGTAACCTCTTTGCTGCCATGGCTTATTTTATTTTATTTAATATTTGAATTGTTGTTTTTTCTTATATTTTCATTATGGACGCTTTTAACGATCTGCATCGTTCTCACATGTATAATTTTTAACATGAATGATGTAACCAAGACTTTGTAACCATATTATTTTGATTTAAAAGAGTGTCCATAGAGTTTCTTGCCCGTTCTTCTCCATAGGCACCTACGCTTTGGAATGGGCAACTAGCTTCATCTTTCTGACTGACCGACCCTTTGACAATTCAAAAGTGCCTGTAATTGGTTTAATTGAAATAAATGCTTTGAGTTTTGAGTTTTATATGTTAATCCAGGGTGTCAGCTACCTCCAAACAAAATTTTATCAAAATTGGTCTAGTAGTTTGAGCGTGAAGAAGTAACAAACACACTCACAAACTTTCGCCTTTATAATATTAGTGTGATGTGATAGTATGATTGAACTGTTGCTAATAAGATCCCAGATTTGTGTTATTTTTAGAAATTGCATCACTAGCCTCGAATGTTCCCACATCACATAGGCCTCATCTATGTGACAGGGAGTGGGCTGTAATCCACCACGCGGGCCCAGTGCGGGTAGGTGGATGTCATAAACATATCTTCGAATTTTTAGTTCTAGGACATGCCGGTTTCCTCAAGATGTTTTTTTTTTTTTCATTTTGAGCAAAGCTGCTGCATAATTTTTAAGATTTATTTTGTTAGCACATAAAGTTATTTACAAATTACTCTTAAATAGAGTAATATATATATTGAATAAGGTGAGCTTCTTGGCACAGGCCAAGAGGCCTGGCCTGGTTCCTTTCTAACCGAGAAAGGACCTAAAATTCATGTTTTGGTATAAATGAAAAACCCCCAGAGCTTTTTTTTTCGAAACTATGCAGGTTATTTTTTTATACAGGGTGTCCCTGGAAGTATGGATCAAATCGAATAGGGACGTGGGCAAGGTCATTACCAAACTTTTTAACCCTAAGAATGTCAGTGAATTTTTTTACGGTTCAAAAGTTATGACCGATATTTTTTTTTTTCAATCACTTCGCATAGTGCTCAAAGAAAATAATCGTAAAAAACTACTATCAGGGCTATCTAAAAAAAAAAAAATTGATAGCCCTGATAGTTTTTTCTAAAGGTTTTTTTAAAACGATTGATTTCTCTTCTCTTTTTTTTTTAGTTTTTTTTTTTGCTTTAGCAGCCCACTGCTGGACATAGGCCTCTCCTATTGCACACCATTCAACTCGAACTTCTACAACTCTTATCCAGGTGCTAAATAAATAAATGGTGTAAATTACAACTCAAAAAAAAAAAAAGAATGTTTGTTTGTTATTTTATAAAAATGAAACATAAAATAAACAAAACAAACCTAGGGGAAATATGCCTTGGTTATATTGTCAGGCCAATACTGGAATAAGGCATTTCAATATAAAGGGGAAGAGACCTAGAATCCGCCTATTGAGAGAATGCGATCTTGACAAACACAGTGCGACAATTCTAGCAATAAAGATGAAATTCGCAAAACATGTATTCGTTTATATGGAACTGACAGGTGTCAAGCACGCATTCTCTCGTCTGTCGCAATATCGTCACGCACGTGTCACTAGCTCGAACCTCAGCTTTTCTCATAGGCCACCCATTACGGCACGTCACGCGCGCGCGTCACCTTTTTCCGTCCGTCACTCCGTGAGTCGCGTCGCGGTGACTCGTAGAATGCCCTTAACAACTTCTTTCATTTGTTTTCTCCGCAGTCACTGTCGCAAGACGCGTGTCGCTTGAGCGTGTAGCTCGTGGCCACGGGATAAGGCCTTTTGTAAACGGCACGGTTTCTTTACGGCACGGCGTATAAGCCACGCCGTAGAAAAAACGTGTCCGTCAACCAAGCTTCCATAGTGATCCATACAACACACACTGACGAACACACAGCGAATAAACCGTCGTTTTTCACGGTAAGAAAAACGAGTTAAGGCCGCAGCACACTTGTAACACCCGACGCCATCCCACGCTTACTTATTGGCCAAATGACGAAATAGCTTAACGAGATGAAAAATGTGGCCAATGAGTAAGATTCATAGATGTCACGTAACGTGGTGTGTTATAAGTCTGTTTCCGCCTTTATTCTAGTTGATCCCTGATCCCCCCTCCACCCCCCTGGATCCGCTGCTAGTTATTCTTCTGTCTTAATCTCCGTCTTATCCACTATAATCTTTCTCATGTGTGTGTTCAAAGGGTGTAAGGGCGTCCTACGTTTCGATTTTTACGTTTCTAACATAAAAAAAATACCTAAAAACAAATGGTTCAAGAACCTGCACCGTCTCGTGCCAGGACCCCATAACCGTGCCACGACACTCCCATGATAAAATAGTTAATATTTACGACGTCATAAAAAGTGATAGTTTGTGCCTCATGTAGGTAACCTTGAACCTACGACTTGTTTTTATTACGTTTTTAGATCTAGTAGATTCTCTGGATTCCTTTTTTCATTTGGATTTTGGAGAGCGCGTTAAATCATAGCCATCATGGGTCAAAGTCATGGGTCAGGTTCGAACCCAAAAAGGCGCTTTACATTATTATATTAGTAAATTATTACACCACCACTGCACTCAAAACGGTGAAGGAAAACATCGTGAGGAAACCGGCATGTCCTAGAACTAAAATTCAAAGACATGTGATATCTAACAACCCGCACTGGGCCCGCGTGGTGGATTACGGCTTACTCCGTCTCACAGAGAGGAGGCCTGTGTCCCAGCAGCGGAAACATTATAGGCTGATTAAGTATGTACCCACTGCTGGGACACAGATCATCTCTTTATAAGAGGGAGTGGACCATAATCCACCACGCGAGCCCAGTGCAGATAACTTTTTTACAAAAAAAAAAAACAACCGTCTTTCAACCTTTTTTTTTGTAAGTATATTTTTTTAAATAATATTTGTAGGAAAAAGGAGCATTAAGGAAAATGTAAGGTTCTATGATCTAATTAAAGCAAGTACGGGTACCAAAATATCGGCTTCAAAGAAATTCTCCGTAGGGATCGAAGCTCTAAATGCTCTCAATGAGTGCCATTTCAATGGGTTTTGAACTTTTTATTTCCTGGCTCATAAAAGGGCTCGTAGCTATGTTATACCAGCCGCACGGGTCGATCGATCAGGTTAAGCTGCGCTTGCCGCGGTTGGTCCGTGGATGGGTGGCTATCTTTACATACCGAGACCCCACAGTGCCTCGGAAAGCACATTAAGCAGTCGTTACTTGTCGTCAGATGCCCGAAATTCTGTCCATTCCAAAGCAAGTAGTAAGTAGGTGGGTGGTTCTTCGATGGAGAAGAAAGGGCATGAAACTTCACGAACACTCCTTCTCCAACCGCTATAAAAACCATCTCTACACTCCACTCCACTTTAAACCAATTTTAGGCCATTCAAAGGCCTTTAAAGGTATGAGGAACAGGGTGTAAAGTTCACACATCCTCCATAGAAAAGGGAGGATCTTCCGACCAGACGGGTGTTGTGTCTGGCGGGCAACTGCCCTATGATTCATTATTTATTTATTTATTTATATATACTTTATTTGTACACCACAAAAATGCATAACATGAAATAAACACAGCTACATGTCAGGTAGTTGTATACATATATGCTAGTTGCGCGGTAAACTCTGCTTGCGAGATGCAGGATTTCGTGTGACGTCAGTATGACGCGTAGTTCGTACAGGCCCATACATCACAAATTCACTGAATATACAATTTGGACAATTGTAAATTAAATTAAGTACTTCAGAATCCAACATATTATTATGTAAAGTTCGTTTCATAAGTACTGAAACCAAATTAGAAGTTCGAAACAGTCTTGTGAATGTCACCTTGAAATCCTAAATTATACGTAAGGCTATTAAGCCTTATGTATAATTTTGTTACGTAACGCTCATCCTTCTAAGACGAAGTCAAGTATAAATGACTAATTGTTTTAGAAAATGTATGATTTATACCTAATTGTATGTCTTTATAATGTTCATTTCGGCTTGGAGTTAGTAGGAAATTTTCGTGTAGGTAACCATTTTCCAAGTGAATAATCTTTCGGATTGTTTTTACGTTTTGAGTTTTTCTTTTTGGATTCAAACACACTTGATCCGGGCACGCCTAGTCACGGGCCAAAGTAATTATAACATGAAAAGTGTTGATTGTCAAAACTCTGGCTAACATGGCGATCTGTTGCAGTCAACCAACTATTACATTTTATTGAAGTGGAAGCTTCTTTAGGCGCGTTGGACATTTTTCGTGATAGGAAAAAACCATTGAATTCGCGCCACTGTTACCGTAACCGACACCGCTTCGGATGTGTTCGGCTGTCCGCGGGATGTACTTGGTTTTAATGTATATTCGATATGTCAGTGACTGATGGCAAAGTATTCTGCTTGTGTTTTGTTTTCACTTCTGTCGGCACTCCCGAAGTGTTTTTTTTAAAGGCATAGTTGGTATACCTATTTTGTTACTAGATTTTACCTGTAGCTCCGTTTTTCACAGCCGCGAATCATATTTAGATCAATTTACAGCCTGACACTGACCTGCACATTGCAAAATACGTAAGAAAAGTTGAATGTCGTGAGCTACCTTGACGCTTTTATCTTAAGGCGCTACTTCGAAAATTTAAAATCCTCGAAAACCTACTAAGCGAGCGAAAGTGATGCAATTACTTTTTCACTTCTCATGCTCTAAAAGTTCGTCTTTAAGTTGTGCGTTGTGGTCGCCTGCGGCTCGGGTGGATAAAAACATCTCGGGGTAAAATGGCTTCTTTTATGCACTAGTTGTACAATCTACTATTGAAACGCAAAAGCAGAGTGATGGCTATAATGTGCATGCGCTCGGAATAAAACGACATATGTGCCAAAACGAATTTACTCCTTTTTAACAAAATAAATGAATTTTAATTTAAAACTACTTTAAGTAAACTTTGATATGATAATTCTCTATGTTTTAAAGTAAATTCCATTGAATAACTCTTAAGCGTTACGACGTGATGCCGAAAAAAGTAAAAAAAATAGATATAACTGCATTTTTTTTGTATCGAGATAAATTCATTGAATCGTGTATTCCTTTTACATGATACTAGACCAAAGAGTCAAAAAACATATACCATTTAATTAGATTTTTTATTTAGATTTTTAATTTTTTTTTCATTTACATTTTTTTTTCATTTAACTTGCTAAGCAGCAAGTTACACGAAATAGAATAACCACATTTTTTTTCAATATATCACATTAATTAAACCTTCAGACCCTGATTTTAAAACTTCTGGGACCCCGAGTGATATCAAACTCAAAGCATTTATTTCAATTAAACCAATTACAGGCACTTTTGAATTGTCAAGAGGTCGGTCAGTCAGAAAGATGAAGCTAGTTGCCCATTCCAAAGCGTAGGTACCTATGGAGAAGAGCGGGCTAGAAACTCCATGGACACTCTTTTAAATCAAAATATGCAAACTAAAACATATTTACCATAATATTTGTATAATCTAACCCACTTCTAATATCGTCAGGAGGGATATACAACCTTAATTACTGAGCTCAGTAAACAGTACATGATTGCAGAATATAGTTATTAGCGAAAAGAGGAAGCTACAAATGCGTGGTTAAAGTTTAATATTATAGTGAGGTTGCTAGGATTATTATTATGAACGGCGATTAAATATTTAATCGACAACAACATTGATCGCAATATGTAAGGGAAAATGATTGCTTAAATTATGGCTGTCGCTGAAAACCAGCGCTGGGGCCTGTGTCTCTCATAGGGTTGTAGCATTAAGGTACTGTTACACATGCTCTAAAATAGCATGCTAAAAAGCGTGCTATTGAGTATGCTCAATACGAGCATGCTTATGAGCAGTTTACATTTGCTAGCAATAGGCTTGCTAGTTTTAAGTATGCTCCTGAATAAGCATGCTCAAAGCAAACATTCCAAATACACAGTCATGCCATTAGACACACAATTCGCCCTCGCCGACGCCCTCTGTTCAAAATACCTCAAACCGATACCATAACCCTTAAGACCAGTCCATTATACCTAGCTCTCACCCATATCAACAACATTCTGTTATATGACGAGTCCTCAGATGTCTTCGCGAGTACTGAACTGAGTTTCTTGCCACTCGATACCTGGAGTCCATTGCCACTCCCAGTACAATCTACTTGGAGTAAATAAATAAATAAATTTTATATTAATTTATTTATATTACTTAATTAAATTTATATTAAATAGTTATATGTCATTAATAATTCTATTCCAATTTATCCTAATTTCTATCTAATTTTGTCTAATTTTATCTAATTTTTATCTAGTTTTGACCAATTTTGTTTCACTTTATTTCATTTCATCTTTTTATTATGTGATTTAACCTAATTTTATGATTGTATGACATGTCTAATTACTAACATTGACCAATAACTTGTATGTGTGGTGCAAACTGTCAATATAAGTTGGTTATTAATAAATAAATAAATTTTATAGCGTGCTTTCTCGCTCTCTGTCAGTTCAAACAAAGTCATGGACAATCAAATAGCTATCCGTATGGAGCTGAATAAGATCATCCTTTTGCTGGCGATGCAATGCATCCAGAAGCTTATATCAGCTCGGCAAAAAAAGAAAAGAAAGAGAACTAGCATGCTCAATAAGCAAATCTGTTTAGACGCGCTTAAGGCTGGCTTCACAGCTATCCGGGAGACCCGTACGGGCTGTCAGTACGGGCGCCCGGAGCGAGAGCACATGTTAGACGCTAGAACATCGTTTCACAGCGACGCGGCTTGATCCGTACACGACCCGCTCCGGGTTGAGCCCGTACAGCGCATCTGTCTCCTGCTAGCAACCGTATCGTACTGAATCATCGTTTCAGAGCACTGCGGGTACTACCCGTACGGGTCTCCCGTGCACGGTCGGCCCATACGGGTCTCCCGGACAGCTGTGAAACCAGCCTAAAGCACGCTCCCTTCCACCCGCGCCGCAGGTAGCATGCTCAAAAATCGCACGCCTGTCGATTTTTAAGCAAACTCGAAATGAGCATGCTAATTTTGAGCAACATTCCGACACACATGCTACTAAGTAGCAACTGCTCGAAAGAAGCATGCTTTCATGCTTGAAATGAGCATGTGTATCTGTACTTTTATGTTGAGCGATGGTCGTTTTGCGTGGTCGTCATAATATATTTTCCTCGAACTTGATCATTTTTGTGTTTTTTCTCTGCATCATGTTTGCCACAAATAAACGTGTTTTCTTTATCTCTTCTTGCTTGGCATTTCATTTCATTTTATTCAATAACAATTTATTGGCCTATCTACAATGGGATCCCTTCTTTTCGCATAATGTTCTTTGTCCTAATATACTTCGGCATAACGATTTTGGCACAATTTGTTTGGCATAATAATACTTCGTCATAATTTTTTTAGGCATACATTTTATGTTGGCATAATCATCTTAAAGACTAATTTGTTTTGGCATAACTTTAATTCGCATAATACTAAACGACGTTAGGGGCACCCCGAGGTTCGGTTTGGTTAGGTTCCTTCAAACCCTCCAGACAGAAATAGGAGCCCCGCGCAGCGGGGCTCCGTTGACCTAACGTCGTTAGAAATAAAACGAGCATGCTAAATTTATGCTTTAGAATGTTATGCTTAATCATTATTATGATTAGAAAACTTATGCTTAAAAAAATATGCGTAAGCTGTTATGCGTAATTATATTATGCGAAAATATAATTATGCCAAACAAAATTATGCTAAGTTATATTACGTCTTAAAATTTTATGCAAATGAATAGGGAACCATCTACAATTTTTACACTGTTTATCCTAATAATACAAGCACAGTGTACAATATGATGCGATAGACACAGCATGCAAACAATACAAAATTATAACATAAAAAGAAAATTAAAATAACAATGCAGAAATAACACTTTCAACAACAGTAGGTGGCTACAGAATTACATTACATTATATTATTGAATTATTTTACATTGTGTCTGAATGTTTTACAAAGATAATAGTTAAAAATAAGTTAAACGCAGAATTTAAATATGTTCAACACAGTCTCATTACCTAACTACATTAACGTTATATTTACATTCATAAAAAATCTAAATTTATAACAATTTCAACGAGAAAATAATAAATAATTAAATACATGTCACTAATGGCAAATTAACTGTCAACTTTAATTTTTCGGAAATTCAATTAACAATGATTTGACATTGTGTGACTCCCTTACAAAACGACGTAAATTAACGTAGTGTGTCAAACTCAAACTCAAACTCAAACTCAAAGCATTTATTTCAATTAAACCATTACAGGCACTTTTGAATTGTCAAAATTAAGTAGTCGGTCAGTTGGTCAGAAAGTTGAAGCTAGGTGCCCATTCCAAAGCGTAGATCTCTATGGAGAAGAACGGGCAAGAAACTCCATGGACACTCTTTTTAAATCAAGATATTACAAAATCCTGGGTACATTATTCTTGTTGCTTCTATATGTGAGAACAATGTAAAAAAACACACAAATGAAGAAACAATACAAGATATAAGATTAAAAATAAGCCTTGGCAGTTAAGAGATGACCAGTCTCAACCGACGGCGTCCGTTCACGAACATGACGCATGGATCAGCACCATCCAGCTCAACCATTTTGTAGGGAACCGAATGATCCAACACACGCGCCACCATCAGTGAGACATTTAAGTGAGCATGACACATTCTCAACTGCCATGCTCTTTCAAGTCAACATCAAAAAATCATAATAAACGGATCCATGGTTCTTACATTTACAAAATTGAAAAAATGCTTCTAAATGATACAAAACTATAGATTGCAATTTATTTAAGAGATGAATAAAATTTTTAAAACCAAACAGGAAAGGTGTTTAGTATTGCAGCATTAACAATTAAAACATGATTGAATAAAATAAAAATAAATATTAAGATCGTAATGTCAGAAACACTAAAAAAAGAAAAAGGGAAGCACCTCTTCCAAATATTGAAATTTTAACTAGTGAGCTCAAGTGCCTGTGGAGCAGGACCAGCATTTAGCCAAGCATTTTTATCTGCAATATAATCATCCAACTTATAATATGCTTGTCTACATAGTGTGCGTTTAATGCATGTTTTAAATTTCTTCTCATTTAGTTGAAGAATATCGAGTGGTATTTTATTATAACATTTTACACAGTAACCCATAAAAGAAGTTTTTACTTTAGACAATCTGAAACGCGGTTGATCTAATTTGTACCTATTTCTTGTGTTAAAATTATGCCTGTCACTTATCTTACTAAAAAGATGTAGATTTTTTCGAACGTACATAATGTTTTCATATATATATTGACAAGGAACCGTCATGATGTTAATTTTTTTAAACAGTTCCCTTAGAGAATCACGCCTGCTGAGCTTGTATATGGCTCTGACAGCCCTCTTCTGCAGGATGAAGATAGAATCAATATCTGCAGCCCGTCCCCACAACAAAATACCGTAAGACATGATGCTATGAAAGTAACTAAAATAGACCAGTCTCGCGGTATCCACGTCTGTTAATTGGCGGATTCTCCAAACAGCGTAAGCGGCTGAACTTAGCCGCCCTGCAAGAGATGTTAAGTGCGGACCCCACTGCAGCTTTGAGTCAAGCGTAATCCCCAGGAAAACCGTATTTTCGACGAATTCAAGTATTTCCTTATTCAATACAACGTGACATTTACTACTTCTAACATTTGGTAAAGCGAATCTAATGCATTTCGTTTTTTTTTCATTTAATACCAAATTATTTACAGTAAACCAATTATGGACCAAAAGCATAGCGTTATTTACGTCGTCAAGCTCCTGTGCACGTCTGCTTACTTTAAAAATCAGAGATGTGTCATCAGCAAATAACACCATTTGTGATCGGTTTATCAGTAAATGAGGTAAATCATTTATGTATACTAAAAATAGGAATGGCCCCAATATTGAGCCCTGCGGTACACCCATTTTGACTTTCAAACCCGATGAATTCACACCGTTAATTTGAACTTGCTGAAATCTGTCATTTAAATATGATTTCATTAAGCTAAGAGCAAGTTTACCGAGTCCGTAATGCTCAAGTTTCAAGAGCAGTGTATCGTAATTCACGCAATCAAATGCTTTGGATAAGTCGCAAAAGATGCCTATTGCATCTTGTGCCTCTTCCCATGCGTTAAAGATATGTTTTAATAAGGTGATACCGGCGTCGGTTGTACAACGTCCTTTGGTGAAACCATACTGTTGATCGTGTAGGATGTTATTACGATTAAAATGATTGAGCATTTGATTTAACATTACTTTTTCAAAAACTTTACTTAAAACCGGCAAAACCGATACTGGTCTATAATTATTAGTGTCTTTGCTGTCCCCAGATTTGAAAAGTGGAATAACTTTACTGAACTTCATTCAGTCAATGTGCTCAACCACAGAACATAACTAATGTTCTTTGTGCTGAACCTTCAAGTTCCCCGACTGTATAATAAGTTAGGAAGGTCATAATAAGTCATTCCAGTTTTTATATAACAACAATTTAATATAGCTTATTAATAGTCTACCAATAATTAATGGGTACGGTCGGCGACAAGAGCCGATTAACGAGTATTTATTATAGTAATTAGTATGTACCTATGTGTATATAACTTATTTATCTATTCATGTACCTAATTTTAAGTTTTTTTTTATCATTGTTCCTCTCAAGCAAAGTACCTGCCATCTAATCTCTTCAACACCCTTGGTTGAATGGTAGAGAATGCCTAAGGCATTATTAAGTCCGCCTTTGTACCTTTTTTTGCGAAAAGTTTAAATAAATGAACACTGAAAATTTTACACATGATCATGTAAATTGACGTGTATGTTTGGTATATAAATTTGCTCAGCCATCCACGGACTAACCCCGGCAAGCATAGCTTAACCTGACCTTCGACCCGTGCGGCTGTTATTTATTACTTAGCCACATGCTTTAATACTATTAGCTTATAAATTAGGTTAAAAAAAAAAAAAAACGGATGCATTATTCGACTTTTGTCGCTGACTGTACCAGAATAGATAGCTAGATAGAATACTCTTTAATATGTATCTACACCATAATAATTAGAAATATAAATGTAACTTTACTTATGGTGACACAATGGGCGGTCTTATCAAAAGCGATCTTTTAAAGACAACCTTTGGAGAACGCATAAAATATACTTGTAAGCTGCTGTCAGATACACGCCTCAGTCTCCTTCGTTATCTTCTAAAGCTTTTTCTAATTTGACAAAGTCTGCGAGGTCGAAATTAGTTGAGAGAATCTTGCAGATTTTATTACACTTAATCCCACTGACATGACATTAGATTGCCTTCAGAAAAAAATTGTAATTTAAATATCAATGAATTTGAAGCAAGCAATGTTTTAAATTTATGAATATAGGAATGATGTCAAGTACCCCTCTCAATTCCGGAATTAAAATATCACAAAAATTTAAAGAAATTCCAGAATTCCGGAATTGCATACCCTAATTTGAATGAATATCCCCTTACTAATAAACGTAGCTAAATAATAACAGCCGCACAGGTCGATCAATCAGGTTAAGCTACACTTGCCGCGGTTGGTCTGTGGATGGGTGACCACCATCACATACCAAGACCCCTCCGTGCCTCGGAAAGCACGTTAAGCCATTGGTCCCAGCTGTTATTCGTCGATCTTTAACAGTCATTACGGGTAGTCAGAAGCCCGAAAGTCTGATAACCAGTCTTACCAAGGGGTATCGTATTACCCAGTAACTGGGTTGTGTAGGTCAGATAAGCAGTCGCTCCATGTAAAATACTGGTATTCAGCTGCATCCGGTTAGACTGGAAGCCGACCCCAACATAGTCGGGAAAAGGCTAGGCAGATGATGACTAATAAACGTATTATATCAGATAAATAGTTACACACCAATTTCTCTATTTCAGTCGTCAGTAATTTGACTTTCGAAAGAAGAAGACAAAGCGTTGTGTAACTATACAGACGCTATACAACATTTATTAGTGAGGGGGTTAATCGTTTGTTAGTGAGTCATTAACTATCAAGATTTATCGTCGCGTGCCTTCTTTCTTTCTTCCTTTTATTCACCACTTTCCGATGCAAATAAAAGGCTTAGTATACATCAAAACATCTACATACACACATGTTTTCACACGACATGACCTAAAAACCTCGACCTACATACACAAAATTATGTTAACACTACGTACTATAACACAACAACACAAGGTACTTTCGACCTTAACAAAACACTCACCCTTTATTAAAACCGGAACTTATATGTAAACAGAAAATAATAGAAAAAGTTTGCGTATAAAAAACCAATATGGAAGGACAGGATACGATTCCTAATACTTACCGATCGTTGTTGGTAGAAACTAAAGGTTTATAGCCGACTGCAGACAGCAGCAGCAGACGACGTGACATTGCGACATGTCGTAGCGACACGTCGCAGCATAATGCCGCTACAGTCATGATTTTGAACCCAACTGCTCCAGGGTCGGTGGCACTACTGATGTGCGGTCAGGCGATGAGACGACACGACGTCTGCGCTCGTGCGACGTGTAGTCAGGTGACGTGTCGCTAGCTGCGGAAGGTATTCCATAGAAATACATAGAAACCAGTAGTGTCGTAGCGACACGTCGTCTGCTGCTGCTGTCTGCGGTCGGCTACGAACTCGTACCTTAACACTTATATTGTGGCCAATATTGGGGCATGTTTTTGTATGCCTTGTATTTAGAAATATGAATTAGGTACTAGCAGCGCCCCAAGGTTTCATCCGCATAAGTATCGATCCCATGGGAATATTGGGATAAAAAGTATCCTTTGTGTTATTCTGATGTATAAGCTATATTACGGTAAAGTTTCATCAATATCCGTTCAGTGGTTTTTGCATGAAAGAGTAACAAACATCCATCCAGCCATCCTCACAAAGTTTCGCCTTTATAATATTTGCAGGATAATCTTTACAAAGTTTACTATTTATAATCTTTATATTGTTTTTTAAGAAGTAGGTATTAAGAAACTATTGCGGTCCCCAGAACCGGCACCCTGATTACGTAAAACACTTTCAATAACAATCTGAATCATTTTGAAGGATATTGCTAATCCATTGCTTCATATATTCGAAAAATGTGTCGGCTCAACCACGTAAATAACGCAATGAATGTTGTTGAACTGTCAAATTGAAAGACATTGTTACGCAATTTCCCCGCGGGTTAATCTACAGCACGCAGAATGTATTAAAGAATAAATTCTCTAAATAATGGTGAAAACCACATCAAAGTCAAATGCGTTCACACAGACAGACGCGAAAACCGACTTTAATTGTTATAATATTTATAGACTAGCAGCGCTCCGCGGTTTCACCCGCATATGTCTCGATCCCGTAGGAATCTCGGGATAAAAATTATCCTATGTCCTTCCTCGAGACTGACACTATCTCTATGTCAAATTTCATCTAAATCGGTTCAGCGGTTTAAGCGTGAAGAGGTAACAGACAGACAGACAAACACACTTTCGCATTTATAATATTAAGTATGAATGGATTTATCCCTAAACCGTTGCGCGGCACATAGCTTCGGCAGTTCTGTAATATTTTTGACTGACTTTACCGAAAATTTTGCCAAAAATTCCGTAACACAATGGTTTCTTAATACGCGAACGGGACTGGCGAGAAGGGCGAAAAGTCGTGAATTCGATCTTCATCCACTGTTTAGACTAAATTCACATTTACACAGAAACACTAAGTTATGTTATAAAGTTCGCCTATTATGTCTGGTAAATGAAAACGATTCGATAATTCATTTAGGAATCGGGAGTTAAACGGTATATTACATGACGTATGCCAGTCACCTCATTTAAGTATAGAGGTCGAGCTGATCAATAACTGCCCTTATTAGGAGGACAGTACGGCATTGCGTTGATTTTAGCATGGAAGGTTTTTTGAACGACCTCCGAAAAGGAGGAGTTACGCATTTTTACTTTTCTTGCGTATTAAAATAATTTGTGTTCCAAGGTGAGATTTTTTTCGGGGATAATTGAGAACCTTGCAGCAAAAGGAAGGCAACTTAAAAGTTTAAGAAATGTGCCTCGTACGTACATGTATTAAAGGATAGTCCTAATTTTTGTTGTAATTGTAGGTGAAAAAAACCGTAACGGCAAAAATTTGGATCTGCCTCCCTTTTGCTGCAAGGTCCTCAATTCTTTAAAACTTCAACTGATTTCGATTATTATTTTTTTTTTATTGGAAAGGGGTAAATACCTTAGGGGTGGTGCAAAGGTTGCTGTTATAGAGGTATGAGGAACAGGGTGTAAAGTTCACTCATACTCCATAGAAAAGGGAGGATCTTCCGACCAGACGGGTATTGTGTCTGGCGGGCAACTGCCCGATGAGTCATGTCGGGCTGTTGTATCTATGCTAGTTGCGCGGTAAACTCTGCTTGCGCGATGCAGGATTTGCGTGACGTCAGTACGACGCGTTGTTCGCATGTGGTGTTGTAGATACCGCTACACTGTATAACAAAATGTATGGGAAATTATCGCGTTTTATTTACCAATGCTCATAGTACAATCAGCCTATAATGTTACCACTGCTGGCACACAGGACACAGGCCTCCTCTCTTCCAGAAAAAGTGGGCTGTAATCTACCTCGCGAACCCAGTGCGGGTTAGTAGATGTCACAATGTCTTCGAAATTTTGAGTTGAACCCTGAACCCCAGATCCCCTACTAATTCTTCCTCTGTTTTAGTCGTTGTCTTATCCACTATAAACTTTCACATTCCGTTCTGATCCGGTTTTTCTTTTGTTTTGGTTCTAGGACATGCCGGTTTCCTCACGATGTTTTCCTTCACAGTTTTGAGAGTAGGTGTGATGAAATTATTAACACAAAGTAAAGCGCCGGTCTGGGTTCCAACCTACGACCTACAACTCGTAAGTTGCCACTGCGCCGCCACTGCTCACTGGGCCACCACTAATGGGTTATTAAACCCTGTTTTTTTTTGTAGACAAGACTAGAACAAAAATATATTTAAAAAGTTCTCAAATTCATAATAAACTTCTGCCCGCGACTTCGTCCGCGTGAAATTTCACTCTCCCCCCATGCTCCCTCGTAGGGGTGGAATTTCGAAAAACCCTTTCTTAGTGGATACCTACTCTTCACAAAGAAGACACCCTCCAAATTTCATGTCTCTAGCATCAGCGGTTTATGCTGTGCGTTGATATATCAGTCAGAGATATAAAAAAAAAAAAATTAACCATTCCTTCCCTTGTCAGTCGTGAAATTGTATTTCGTTCTCCAAAAACCTAAGCCTTTCTTTTTAGGGTTCCTGCGGAGGAAAGAGAAACCCTGTGAAATCTTTCTGTCGATCATAATTCTTTTGCCCTGATCCCGATTCGTTGAGGTCAGCGCAACATGTCTTTTTTCTTCCATACTTCTCTATTAGTCGTCATCTCGGTAGTCACTCCCTTTCTAACCATATCATCTTTAGCATAGTCCATCCACCGTTTCTTTGGTCTCCATAATTAACTATTTGTTGTTAAATTATTATGGCTCACATCTATACAGGGTGTCCCTGGAAGTATGGATCAAATCGAATAGGGGCGTGGGCAAGGTCATTTCCAATTTTTTAACCCTGAGCATCTCAGTGAATTTTTTCACGGTTCAAAAGTTATGGCCGATTTTTTTCAATCACTTCGCATAGTGCTCAAAGAAAATAATCATAAAAAAATACTATCAGAGCTATCTAAAATAGATAAATTGATAGCCCTGATAGTTTTATTTAAAATATTTTTTTTAAAACGATTCGATTTCTCTTCTCTTTCTTTTAGTCTTTTTTTTTTTAGTTTTCTTTTTTTTTTTTGCTAAAACGTTTGGAAATGACCTTGCCAACGCCCCTATTCGATTTGATCCATACTTCCAGGGACAACCTGTATAAGTCTGTCCGCCCTTTTCTTTCACCCAAATGGGACTGGCGGGGAGAAAATCCGTGAATTTGAAATTCCCCATCATAGCATAATCAGCCTATAATGTTCCCACTACTGGGACACAAGCCTCCTCTCATCGAGAGGGAGTGGGCTATAACTAATCAGGATATGCCGGTTTCCTCACAATGTTTTCCTTCACGGTTTTGAGAGCAGTAGTGATGAAATAATTTACACAAAGTCAGGGTTTGAACCTACGACCTAAAATTCGTAAAAATAAAGAAAATGCCTTTATTTGCGATAAACATGACGCAGAAAAAGAATGCAATTACGAGAAAATATGCATCACATACACGCAAAACGTCCATCGCACAGCATAATAAAACCCTATGCAAGACTGAGCCCTAAAGCTGGTTTCAGCGTAAAAGCTAAACCCTCGGATTGCGATTGAACGCAATTGCGGCACCTTAATTGCGTAAGACACTATCCATTTCCTCTTATATTCGTAAAATTTGTCTGCTCAACAACGTAAATAACGCAATGAATGTCGTTGAACTGTCAAAATGAAAGCCATTCCTACTGCTAGTGTGTTACGCAATTTCCCCGCAGGTGTTATAAATAGAGATCGGATATTCGGATGCATATTTACCTAAAGTGATTTTTTAGCCATGAAAGTATGGAAGCGGCTTCTTAAAATATTTTTTCTGTTAAAAAATTCCAGGGATGCCAGGAACACCGTGAATGCGTAACTAGTCGGGTATGCTTATAGTATGGAAGGAAGGAACTACATAAAGAAAATTATTCTAAATATACATATGTAGTCGTTATCTTTTCCTGACTTT
Source organism: Amphipoea lucens (assembly GCA_947508005.1). Classification (NCBI taxonomy): domain Eukaryota; kingdom Metazoa; phylum Arthropoda; class Insecta; order Lepidoptera; family Noctuidae; genus Amphipoea; species Amphipoea lucens. The sequence continues at coordinate 5,429,826 of OX382357.1, read as the reverse complement.
GTATGCTGTTGCAGTTTATTGTAGTAGATATGCATCCGATTCTATAGTCAGAAACCTAAATTTGTCGATCCCGGAACCGCGGAATTTTTTCAATACAAAAGCGCATTCCATATTAGCCAAAATCTCAACTTTAGGTGAATATGCATCGGAATATCCGATCTCTAGTTATAAAAGTAGTTCTTTTAGCTAAATAATAGCGGAACCCTTACCGCGTTTCTGAAACTCTCTTGGCCATTTTTATTCCGAGATTATACCGTCACTTTGTACAGTTTAAGGAATTCTATTAAATTCTAGGTAGAAATTTTGCCTCAGTGGCGTTTCGCCGAATATGCTATTACTTTTATTATAAAAGAAACACCTTCAGGGATTTTTTGATGGATAGGATATAACCAAAGTTGAATATTTTCGGGCCTACGTTTATATTAGAGGAATTACAGTAGCGTTTCAACGTTTTTAGTTGTGCTATGTAGGTATGTAATGAATTGAAAATGTCTCATTCACGAGGTTGTGGGTTGAAATCCGATATGACAATGTGACTTTTTCAAGTCCTTTGTACAGATGCCAGCACATCAACCTACTACAATATGTCAAGTTTCCTTAATCAAAGTTGATCTGCAAAATTTGACAGTTTCGGGTAGCTTGATATGCTGGCGTCTGAACTTTCTGAGTTTATCTCTGACAAAGGAAAAATATCGCGAGGAAACATGAAGTTATTAATACAGGGTGGAATTTTGTAATGCCACCTGAAGGGAAAGTACTCTTAATACTGTAGATAGAAAAATTTACGCAAAGAAAACATTCCGTTATTTATGAAGAGAAAGAAAATTGCATTCAAAGATTTTCGAAAATCCGCTTGCCACACGCGGGAATCGAACCGATTAAAATCTGTAAAAATGACACCCTGTACTTTTATTGCATTGATTGTTAGGATCAATTACAAGGATGAAATATCTCTAACAAACTTGATAAATTAAATCATAGGAAAACCATGAAATCTTAAATGATTTTGATTATTTACAAAAAAAAATGGTAAACTAATTAGTTGCTCAAAATGGGCTCCATTTTCTTAAGTTATGGCAGTTATGTCGCATCTAATAGTCGCAATAATGTATGTATTTATAGTATTTTTAAGTTATATTAATATTGTATTTTATGTGTTTTATATGGGCCTTGATGCCTGAAATAAATGGATAAATAAAATATATAAATAGAGAAGTATGGAAGAAAAAGACATGTTGCAACGACCACAAATAAATTAAGATAAAGGCAGAAGAATGATAATTCAAAAATATAATTTATAAGTTTTTAAATAAAATAAAGAAGGAGATAATATGCACACCGTTAAAATTGAACTAGCGACACTACGTATATAAAATAATCCGGTCCCCGGAGTCCACGCGCGTAGACACGCGACGGATGCCGGTCGCGCGCAGTTTCAGGCCTAATGGTGAAAAACTATCAAGCCATAGATAATATTTCAGTGCCTTTTTCCTTAAAATATCTTTTTCATCATTTATCACACACTAAACGCGTCACCACAACCGATATAACGGCAGATTCACGACAATATATCATAAAAAAATATTAAGGATATTTCCGGAAAATATAACTCACGATAGATTAATAATAACATTAGAAGATAAGAGAAATTGCTCCCGCTATAACACCAAAGAATATTACCTACAGAAGGTCAACTCTGTACAGCGAACGAAGACAGGCGCACGTACAGGTGCCGTATTATGATGGCTTAGTGCCATCATTATTCCAGTGTAAGAGAGAGACGGAGATATACATGCCCGATAGTACCATCCCTTTTTCGCACTGGAACCATGATGGCATTACTACTTCGTAATACGTCGCCTGCTGTCTCAAACAAATTTCACATAACCAAAGATCACACACATATCTTACAGTTAGTGTGCATACGCACGAGCGATACGCATCGACGACAGAGGTAACCGCAGCTGGCGACTCGTGTCGGCGGAGGCCGTCGACAACATACCACTCGTCGGCGACACTTTGTCGGCGGCTGTCGATGACCCGCTTCGACGGTTGCACTTGCCTCTGTCGTCGAAGCATGTCGCTCATGTGTATGCACACTTACGCAAAATTCAAAAGCGTTTTTCTCGTAAATAAAAAATGCCACTGACAAGTCTGTCAAAATCATTTTGATCTTTATTCTCGTTACTATAAGGTTGCTGTTAGATTGCTGCTGTCAGAGTTAAAATATCTGTAAACGGACTGTAATGTTTATGCTCATAAAGCGTGTCTATGTCTGAGTGCATTTGTTGTATGGAGCCGGCCTTCTGGTAGTTATCTTCTCCGTGGTATCACACAGGATTTATCTAATATATTATTGGATAAATACGCACTTTCTTCACTGTCAGTATTGAGGTCGAACTGACCACAGATAAGGAAGAACATTAATAAGGAGACTTGGGAAAGCGGCCATTTTGTTGAAAAGAGGAAAATCGGTTATTGCCGTACCTAAGTGATGAGGTAATAAACTGCTTTATTTCAGTTGCGTCTGCCCTACTCGTTGATTTTGTAAGCGTATTCTTAGTCTTAATCTGCGGGCTTTCATCTTGACGGTTTAACAGCATTCGTTGCGTTATTTACGTTGTTGAGCGGGCAATTTTTTCATTTGTACTTTCTGTCGGGGGAGCGGTGAATGCTTATGCGAATCCTGCACCCCCGGCCATAGGTAGAGGTGGAACACCGCTGTGGTTTTAGCCGGTAAGAGTCCTGCATGCCGCTCTGTCACCCCCACGATAGAGGAAGTCCATGAGGACTTCCACCGCGAGAAAAAAAAGGGCATTATAAAACTTGCATTTAGGTCCTGTAGCTCCCTTAATGTTACGAACTCTACGCGAAGCAAAAGAAAGGTTCCCTATCCATTTGCATAACATTTTAAGACCTAATATAACTTGGCATACTTTTGCTTTTCCTAATTATATTTTCGCATAACATTATTTACGCATAACAGCTTAATTTCTTTAATCATAATAATGATTAAGCATAACATTCCAAAGCATAAATTTAGCATGCTCGTTTTATTTCTAACCACGTTTGGTCGACGGAGCCCCGCTGCACGGGGCTCCTATTTCTGTCTGCAGGGTTTAAAGGAACCTAACCAAACCGAACTTTGGGGTGCCCCTGACGTCGTTTAGTATTATGCGAAAACAAATTAGCCTTAAAGATAATTGTGCCAACTTAAATTTTATGCCAAATAAAAATATGGCAAAGTATTATTATGCCAAAACAAATTATGCCAAAGTAGTTATGCCAAAGTATATTAGGAAAAAGAACATTATGCGAAAAGAAGGGATCCAAAAAGAAAGCGCTAGTTAAGTAAACAAACTGCCGTGTCTAGTACAATATGTACGTGTGTATGTGTAGGGGTTAGATAGAACAACGAAATCTTGAAGGTTTGTTTTTGGTAAATGTCATAGAACAAAAATAGTTGTTTATGATGTTAGTAATACAGTCCTTTACGGTTGTTAGTGTTTTAATAATACCCCTGTATAGGTAGGGCTCATTTAAAGTAGGACTTATTTATTATACAAGTCCATTATCTCAGCCATCCGCATCCAGTTCATCCAAACTACCTTCTTCAGGTCATTTATTTATTTATTTAATACTTCAAGGACATAAATGTACATAGGCGGATTTAATGCCATAGGCATTTTCTACCAGTCAACCTTTGGGTGATGCAGAGACAAACAGTGGTAGGTGCAATAATGAAAATTGAGGAATAAATATTTTAAAATATAAAGATAAGCATAAGCGTTCACTAAAGACTTGTACATAATTTTGAAAGGCAACATTTTAAATGTAAAAAAAAATTCAATATATTCTGGCTTACCCTGCAAGCAATAAAGCTAAGCTTATTTATATTTAATAGTCTTAAGAACATTTTGTAAGTAACTTGCTTAAGGGGATTACAGGACCTAAACGGAAAAAACGCAAGTTTCAGAAGCAATAAAAGTATATGATCGACTACAATAAACAAAATCAGAAAAATATATGATATACTTCAGGATATAAGCTAGGTAGACAGTGTGTTGAAAACATAATACAACTAATTTGACACGATAAAAAAAATCATGAAGGTACCTTTATTTTTACAATAAAAACCATACTAATATACATACAATCATCCTGATTTTTTGTCAAATTATTCTAAAGGCAACATACTAAAGCAAAGTGTTTTAATTTTTTTGTCCACATAATAGATTTTTTGTAAATAGATAATCACACTATCACACTAATATTATAAAGGCGAAAGTTTGTGAGTGTGCGTGTGTGTGTTTTTTTGTTTCTTACTTCTTCACGCTCAAACGGCTATACCAATTTTGATAAAATTTTGTATGGAGGTAGCCGTCACCCTGGATTAACATATAGGCTACTTTTTATCCCGATATTCCCACGGGATCGACATTTACGCGGGTGAAACCGCAGGGCGCCGCTAGTTGCTTCATAGTTTGCAATAAATTACCAGCAGCGTTGTGTCATCGCGCTTGTCTTTCTTTTCTATGCAGTCAGTTTAAGGAAATGATGAGGCTGTTATGACCTGTTAATGGTTGCAAGTCCCTAATAAATAAAGAGAACAAAAAATAAAGCAAGAAAAAAAATAAAACGACCCACTTTCTTCCCACATCCCACAATAAATTAGACTTAATAAACACAAGCTCGCGAAAACCCTTTTACTGCCGCGGCCACACCTTGAACTTACTTTTGAACCTTGCCACGTAGAACATTAATAAATTGTGTAAGCAAATCAGGCCCACCCTAATTTCTATGGCCTAAGTGCCAGGACTGAACTGAATAGATAAAGTTGGTCTGCCAATTTATCACGTCTTGAGGGTGAGGACAGTTTTCCTAAGGGTAATTTGTTAAAAGCTGTTGGTCTTGTCAAATTGTGTTGTATATTTTGGATACAATTTAATGAAAAGCGAACCTTTTCGTAAACGATTTATAGTGAAATCTAATCTATATGTCGTGGCCAGATCTTAGAATATTAATCATTTCATGCAGTGCTCGACCATTTCATGAAATGAAAAAAGATATAGGTACATATGGTATTTTTAATCCCGGTGGCACGGTCCCGTGGGACATTTTCCGACATCCACGTGTGGAAACCGCGGGTAAAAGCTGGTGTAAAATAAATGGAACAGAATCGAGAATACATGCTAAACAAAGAATGTTTTGCATCACTTGCTAAAATGGGTCCCTTAAAGAATGAATCGAAAGACAAAAGCATTCATTTGTTTCTTGGGCCATTAATAGTGGGGCCTCGAGGACTTGAAAAACGGCGTACTCTTTGAACAGTACGATTTTATTCGAGGTATGTTTTATTTCATCTACCAATCCGCACTGGGCCCACGTAGTGGATTTTGGCCCACTCCCTCTCACAGAGAGGAGGCCTGTGTCCCAGCAGTGGGAACGTTATAGGCTGATTATGCTATTGTGCTTATGTTTTATTTCTAACTAGCTGCGCCCTGCGGTTTCACCCGCGTAAATGTCGATTCCGTGGGAATATCGGGATAAAAACTATCCTATGTCCTTTCCCGGGACTCAAACTATCTCTATACCAAATTTCATCGAAATCGGTCCAGCCGTTTTCATGTTATGTCGTGACAACGGAGAACGGGTTTCATTTTTATATATATAGATAGACTAGCGAGTAGTGACCTGACCCTCCTTTGCATGGGTGCAATAGCGACATGTCAACACATATGCTATATCAATCTTTATGGGGTCAAATTAAATTTGCTATCGAAACTGCGTAGATTTATGTATATTGTAGCGGTATCTACAACGCCACATGCGAACAACGCGTCATACTGACGTCACACGAAATCCTGCATCTCGCAAGCAGAGTTTACCGCGCAACTAGCATTGACACAACGGCCCGACATGAATCATCGGGCAGTTGCCCGCCAGACACAACACCCGTCTGGTCGGAGGATCCTGCCTTTTCTATGGAGGATGAGTGAAGTGAAGTTTACACAAGACCTTACGGGGATGTATCGACTACGCGGAGCTCCATGGTCGGGCCGTTGCCCGCCAGACACAACACCCGTCTGGTCGGAGGATCCTGTCTTTTCAATGGATTCATGTACAGAATCCATGGTAACCCTGCAAAGCCATTATTTTCCGACTTCTGTATGCCTAAAGAAAAAAAATTCAATAGACATCAAGATTGGTGACAAATCTGTGGCTTGTTGGTGATAAAACTAACATTACCTTTTTCATATATCACGGGAGTTTATGTCGCGCCGGCGGCTTCACTTGCACCATCATTTGGACACGTTGTAGGATATTTCCTATACCTATAATATTTTACTGGAAGTGTTAGATCGAATCAGTCTTAGAATGACAGATATGGTTAGACCTAGATAACGCAAGTATCACTAATCTGTATGAAAACCAAGCGTGCCATTTTTGACTACCTACTATAACACAACAAGCACTATTTATTGATGGGAAAATCAAATCGATTCAAAAACGCCGCTGTGTGCGGCACCCGTCTTGCCCCACCCCCGGGGCCTAGCACTAGCGCTCACGCTCACCCAGCTAGCAGTACTACGGACTGAGCGCGAAAGTGGCGGCTTACGATTTTTGTACGTAAACTGGGCACGCGAAATAGTTGCTCTTGCGTTATCTAGGTGTATCTATGTGCTTATAATGGTTTATTGATCTTGCTGGGTACCTAGTTTAAGGGGACTATATTATGACATAAAACGCGGTCACTGTCGGACTGCATAGAAAAGAAAGAGAAGCGCGATGACACAACCCTGGCAATTTATTGCAAAATATGAAGCAATTATCTATTTACAAAAAACCTATTGATTTGCCAAAAAAAAAAAAATTATAACACTAAAATAAAATAAAAAGTTTTCATTGTTTCTCATACAATTGTTCTACAGCACAAAATTGAGGCAGCCCCGGTAAGTTATAAAGAAAGTATTATTATGCCAAAATAGTTTTGCCAAAGTATATTAGCAAAAAGAATATTATGCGAAAATCCCTACTTTGCCATTTTTTTTTTTTGGAATACGGTTTATGTTGGCATTATTATCTTGAAGGCTAATTTGTTTTGGCATAAATTTAATTCGCATAATACAAAACGACGTCAGGGGCACCCCGACGACGTTCGGTTTGGTTAGGTTCCTTTAAACCCTGCAGACAGAAATAGGAGCCCCGCACAGCCGGGCTCCGTCGATCTGACGTCGTTAGAAATAAAACGAGCATGCTAAATGTATGCTTTAGAATGTTATGCTCTATCATTATTATGATTAGAAAAATTATGCTTAAAAAAATTATGCGTAAGCTGTTATGCGTAAATATAATTAGGAGAAACAAAAGTATGCCAAGTTATATTAGGTCTTAAAATTTTATGAAAATGGACCCTCCTTTCATACATTTCCATTCTACAAACAGCGGAATCATACAGCCCACTCCACTATTCCACAAACCGTGTGGCAATTAGGAACCTTATTATTCTACATTACTTACGTATTTTAAACATACATAATTAAAACAATTAATAACAATTAACATTGTAGCGGTGGGATCTTGTTTTCCGTTTTAGTATTTAACAACATTCAACTTAATTAGTGATTATTTGGTAACAATACAATAAAGTTTGTGTTGAATTGTTGATACCATCGTCCCGTGCGTGTCTAGTGCCTTACTCTCAAGGGTGGTTAATTACGAAATAGCCAACTTTTACGCTACGTATTTTATTTGAGAAATACAGTTTTCTATTTATAGCCAAACCAGCAGCGCCCTGCGGTTTCACCCGCATAAGTTTCGATCCCATGGGAATATCGGGATAAAAACTATCCTGTGTCCTTTCCTGGGACTCAAGCTATCTCTATACCAAATTTCATCTAAATCGGTTCAGCGGTTTGAGCGTGAAGAAGTAACAAACATATAAACACACACACACACACACACTCACAAACTTTCGCCTTTATAATATTAGTGTGATATAGTATGGATGGCTTATTTTATTTTTTTAGCCGACTGATAACAAATGGTTATAACCGCGCTACCTACTATTTAATGTGTTAACCTAATAGCGACTCTGTATACATTTTTGTGCTCACTGGATAATTTACACTACATTATCCTGTAAGTACTATATCAAAATCTGTCCTGCGTGGGTTTAGTGTTCTTGTTGTGTATCAATTAAAAAAATCACCTATCGTAACTAATATTATACAGGGTGGTCCAAAAGTCGTGGATCAAACGAAATAGGAAGATGAAAGAGGTCATTTCCAACAAAAAATCTTTCTACAGCATGGTCATAATTCAATTGCCCTAAAAGTTATGAATGTTTGTGTATACCGAGTTCTTGTACAATTAGACGAATTTAAAAAAAAATGTGATATAAAACAATAAAACAAACGGTGTTGAATTACTACTAGATAATGTATCAGCACTACAAAGTTCTATTAGGGCTCTGAGTATCAAAGAACAATGTCAGATTTCGGCTCACACAACTTTTAAAACTAAATTCACACGGACACGAAGTTTTTACCTACAACAATTTAAATATAAAATTCCAACTTCTAAAAAAATATTTATTTCTTTTCGAGAACTGTCCGAAAAGAAAATCATTTTAATAAGTAATCATTTTACTAATCATGTTCTTAAATTCCAGGTTTTACTTTTTTTTAAATAAAAGTGTCAGGTAGTTACCTATTCTGCCACTGTAATCGATTATTCTAAATAATTAAAGCGATTTACTCTTTAGTTTTTATTTACCACCTCACAATTGTCTTTTATTATTATTATTTTTTATCTAAATAATACGTTCGTCGTGTTTATTAAAATACATTTATTATATTTTAAAGAATATTAGAACGAAATTCAAGAAATCGATTTTCCTGATCTGTATTCGATAACTTAATCGCCTTGTAATGGCAACCAGCAGTTCGCCATTAAAAAAAAAAACTTGCATTTCTGTCAAAATCGCGCGCGCCAGTTCAAACATGTTGTTGTTGTCGGTGTTTTTCTATGTGATTGTGTACGTTTGGTTCCTTCTCGAATTCATCTGCGTTTGCTTTATAGACTTATTGTGTTTATTCATACCACACATTTTGTGACAATGTACCATCAACTAATTTGTATTAATTGTGGTATAAATGTGTTCCGGATGGAACGGCATTTACTTGAATCTGACGATGTCCATTCATTGTTACGGCAATGGACTTCACTTTCTGAGGTAAAGTACGATTTTTATTAATAGAATGTCAACTGTTTTAACTAAGCTAAATGTTAATTTGCAACACAACCGTATTTTGTTGGTTTTAGATTCCAAATGTCAGTGTTGTTTGTCATTACTGTTGGTTGTTTATTAAACAAACAAGTAATCCAACAAGTAGCAATGCGCCAACTGAATCAATTGTGCATCGAAATCTTTGTATTGGTTGCGGTCATTCATTGCATCGTGTAAAGTCTCACGCCTTAAATAACAGTTCAGAAAGAGAAGATGCTATCAGACGCGTGATAGAGCAACACTAACCTCCAATTTAAAATGTCTGAATAACTTCTTCTTTAGAAGTTCAGTGTAAAAGTGGATATTACAGAAAAGCTTTTCACATTAAGCTACACAAAAAAACGTAAGAATTTTCACTGTCCATGACAAATTAATATTGAGCCAAAGTTACTATGGACATCTGACATTATTCTTTCAAGAGCAATTTATTTTTTTCCAAAAATTTTGTAACGTTACCAAAAATTATTTCTCACTTTAAAAGCGTTGGAAATGACCTCCTTTATCCCCCTACTTCGTTTGATCCACGACTTTTGGACCACCCTGTATAGGTATGCTAAAGTAAGTTTGTTTGTTACCTTTTCACGCCTAAACCACTGAACCAATCATCCTAAAATTTTGCATATACGTTGTCAAGTGTACAGAAACCGACATAGGGAAACAGAAATTTTTCGGGATGAAAGGTATTTCATCCCGAAAAAAAGTTCTGTTTCCAAGGAAAATGACAATAACGTTATTATGATAATAGATGCCGCCACGTGTCTATTGAACTTTGTCACATTATTTAATTCTGAAACGTTGCGAAGTTCGCTGGGTCAGCTATTCACCTATAAACATATTTTTTTTCATCAATGATTAGTGATCACCGATTATGACCAAATTTAGTACCAGAAGGCTAATTCTCGTAATTAAAAACGTTCAAAATCTAGTCGCAAACTCATCTCAGCGACAATCAATGTCAAAAACTTGTCAAAAATGTACGGAAATTAGAGGTATTTTTGACAGATTGAGACTGAGATCAGACTGTGAATATTCTGAAAATTTCGAGAATTGCCCCTCTGATTGCCTAATACACAATCGCAGTAGATTCTAACTTGACAGTTTTATTTACAAGAAATAATGGTCCTCGTCCGTACCTATAGTCGACCGCACGATGGTGACAACGCTTTGACGTTGAGCAGTCATAAGTCAACTCATAAGTCATTTATTCATTTGTTTAACGTAAGCATAATAATAATGGTATTATTGAGGTATGAGCAACAGGGTGTAAAGTTCACTCATACTGTATAGAAAAGGGAGGATCCTCCGACCAGACGGGTGTTGTGTCTGGCGGGCAACTGCCCGATGATTCATGTCGAGTCGTTGAATCTATGCTAGTTGCGCGGTAAACTCTGCTTGCGAGATGCAGGATTTTTCGTGACGTCAGTATGACGCATGTTCGCATGTGGCGTTGTAGATACAGCTACAGTATGCAGGGTTATTTTTAATTGGCTAGCTGAACTCAAAAGACCGTTTAGAACGTATTAAGATGTCGACACCCATCACGTTGGTGAAGTTTACAAAAACAAGAAATAGTACATTGTACAACTAAGGCATAAAAGAAGCTATTTTACCCCGAGACGTTTATATCCACCCGAGCCGCAGGCGAGGGTGGATAGTTAAGTCGAGAGGTAAAATGGCTCGTTTACGCCTTTTTTTTTTTTTTTTTTTTTATGGATGGGAAATCATCAAATGACCCCTCCCGCTCTGGGTGGAGCGAAGGGAGTGTCAGACTCTTACTGACTAAAACCCATCCGTGTTCCTTCCTTAGCCCTTTATGTTCCGGGGTAGCGGTAACCCTTTCGGACAATCCCGCACCCCCGGCAGGCTTCGGCCCTGGCAGGCCCCTTCCTTTCTGCTGACATCTCTTTGAGGCGCGCGTGGAACACAACGCGTCGTCCGGCACGGGCCTGGTCCTGATCGGACGGTGGGCTACCCATTACTCTCCGTCCGCAGGCCCGCGCCTACGGTGGCCGGGAGTCGTCACGCGGCTCCCGACGCCCGGAGCGTCTCCCGCGGCGGCTGGGGTGTGAGGCTCTCTCCCTCAGCCGTTCAGCCACCTCCTTCGCTAGCATGACTGCTTCGCAGAAGGAGGTGACCGCCTCCCACTCCCTCTCGCCCCGGACCATGGCTTGAACCAGGGCCGGACGCGAGAGGTCGCCGCCGCTGTCTATCGCCTCTACGAGGGCACGGCGGTGCTCCGCCCATGCGGGGCAGACCTCCACCGTATGCTCCACCGTGTCCTCTGGGCGATCCTCGCAGTGGTGACACCCGGGCGTCTCCTCCCGCCTGATGATGTGCAGGAACCTCCCAAAACATCCGTGTCCGGTGAGGACCTGCGTCAGGCGATAGGTGAGGACGCCGTGACGCCTCTCTAGCCACTCCTCAAAGAGGGGTCTTATCGCCACTATCGTGGCGTGCCCTGCGCTGGGTTGCGAAAGTCGCTCCTTCCATGCCACCATGAGATCGCGCCGGAGGTCTGTCCGCTCCGCCGCGATTTGCCGCGAAAGCGGAGTTTCCCCCCGGCTCAGTGCCTCCGCGCGCCACTCATACAGGCGCGCTAGGACTATCGCCTCCAGATCCCATGGCGGCAGTCCGGCAAGGAGGCTTGCCGCCTCGCCCGAGATCGTGCGGTACCCCCGGATCAGCCTTACGGCTACCACCTTTTGGGGCGCGTTCAGATAGTGGGCGGCTCGCCGCCGCAGAGAACGCGCCCAGGCTCGTTTACGCCTGAGTTATACACTCTGCTTTTCACTTCGATTGCGAGAAACTGAAACAGGCATAAAGTATACAGTACATAATTAATCAAAAATGTTGCGTCCATAGCTAATTCCCGCCACCACAGATAATACCGCCACGAAATTTTTTTAAAGTTTTTTTTTAATTTTCAACATTTGTCATTCGACTTGGGTACTTCATACTGCCAAAAAATGAAAACGTTTCTTTGCCTTTTTAAATAATAAATGACAACTATTTTACCTGATTTTATTAAATTAACGATAGAAAACACGGAAGTGGTATATATTAAAGAAAATGAAATAAATCACGACTTTAATCTGCGAAGTTTTATTGTGCGTGTGGCTGTTGGGCCTGATTACTTTAGTCTTAGAAAAAAAATTTACTTTATGCACTAGAACATAAAAAGCGATTTTATGTCGCCTAAGCACAACATAAAGACTGACTTTTAGAGCATGAGAAGTGAAAACAGATTTTTCAAACTAATATTTCACGAGACTACAATAGCTGCACTCGATGACCCCACAAAAAAATCATCAAATTACTTTATTTTTTGTTTTATCATGTACAGATTGCACCCATCGCGTCTGCGGGGTTTAACTAGCCAATTTAAAATAACCCTAACATCACATTATCACACTAATATTATAAAGGCGAAAGTTTGTGAGTGTGTGTGTGTGTGTGTGTGTTTGTTACTTCTTCACGCTCAAACCGCTGAACCGATTTAGATGTTTGGTAGGTATAGAGATAGTTTGAGTCCCGGGAAAGGATATAGGCTACTTTTTATCCCGATATTCCCACGGGTTCGAAACTTATGCGGGTGAAACCGCGGGGCACAGCTAGTGGTATATAAAAAAAGAAACAACGAAGAAAAAAGAAAGTCAAGAGTGAGTGTGTGTGTCAAGGTCAACGCGTTCACACGGAGGGTTCCGGCGACAGGACCGGCATTAACTGGAACCGCAGTCCCAGTTGCCGGATCCATTTAATTTTAATATTATTCTTACGGCGACTGGGACCACCTATAAACGAGTAAAAAAAATCTATTGTTCAAGCTAAAAACAGTACATGCAGCAAATACAAAAATCGTAAACTAACATCAAAAGCGTGGCCACCATAGCCGTTTGGCCATTATGATCGTGCGTGTCATCTGAAAAACCATTCCCCCACCCTGCGGTAAAGACGGCCGTAATGTCTTATTTGCTTTGTGCGATATTGGCCCTAAAATTTGCTATATATCTTTTTATGGTCACCCTGCCGTCATGGCGACATGTCTAAGTGCGTCGTCATTTTTTAAGTGTGATGACTTTTTGGTTTTCGATATTGGTTTTAAAATCTTGCGTATTCATGAGTTTTCTTGAGGTGTTAAACTTCTTATAATGTATTTAATAATATACTGAAAGACTATGAAGACTAAAGATAATCTTAAAAATTGCGCTCATCATCATCTGCTTAGCTTTTTCCCCAATTATTTTAGGGTCTGACCGGAGGCAGCTGAATACCAGTATTTTACATGGAGCGACTGCCTATCGGATCTCTAAAACCCAGTTACTGGGTAACACAACACTCCTTGGCAAGACTGGTTCTCAGACTTTCGGGCTTCTCACTACCTGAAACACGGAAAGAATGTAATGAATCAGGTCACCCATCCACGGACCGACCACAGCAAGCATTGCTTAACTATGGATCGTGCTGGCTGCGTGGCTGTTAGGTATTATTAAGCGTTCATAGTTAATTATAGCATTATTTTATATTCCCTTAGTCGTTAGCCTAAGAAATCTGCGCTGTTGTACCTATGTTTATTCTGCCTAGTTTAAGGCTCATGTAATAGGGCTCATGTCATTGTAATAGGTGGTGAGCCATGAACCGGGCACAAACCCAAACTCCGGGCTGATGCTGAGGAATTCCAGATGGAAAAACTCAAGTACACTTTGTCCGACCCGGGAATCGAACCCATGACCCCACGCTCAGCAGTATTACTTGCGACCACTAGACCAATGAGCATACATAAAACCAGCCTACAATTTTCCCCCTACTGGGACAAAGGCCTCCTGTCTTCGAGAAGGAGTGGGCCGTAATCCACCACGCATGCCCATTGCGGGTTGGTAAATGTCACATGTCTTCGAATTTTTGTTTCTAGGACGTGCTGGTTTCCTCTCGATGTTTTTCTTTACCGTTTTGAGAGCAGTAGTGATGAAATAATTTACACAAAGTGAAGCGCCTGTCTGGGTTCGAACCTAAGACCTACAACTCGTGAGTCGCGGCCGTTACCACTGGGCCACCACAGCTCTTTTCCCCCTGCACAATCAGTCAAATAACTTCCCAATAACCAAATAGAATAGAAAAACAGAGTCTTCCAAACTTCACCTTCCCGCCGATCAGAAACGAATCCACGCGCAAAATCTAACGCGTCTTTAACATCCCGAGTTGTTGCTACAAACTTGTTACAACTTCGCCACTTCTATCTATGAGAGCTTCCATGTTTTCCGGGCAGGGATTTTTGTCAGAAAAAACTTCTCTCTTAAGACAGTCACCCGCCGTCTTTGGCCCGGTGAAGTTCGTCGTCATAATCGTTTTCAAAGTTATAAACGAAAGACTTGGCGTAATATTTGAGATTTCCGCTCGCTTGCCTTAGAATTTTGGATACTTCACGAAATTGAAGATGAAATTATGTTTTTGTGATTTTAATATCCGAGTAAGTGCTTTAAACTTTGCCTTACATCCAGAAACATCGTTTTTGGCGGTATTTAACAGTTGTTCAGACTGAAACAAGAAGGCTGCCAGGCACAGGTTGGATTGGGCGGGTCACATCAGCTGCATGCAGGATGACCGCTGTGCAGACGTTTCCACACAATGGGTGCCTGAAGATGGACGGCGCCGCTGAGGTCGGCCCAGAAACCGGTGGCGAGATGACCTGAAGGCCAATCCTCGTAATTTAAAACGTTCAAAATCTAGTCGCAGTCTCATCTCAGCGACAAACAAATGTCAAAAACTTGTCAAAATGTAGGGAAAATAGAGGTATTTTTGACAGATTGAGACTGAGATCAGACTGTGAACGTTCTTAAAATTACGAGAATTACCCCTCTGGACGCGTATCGCGAGGGCTGGTTTGAGGTGGCGCGGAAAAAGACTTCCAGGAAGGAATTGGGGGAGGAATTTGCCAAGCAGTGGCACAGCACAGGTTAAACACAAAAAAAAATTGTTCACTGATTTTGAATCAAAAATTGTTAATTACATTGTATTATCAAAATAAATGACAAAATAACTCCGTATGGATAATTGTGATGTCACAACCCAGCATACACATGTCAAAGGATTTGAAACGTAATGCCGATTGACAATATGTCAGTTCCACGTATTTGTTTACCGGAATTTTACTGAATTGTGACGTCATGTTACATTATACCGCAGCGTTTTCGATCAGAATAAACATTTAAATATAATAATTACGTTGTATTTTCGAGGGGCCCGTGGATAAATAATAATAGCTGCACGGGTTGGACGAAGGCTTAGGTACGCTTGCCGCGGTCAATTCGTGGATGGGTGACCATTCTTTACATATCGAGAGCCCTCCGTGCCTCGGGAAGCACGTTAACCGCTTAATCACCGCTAATGACACACAATTGATTTTCTATTGTAATGGGCCGATATTCCGGCTGTCATTCGTAGATCTTTGACAGTCGTTACGGGTAGTTAGAAGCCTAAATATCTGACAACCAGTCTTACCAAGGGTTATCGTGTTACCTAGTAACTGGTTTGTGGAGGTCAGATAATCAGTCGCTCCATGTTAAATATAGCTGTATCCAGCTAGACTAGACGTCAACCCCAATATATGTAGTTGGAAAAAGGCCAAGGAGATTGAATTTCATTTCAAGATAAACCGTCCAATGTGTCAGCCCTTGTAAAATGTCTAAATTATCTGTAATTTTGTGTTGAACATAATAATGAACATTCTCTCTATCTCTATTTATGTTTGCAATGATTGAATATTTTATTATCATGAGAACTAAGAAATCTACACGAAATCACAACAAAATGGGATGTCAAAATTCGTAACATGTAAATTAACTAGCTGTTAAACGCGACTTCGTCTACGATCCAGGCTGAAAAGTAGCCTATGTCCTTCTCCAGGTCATGATCTACCCATGTGCTAAATTTCATCCAAATCCGTTCAGCCGTTTTAGCGTGAAAGCGTAACAAACAAACTTACGTTTGCATTTATACTCAGAATTAAATAATGTGACAAAGTTCTATAGCCATCTATTATCATAATAACGTTATTGTTAATCCTCGATATGACTTTAAACTGTCGTGCAATTATTATTGAACTAAATGTAGAACGCCACCTGTAGGCTATGGGATAAATACACCCAAATAGGCTCGGATGGAACAGTCTATATTAGTGCAGGATATCAACTCAGAGCGGCGGCTGATGAACATCTAGCACGTCAAAGGCGGCGCCCACGGACCCAGTCAGGCGGTCCACTGTACACCCACCAACTCGCACTAGACAAGCGCGGTGGGTTAATTTGTCTAAACCCCTACTCTCTCATGAGAGAGTAGGGAGGCCTTTGCCCTGCAGTGGGACGTCACGGGCTAATAATAATATTTTCCTCGGGAACAGCACTTTTTTTTGGGATGAAAGGTACCAGAGATAATGAAAGAAGTTTGTTTTTTACATATCTATGAAAGGTACCCTATGTGCATCTAGGGTTTTGAAGGAAATTCTAAATACATTGCTTCATAGATTTGAAAAAATCGCCTGCTCAACAATGTAAATAACGCAATGAATGTTGTTGAACTCTCAAAATGAAAGCCATTGTTAGATACCGTTAGTGTATCACGCTATTACCCCGCAGTTCGCCGGACTAGTCCACTGATCTGGTCGCCGAGTTATAAATGTCACTTAATAAAGCTATTTCTCTCTCTACCCAAAGCTATCCGAGCAACATCACGTATTTAGGTCATTATTCTTTCGCTCACCTTACGACGTAGTAAAAGATGAAAGATTTTCTCTTTAAAAATAGTTTCTGGGAAGTAAAACTCATAAAAAAATGTACTAATTTTAGTGCATTGTTTCAAGGCATTGGTTTCTTTATGGGATCAATTTGAAAGTGGGACCCGTAGTAGACACAAGTTTTTGAAGTGAAAACTTCTTTAGTAGCGTTGGGCATTTTTTGAGATGGGAAAAAACCATTGATCTCGCGATACTGTTACCGTAACCGACACCTCTGTATATAAGTATGTACATAATTATATTGTGTATGTACGTACATAGATACACATGTATGTTGGCATTTTTCGAGATGGGAAAACCATTGAACTCACGACACTGTTACCGTTACCGTAACCGACACCAAATAAATATTTCCTAACGATTCGAAAAATACACACGTAATTGTTCAAGTTTTCATTTCTGTCGGCACTCCCGGAGTGCCACTGTTTTTTTTTTTGCCGTGAAAAAGCACGGTTGGTTCGCCGTGTGTAGGCACGGTTGTCAGTGTTGTATAGAACACTATGGTTGCTTATTGACAAACACGGCGGCACTTCGGCACGGTGACGTCACCGTATACCATACAACCGGTGGTTTACCGTGTCATATACCAGAGGGGCAATTCTCGTAATTTTAAGAACGTTCACAGTCTGATCTCAGTCTCGATCTGTCAAAAATACCTCTAATTTCCCTACATTTTGACAGGTTTTTGACATTTGTTTGTCGCCGAGATGAGACTGCAACTAGATTTTGAAAGTTTTATGAGAATTGACCTTCTGTTCACACGACTATTCTGCAGTGTGGCTAGCGTTCCGTACCATAAATAAACCGTGTCGTGTACAACGGGACTAAGCCAGTTATGTTTCTTTTTGGGTGTGCTAATAAAATACTCATTGCATCGGTTCAGTAAGTTAGATTCTAAATATAGCGACGAGCGAACGAACCAAAAGGAGTATGTAAAGATCATAGTACTCGGAGGCGGCGTCTTGTAGGGTCTGCATACCTTCATGGGAGGAAACTGGAGTGTTTGTATGTATCTAAATGTAGCTGCTGTTTTGTTTAGCTGTAAGCCCCGGGAAAAAATATCCCGGCGAGATTTTATCATGCATTCGATTTTCAACCCTCGGTGTTGAAATGAGCATTGAGAATTGAACAGAGAGCGTTCCAGCTATTAAAAAAAAACACACTGTCAACTCTCCGCGTTAAGCAGTGCATCAAAAAATCCCGCGTGCGTACTTGGGCTTAGTCTTCTAAATAAATAAAGCTTAGAAACGATACTTGAAAGTATAATTCAAGTCCATAATAATATTTTTATTACCTACCTATGTTTCTGTAGTTAAATTATTGCTTTGGCTGTAGGTACAGACGCCAACACATCAAGCTACTCGAAACTGTCAAATTTTTCCAATCATCTTTGAACCATATGCTTTAGCGATAAAGTTGAAAATCTCTTAAAGAAATTTGACAGATTGTAGTAGCCTGATGTACTGGCGTGTCGATATTCAAAACTTAATGACGTATGTATAAATCCTAAATAGCCTTAAAATCGCCACACCTCATGACTCGAGACCCGCTCGATAACACTACAAAGTTTTATACAAGTTGTATATCACGTTATGAGTTTCCCCTTTGCAGCTCAAAAGGCCATTGTTCAAACAAATTGAATTGCCCGAATAAATATTGAAAGCTTTTATTTAAATTCAATTTTCCGTTTGTTGCAGAAACAAATGCGTCGGCTGACGAGCCCGCTCCAGGTATGCTACGGCACGAAGAAATGACCAGCATCACAGCAAAATGGACCACAAATACTGGACGACATGGATGAGAATCGTGTGCATACCACTCGCACTGCTAACCACCACGGTAGCAGACTTCACGACAGAGTGCCAGAGACCATGCGACTGCAGATGGCAGTCCGGGAATAAAGCCGCAATCTGCTCGAACTCAAGCCTAAAAATAGTCCCAGCGAACCTCAGCAACGACATTCAAATACTAGACCTCTCAAACAACAATCTACAACAATTACATCAAGAAGCATTCAAGAAAGCAGGCTTAAGTAATCTAAAGAAACTGTTCCTTAAGGAGTGCAGCATCGAAGTAGTCCACAAAACTGCGTTCGTAACTCTCGCAATCATGATCGAACTAGATTTGTCGAAGAACAGAATCCGATCACTGCACCCCGATACTTTCAAAGGCACGGAGAAACTGAGATTAATAAACTTGAGCAACAACTTTATCGATAAGTTGGAGGACGGTATATTTCGCAATTTGAAGTTTCTTCAGAAAGTAGAAGCGAGCAACAATAGAATACATCGCATAGGAACGAAAGCATTTGTCAACTTACCCCAGTTGAAAATATTGAGGTTTAATGGCAATAATTTAAGTCATATGAAGCCGGAAACTTTGATGGGCTTGAGAAACTTATCCGGGTTAGATTTACACAACAATCCATGGCGTTGTGACTGCAACCTTCAGACGTTTCGGGATTGGGTGATCAGTCACAACCTCTACACCGCTCCCACGTCGTGTGCCGAACCAACATCTGTACAAGACAAACTTTGGAATGAATTAGACTCGTCGAACTTCGCGTGCCGGCCGACAATACTCGAACCGGTGCCTGACGCAACGGTCAAAAGTTACGATGAAAACGTGACTCTGACTTGTAAAGTAGTAGGGAATCCACCACCTGAAGTTGGTTGGCGATTTAACGGTAAAACTATTGAGATGAAAGCTTTCGGTGAGATTAGATACACCGTAGCTGAGAACACTATGGATTTGATTCGATGGGTGAATTTGACGATAATATATGCCCGATATAGTGATCGAGGGAATTACACGTGCGTTGCTGAGAATCCTGGAGGTCGCGATGAGAAGACTTTAACCCTAGTGCTTTCAAGATATGGAGGAGTAGGTACCATAGCTGGTATGGATACAGATTCCTTTGCAATTTTAGTTGGCTGTCTAACAGCTATAGTGATTATTTTCGGTGCAGCGCTAGTGGTATGTTACTTTACAACCCAAAACAATGAAATTAAAAGACTGATTAAGAACGATGCTCGTTCTTCTAATGGGGACGTGTTGATAGAAGGCTCTGAAGCTTCTGAAACAGAGAAGGGGATGAAGATGGAGGTGAATCCGGTGTCGAAGCCGCCTCGGAAGTATGAAGCGCCGCAGTCCTTTACGAGTGAGGCTACAGAAATGTCGGAACTGAATAGGACTTTACTAGACAACGAATCTGTATTAGGTAAGTTGCAAGATTTTCAAAGTCCATTTTTTCAATCGTTTTTTGCAGTTTTCTTTTACAGTAATCAGCGGGGGGTAATTGCGTACCACACTACAGTAGCAGTGAGTGGCTTTTTGACAGTTTAACAATATTCATTGCGTTATTTACGTTGTTGAGCAGACACATTTTTCGAACATATGAAGCCATGGATTAACAATATCCTTCAAAATGATTCAGGTTAAGTTTGATGGTGTGTTACGCTATTAGGTGCTAAATTCCATCTTCAGGTTGAAATTCAGCAGCAAGCGTGGTTTTTTTTTTATTTTTTTTTTTTTTTGGGCACTACCGTCTCTTAAATATTCATTGGTACTACAAGATACTTTGGTTCTATGCGTATGTTCATAAATAAAATACTGGATGATTAATTAATTTATCGAATCTAAACTTAAGGTAAAGAAAGTTGTTCTGAAGCACCTTGATCTGATAATATTTTTTTATAAGTACAATTTTTATAGTAAAACCCACAGAACACAAATAACTCTATCGACAAAGCTCATCATCATCTGCCCAGCCTTTTAACAACTATGTTGGGATATCCAATCTAACCAGATGCAGCTAAATACCATCTTTTGACTAAGCTATTTGCAGACATCTAGAATGACAATGTTTCAAGATAGCCAAACAAAGGCATTCACTACATGTCCTCAAGGAATTACTTACAAGCAAAGTGGCCACCTGGAGAAACGTGCACCTATTAGGTAGTTGGGTACTAACGACACTGAAGGCTTAGGGTCAGTTCACACCGAGACGACGCCATGCGACGCGTCGCGAACTTTTTAATAAGGCGATACAATATAGAACTTATTTACTACACCATACCTACCTTCCAATGCGTATAATAATAAATAATAATTAAACCTTTATTCGCTGACCAGTAATACAGTACAGTTTTAACTTACATAAAACTTATATTAATTTTAGTTTAATAAAATAAAAAATTCTTAATTCAATTAGGTAACAGGTAAAAACACGGTACGGTACGGTACGGTACACGGTACGGTAGGTAACAGGTTCAATTAGGTATTAGGTTAGGTATTCTTAATTTAATTAGGTGTCTGTAATTTATATGGTGTACATAATAAAGAGTATTCTATTCTATTCTATTCTATAGGTATACAAATGGTTCAGCAACCAATTTGTTGGTCAGATTGTTCTTCGACAGGCCTCCCCTAGTTTCTTGCACTCATCTCTGTCACAAGCATATCTTATCCATGTATTTGGTAACTCATTTTCCCATATTCTGTTGATTTGACGTCCCTTTTGCCTTTTTCCATTCTTAGGATACCATTCATTACGGCTTTCGTCCATTTTTCTTTGTTCGTTCTCATAATGTGACCAGTCTAGTTCCATTTGAGCTTTTTTTAGTTTTAGTACGGCATAGCTTCCTTTTGTCCTTTTCCTTAAGTCCCGTAGCCTTATATCTAGCATGTTTTGCTCCATATTGCGTTGGCAAACTAAAAGTTATTGTTTGTTTTTACTCGTACAGGCTATGTTTGGAACCCACAAATGAGACATGAAAGAATGCAGACGCTTTTACGCTCTCGCTGAAATCCCTTTTCGTATAACCACTAAGTTCGATGTAGGGTCGTTAACTTAAAAGTCCGCGCTATATCGCGTCATGTCTCGATGTGGACTGAACCTTACCCGTCAGCAGAACGCTTAGCAAACTGGAAATTGAATGTAGGTGAAGTCTTGCTGATGTCAACGAAAAATGTAATATGTGCCAGGTGTTTTCGAGCGAGTTTGTTGGAGGCAAAAAGAGAAACGTAAAAATAAATAGATTTTCCTGAGGCTCCATAAATGTTACGTTAAAGCACTTTTTTACATTACTGACTCTGTAACTTTAGGCCAACGATGCGCGTCATAATTTAGCATAATAAAATAACTTGATCAACGAATTTAAATACAAGGTCAAATTTTTATCAGCGAAACTCTGTAGACGTGATTGGTATTGATATCTAAACATGATCAAACAAAACAGAAATTAATTTGATGTTTTTGACGTGATAACGTCTTATAAATCGACGAACGCTGGCTGCACGCACGAAAAAGCATGACATATTGTCACGTTCCGCTTGAGCCGAGTGTGCAAGCGAGAGCGCGGAACAAGCGATAGAGAGACACGATCGGCCTAAGCGTTCAGCTTGTGACGCATCTATCTGATGTTTTCTTATGAAGTTATCACGTAAAATTATCGTCCGTAAACCGACTTTACAGACAACCAATTTTTTTTTTGGGTCTTCAACCGCACATAGTGTAGGTACCTAGTCAAACTCAAACTCAAAGCATTTATTTCCATTGAACCATTTACAGGCACTTTTGAACTGTCAAGAGGTCGGTCAGTCAGAAAATATGAAGCTAGTTGCCCATTCCAATTGTCACTTGAAGTATCAGTTTTTTTTTAGGTAAACAGATGTGATATGTACCTATCGATTTCTAAACATGATAAAACAAAAAAAAAAACTGATTTTCTCAACTCATACTTCAAGTAAAAAAAGAAACCCCTGGTGTTTCTTTTTTTACTTGAAGTATGAGTCGTTGAGCTCAATAAAAAATATTATCAAATTTTTTTTTCGTCGTGTTTAGATAATGACTAGCTGCGCCCCGCGGTTTCACCCGCGTAAATATCGAATCCGTGGGAAAATTGGGTCAAAAGTAGCCTATATGTTTATCCAGGGGTTCAGCTACCTCCATACAAAATTTTATCAAAATTGGTCCAGCCGTTTGAGCGTGAAGAAGTAACAAACATATAAACACACACACACAAACTTTCGCCTTTATAATATTAGTGTGACACAAGGAGATGTCTGATGTCTGTTGATGCATATTCATATACAAAAACTAATAAAGCTGTATCGACGTGCGCTATTTAGACAATGGTCCACGTGTGTTTGAGTGCTACTGTGTCCATTGGACTTGGTTCAGTAGGACCGCGCGCTGTGTTCAAGTAACGTATCTTCCACTTTATGTTTATCTAAGCTTTTTGGCCTTTTCTTCAGTCGCGGTAACCAAGCTAGGGTACCCTGACCAAAGTAGTTAGGTAATAACTGTGATCATCCCTAAGCGAGCCAAATTGGTCACAGTGTTGGCTATTATATAAGCATCGGTTAAAGGCAAGGCACACAAGTGACGTATGTAGAAATAAGAAAATCCCATACCTAGGCTTACATACAGGTACCTACTTTTTAGGGTTCCGTATCCAAAGCAAGCCAACAGGATCCTATCACTAAGCCTCCGCTGTCCGTCCGTCCATCTCTGTCAGCGGGCTGTCTGCATCTCATGAACCGTAATATATTGCCACTATAACAAATAAAATAAAGTTAAAAATTAAAGAGGACCTCTATACAAGTAACGTGTCTTTTTCGGCGTGTTTTGCCTTGTGGTTACCCATTTTTTTAAAGCTAGAACATATTATCAAAAGCTATGCGAGAGTTTTCTCGTACAATAACATAACTTTGCAAGTTACTGTGTTGTTGTAGCTAATTAAAATCTTCCCATAATATCTGCTGAACATGGCTGCCCATATAAAATAAACAACGACCTCATTTTCCGTGCCTAGTATATAAAGTCATGCTGATATTAACAATATTTTTATTTTATACTAGATTTTGGCCACGACTTTGTCTGCGTGAAATTTCATGTTCCCCCGACCCATCCGGTAGTAGGTATCGCATCATCTGCCCGCGCTATCACTTCGTTTTCGCTTAGCGTTCTTTCTGATTTTTTCTTTTTGCTCGGTTCCTAAGGGTCATAGCGTGATGTTAAAGATCCTATACCCTTCCTCAAGAATTAGGCCATCAAATACAAAAAGATTTTTTGACGTGGTAACGTCTTATAAATCGATGAACGCCGGCTGCACGCACGAAAAAGCATGACTCATTGTCACGTTCCGCCTGAGCCGAGCGTGCAAGCGAGAGCGCGGAACAAGCGATAGAGAGGCACGATATGACGTTATCAAGTAAAATTATCGTCCGTAAACCGACTTTACAGACAACCAATTATTTTTAAATCTGACTGGTAGTTCCAGAGATTAGCACGTAAAAACAAACAAAAAATCAAACAAAGCTTACAATTTTATTATTAGTAGATATACTAGTTGCTGCTCGCGACTTCATCCGAGTCCCTCCGACCCACCCCGTCGCATCGCATCGCCTGCGCTATTATTCATTTTCGCTTAGCGTTCTTTCTGTTCAGACAAACTCGGTCAGGCCGTGAAGACCATGCAGATTAGTGTCTGAGATGGTCTTTTGAGGAAAGAACCACACAGATTTGATTGGACCTGTCCAGTTAGTGCACGCATTAGTCAGTAATCGTGGAGCAGAACTCAGAACTTAAGGAGCTCAACAACTTGGAACACAACGAGTGAAAAGAGTGTGTGTGTATATTATTTTATACCTTACCCCTTCGGACATAAAGGTGTGATATGAAGCTATCTACATATCTATATCTATACTAATAATGAAGCTGAAGAGTATGTTTGTTTGAATGCGCTAATTTCTGGAACTACCAGACTTTTTGTATTTAATAGCCCACTTCTTGAAGAAGGCTATAGGCTATTTAACATCACGCTAGGACTCTTAGGAGCCGAGCAAAAAGAAAAAAAGTTAGAAAGAAGGTTAATCGAAATCGAAGTAATAATGCAGGCAGGCGATGCGATACGACGCGGTGGGTCGGTGGAATACAAAATTTTATGCGGACGAAGTCGCGTGCAGAAGCTAGTTAATATTAATAACTTTATTAAAAGGTACATCTGATGTTCATTTTGCGACAGATTGCGTCAACAAAAACCTTCAGGGAGTGATTGAGTCCCTATTAAAAGTTTTCAATTTGATTTTAAAGTTAACGTCCAAGTTTTAAACTTATAATAACTTAGTTAAATTTCAACGAGGGTACTGGAACAGAGTTATTCCTAGATTTATATTATAGTACCAGAGGAACGATACAAAAGTCGAAGGAACGTTTACTTCGAATACGGAATTAATAATCAAAATTATGTTATTTGTTTGTTATTGTGCTTTCTAAGTATATCTTTTGAAAGTACTTTTTAGGTGCGTAGTAGAGGATAAAAGTATATATATGTCACGGCTAATAGCCGAAGTGCGGCTACACCTAGTTTTAGCCGGGTGCAACTAGGTGCAGCCGGCCATGTGCAGTTCGTGTGTACTTCGGGTGACATCGGTTGCATGGTGGCGGTCGGTCGATAAGCGACGTAGGATGCAAGAGCGAACGAAGGGCACCATGAGGTTAGGTTTGATTAGGTTACTTCAAACCCTATACACAGAATTCGCCGTCTAGGTAGGATGCTGCACCTTGTTTTACCCCGCTAAAACTAAATGTAGCCGCATTTCGGCTATTAGCCGTAACATACACACTGGATAAACTTCTTATACTAAAAATCTATTGAAACAAAAATGAAGGCTGCCAGGCCCAAATGGGATTGGGCGGGTCACAACAGCCGCATGCATGATGATCGCTGGGCAAAAGTCTCCACACAATGGGTGCCTGAAGATGGACGGCACCGCCGCGGCCGGCCCAGAAAGAGATGGCGAGTTGACCTGGACCACGAGAGCTGGTTCGTGGTGGAGCGGGAAAAGAGTTCCTGGAAGGATTTGGGGAAGGTCTTTGCCAAGCAGTGCGACAGTACAGGCTAATAGAAAAAAAAGATGTAATAAGTATACAGGATGTCCCAGGAAACCTGTACCAGCGAAGGTTTGTGGTCAGAGGACACAAGTACCCATCGATTGGACCCCTATGTATCGTCGGTACAATAGTCAACTAACCAAAGTGAAATTTTGACAGTTTTGACTTAAATACATGGACATTATTTATCCGGTAATAATTACATTATTTTGTTTTACTGTATTCAAAGAAGGTCATAAATATTATTTAAATTCATTAACTTGAAATGATTTTAAGAAATCCCTGATTTACGGCAACATTGTTTTTATTAATAATCACCTCCTCAACAATTTGACGTTGACAGATTGGCGAGTTGCCTTCTGACCCGACGCACGGTATGTTCCGCGACATTTTATAGTTTTCGAGAAATTATAAATTTCTCTCCAACAGAAATTTTAACCTTGTGATCAAATTCTGAGCTACTACGAGTAGTAGTTAGAATTTGGGTGTTTTGTGTTTTACAACATGTGCATACACATTCTAGTCATAATACTGAGAGAAAACATCTCAAAGAAACACCACTCAGAAAAAGTTATAACTAAAACCGCCTACAATTTAAAAAATGTAGAAATAAAACAAAAAGAAAAACATTTCTCTAAAACTACAAAATATCGCGGAACATACATAGGGGTCCAATCGAGGATATTAGTGTCCCCTGACCACAGACCTTCGCTGGTACAGGCTTCCTAGGACACCCTGTACAATGTACAATCGTTTGTTTTCCTTAACAAAATAACTAAATAAAATACACCCACCCTTAAATGACGGTAACTTTACCCGTGATATCTGATCAAACCACAGATTAGGTAAGGGTACAAAATCATCCCCCCCGCACCTACCCCTGATAACAATTACGTAGGTAATTTAGCCGTACAAATTACCCACCATGGTCCGCTGGTTAAACATTTTGTTTATTATTTCGTTAATTACCCCCGTTCTCCGTAAACAAATTAAAGCTTCAGCTGATAAAATTATTCAGTGTAAAGTTTCAGTTCGGAAATTCGGACGAATTGGGATTCTTAATTCGCTTTGATCTTATGTTTTGTAAAGTCAAAGTTGTTTTACTTTAACCTAAATAGGGCAATGTTATTTGATAAGTAAGCAAATGGCGATGAGCCTTTTGGTCTCGGAGAATGTTGAAAGAATAAGCTTGTTAAAAGAAAAGTACTTATTGATTTTTATTTATTTGAACCAAACAAACAGCTTTTGTATAGAAAATAACAAGGTGACTGACAAGAATAAAATAAAGAGTACAGACCATAACTTTTTGTACATAGGTATACACCTCAATAAGTATGAATATATACCAAAAAAAAATGCACTCCGGGAATGCCGACGGAAGTAAAAACTCGAACAATTACGTGTGTATTTTTTGAATCGTCATATAAACAAAACAAACAGAATACTTTGCCATCACTCACTGACATATCGGAAATACATTAAAACCGAGTACATCCCGAGGACAGCTGAACACATCCGAAGCGGTGTCGGTTACGGTGACAGTGGCGCGAATTCAATGGTTTTTTCCCCATCTCAAAAAATGCCCAACACGCTAAAGAAGTTTTCACTTCTATAATTGTTAAGACTTTTATTCGTAAATCTAAATGTTTTTATATTTTGAAGGTCTATTTTGGATTGTGCAATTTATAAATGTTTTTATGGACACCAAATCTATACTAATATAGTAAAAATAGGGGCTAATCTTCGGAACTACTGCGGAGTAATTGCGTAACAATGCAATGCAGTAGCAATGGCTTTCATTTTGACAGTTCAACAACATTCATTGAGTTATTACGTTGTTGAGCAGATAAATTTTTAGAACATATGAAGCAATGGATTAGCAATATCCTTCAAAATTATTCAGATTATGATTAATAGTGTGTTACGCAATTGGAGTGCTGTATAAGTATTACCCTAAGGGCGGTTTCGCACTGCATCCGATCCAAATCCGAGAAATGCCGATCCGAAGTGACCATAGTCCTATTTGTATTAGGTGTTGCGCACTAGATCCGAACTCTATCCGTCCGAATTTAGAACATTCCCAATTCGGATTGAAGTCGGATGTTTAATTCGGATTCGGGTCGGATGTAGTGTGAAACCGCTCCAAGGGTTAGGCAGACAGATAAACCTAACCTATAGTACACTCGCATACTTCCAGTTAAGCTTAAGTGAGTAAAGAGAAATAATATCATTATACTATTAAGGGCTGATTTCTCGATTGTCGGAAGTTTTAATCTGGAAGGAAGGGCTTGTCGCTAAGTAATAACAGCCGCACTGGTCGATTGATCAGGTTAAGCTACGCTTGCCGCTGTCGGTCCGTGGATGGGTGACTATCTTTACATACCAAGACCCCTCCGTGTCACGGAAACCACGTTAAGCCGTTGGCCCCGGCTGTCATTCGTGAATCTTTGACAGTCGTTACTGGTCGTCAGAAGTCCGAAAGTCTGACAACCAGTCTTACCAAGTGGTATCGTATTACCCAGTAACTGGATTGTGGAGGTCAGATAGGCAGTCGCTCCATGTAAAATACTGGTATTTCAGCTGCATCCAGTTAGGACTGGAAACCGACCCTGACTTAGTTGGGAAAAGGCTAGGCAGATGATGATAGATAATTTTAATCTAAAGAAGAAAAATGACACATTGACATAATGATCCATACAAAAGATATCATACTGCCATATTTATTCATCGAATAAAAGTTATTTGACTATTGAACAAATCCCTTAATCGAGAAATAAATATTTGCATTATAATAATATATTATGGGTAAAAATAGTTAATATTATTTGCAGACTACATTTTTAACCTTCTCTGCCGACTGTAGCTATCTCCTTCAATATTTACATTAACCATACAAACACAACAATAAACGAGCATTGATGTTCCTTTCATTTCTCCATTCCTTTGTTCCAGAACTATAAACAAATCCCCGAGCTTTACACAACCTGATAATAAATTCAAGACAAACATGCTTCCATTTTCGATTTCGCTACCGTCATACACTCAAACAGATTTGAAAATTTTCAAACTTTATATCTCTCTTTATTTAGGTACTTTTCTGAACCTTATATATTGAATAACTTGGACGTTAGTCACGTCAGTAAAGGGATAACATCGTGAGGAAACATGGACTTAAGTATAATAATACTTAAGTTATTTGTTCAGGAAAGTAAATCCATATTCAATATTATAAATGCGAAAGTGTGTCTGTCTGTCTGTCTGTTGCCTCTTCACGCTTAAACCGCTGAACCGATTTAGATGAAACTTGGCATAGAGATAGTTTGAGTCCTGGGAAAGGACATAGGATAGTTATTAACCCGATATTTCT